>QLNU02015360.1:79179160-79217482 GCA_006491805.2 Dysdera silvatica
ACTCAACAAAACTCTTAATATGCCACCATTCCAATAAATGCAACGAACTGGAAATTTCAAACACGGCTTTAAACAAACCTCGGGATATTCTACTTCACTAAAGGTCACTAATTCCTGATACTTCCAAAGTGCCCCCATAGCGAAGTTTCGCATGTTAACGGAACGTGATTGTCTGCAGGCATATTTATTCAGATTTGTACTGGCTGAAACCCCTGATGGCAATTTAGACAACAGCGGTTAACCTATGACAGTGGATTGTCTTAACATGTGCAATATATTAAAAACTTCTCAAGATATTATTCATAAATATAGAAGAGCTCGAAGGCTAATGACTAAATAGTCAAACGCCTGGAATGTGTAAAAAAATAAATATTTCAATTTAAAAACAAAACAATGTATTATATTTAAGTCTGGTACTCACCGATTAGGGATTAAACTAGAACCCATTTCTGTAGCTCATAATAGTCTAAGGAAGAAAAAAACTGACCATGTACTCAGATTCTATTCAAACCAGAGATTATCGAATTATTATTCAAACTTTTAGCTCTGCTAAGTTACTTTCCTTTGCTTTGATTACTCAGTCAAATCCCAATGCTTTGACTGCTAAGTCAAATTCCAATGCTATGTCTGCAAAGTCAAGGCATTGTAACGTTAATCCAACGATTACTGGATAGTATTCTGCCTAAGTGCGTGATAATTTTTTTATAGTGATATTTGATTATTGTTTGCCAAAAATGAAGGTTCATTTTTAACCCTATTCGTGTGAAGCGTTAGATTCAATCTTAAAAATTAATTCATCCACAAACTCTTACAACACTTAGGGAGTCCCCTTTTGCAAAGAAATGAAAAGTTCACACCATCAAATCTGCGCACCGAAGATTAGATGGTCTTAAATAGTAATCCGTCAAATGAAGGAGTTTTCGTAATTTTAAAGGTTATCACTTTATTTAGTCATATCTTCATAGGCGAATCAAGGATTTTTGTAGCAAATAAAGCTCTAAAAGCTAATACCGTAACATTAACTAAAGATTATAACAATAATGTTTCGCGCATCTGTTGTCATGTCCTTTTTTTTTTCTTTTAATCCTTAGAGAGGTAAGAGACCTTGCAAACGATCTCCTTCGCCGGGTTTCTGCAAGCCTTTTAATCACTTACCTTGTTTTCCCCATTTCCTTAAGTTTGTCTCTCAATATCATTCTCCATGCTTTCCTTAGTCTAACTTACTTTCTTTGGATACTAATCTCATCCGTACTTGGTAGGGCTAGTTTTAAATATGAAATACAAAAATTTTGCTTCCAGCGGAGGGTAAATATTCATGTTTACACTGCTAATTTTCTTTTTACGAGAATCATTTCCCAAAAATTTGGTACTTTTGTTCTAAACTATTGTCAATCAATATTTGATCAAAACCTGAATAATGCATTTGAAGTCTAATTTTAATTTTACGTCCTTAACATTTATTGCATACCTTGATCTACATTTATTTTCTTTGTGTTGTAGAAGTCAGCGACTAGTAGTAGTCAGTTCCTCGCTATTATTTGTTGCCTCCTTTTTTCGTAATTCCCAAAAATACTTTTAAAATGAACTAAAACAAAATATCCGCAATTAATAAATTTTTTTGAGAGTTTGGATTGATGAGTTAAAGCAAGAATGGAATAATGTGTGTTTCTGCAAATATAAAATAACCACATATTTGAGTGACTTCGTTGAACTTCTTTAAATAATTTTCTCATAACAATTTGACCAAATAATATTTATTTTCCCCCACCGCATCCTGTAAATAAAGGAAGGTCTAAAATCCGTTATAATTGACTCTTATTGTGAAAAATAAATAAATGGGAAGGTTATATGAATCGCTCAGTTTAAATTGTTACAATTATAAGAAAATACAAGGTGCGAATAACTTCTGGAATATAAATTTTCGATCTTATGATCACACCATCTCCCCCTACTTTTCGAAAATACCCAGAATAGTATTTGCTGTGATGTGTTTGTGTGCATTTGTGTTAAATTCCTTTTATGAAATTTGAAAAAATTTACAATTTTTTATCTGTGTTGCTTTTGTTGGGGTTATGCAAAATATTTACATCTACAGATTTCTTTCATAGGATCTTACTCTTTGGCCTTTAATTGCTTATTGTTTTTAGGAACTTGATTTCGTAGATATCGTAAAATTTATAGTAATGTGAATTTTGTTTATTTAAAATTTTCTTTAGTTTAAACAGATTTCTCTTACATTTTATTTCTCCTGTTTGTATAATTTTTCCTCTTGCGGTGCCCATTTTCTCTTACATTTTCATTTTCTATTTTTCAACTATTTGAGGCAATTTGTTAACTTCAAAAATTTATGAAATAGTCATACAGTTTGTCGTTTTCACTTGCCATAAATAAATATATTAAATATATTTAGAGAACAACATTTACAAGTTTAAAAAATTTTTTTTCACTATTTTTCGGTTTTAATAATTCAGAAATATTTTCGAAATTTTTTATTTTTCATAAAAAATTTTTATTTTTCATAATTAGAAGTATTTAAAGAATAATTGCTTATTTTGTTCTAAAATTTCCAAGTTGAAATATTAACAACTTCAAATCATATGCTACACAGAACTAACTGTTAGAATGTTATCGATCGACAGTTTAAATTTTAGGTTTCATTTTACTTAAAAAAAATCGTGGATTTAAAAAATGTGTGAATATATATCTCTACCGTATATTTCATTAAAATGGTTCACAGTACGTTTATGAAATTTAGAAACACACATGGATTTTATTTTTCTCAATTTTATAAACACGCGCCGTTAACTGTAATATATATGGGATAATATTAATAATCGTCTGCGATACATAACGTTATTGCAAAATGTGCGAGTATTAATCAGTGATAATATAGTATTGAAAGTATTGGCAGTCTAAAATTAAATAAAGCGATATTAAATCACAATCTACAAAGGGATACTAGTGAAAAACTGCAATTGAACTAAAATGTTGAACATTTTTATGATGTGGGAAATGATCTTGGCAACAGACAGTTATTGTTGCAATATACATTTAAATTGGTTTAGCTTCTAATTTGTATTTGTGGAGAAATACAATTTTAATAATGGACCGTAAAAGACCGATAAAAGAGAGAGGTAAGCCGATTACAGAACCAACCCATTTCACGTTGAAATCAACAAAAGACTACGAGAAAGGACTTAATTTAAGATCTCCAATGGTGAAGCCACTGATCTTCGTTTCTGTATAACTATGTTAAAGTAGGACGCAAGAGGGTGAATATATTTATTTTTTCTTTTGTGTTTAATGGCGCACGAAAACTAGGATTCTGCTGAGCTAGGACCTACATTTTTCAGCGGGTTTTCTCTCACTAATAGAAGCCAACCCTGAATACAGATCAATTACACAGTAAGCAATTTCAAACCAACGGAATTTAAACACGAGTTTTCTACAAGGCACATAAATATATTACCTGCATACCATATTACAGTATCGTGAAAAACTACATGAAAATTTTACGTACATAATAATTCTACTACCGTTTCATGTGAACAAATCTAATAAAAATATTCTTCCTCTAACATTTTAAAATATTGAAGAATAGAGGTATGTATTAAGAAATAAAGGGACAGCATATAAATATAAAGACACTTTCATTTAAAGTTCATAATAGAACAGTCTTCTGATATGTCAAATGCAAGTTTTGGCTTTAAATGTATCCTAATACGGAAATAGCAGGATACCAGTTAGAAATCAGAATTGTAGGCTACAAAGTATGAACATACAGAACCACGCTAGCTACTACATCGTAACTGAAAAGTAAAAGCATCTAGTGAAGAAATCATACAGCCGCCAAGAATGGACACATGAAAACACGATAGATAATTCAAAATAATTGGTTTTAGAGCAACATTAGAAATTGACATATTAATCAAATTATGTGGATATGGTGAAAAACATTTAACATAATAAGAATATTTAATGAAATGTTACCTAATCAATAATTTATTGATATAATAAATTAATTAATATGTTAATAAATTATTGGGCTAATTTTAATTAAATATTAATTAATAGTAGAGTGTGGCAAGAGCACGTACTCAGTGTTTAACCCCATATGTGTCTTTTGAAAAAAACCGCGAAATTGTAATATTAATGCCTCAAAATCTTCATACCTTTTTTTTCTGAAGCGTTTTTAATTGTACGTTGAATACATTTCATTCTATAAGCTTTTTTACAACCAATATCAAAAATGTACTTTTACGCCATCTGTGGGGCAAAAGTGCTTTTATAGTGGAGTAAAAGTTCGCATGCACAGAAAGATTTAGAAAGAACTACATAGGCCCATAGAACACAATGTAATCAAAAATATACAGAATATTACACAGGAAACATTTACATTTAGCAACACGAAAAATTGCCTCATTTTCTTAGCAATTTTTTAAGAGTTATCACAAATGAAATAGACTGTCTTCTTAACAAGAGTATGCTTCACGCCACCATTCTTCGCATTTCTTACATATGATCCAATCCTCGAATGGAGGATAGGTGTACATTTCTTTACATCCTTGGTAGAGTATTGTACTCTAAACTTCAGCTTTCTTCTTGTTTAGTCCAGATTTAGCTTTGCACTTAGCAAAAGGTTGTTTACGCTTAATTGGCCTTGTGGTTTCTGTGGGAGGAGCTTCCTTGTACGCGTCTTCTTCATATCATCAGTTTATTATGTATATTATTATGTTATTATTTATTATGTATTATATATTTAGATTATTCTTAAAAGGTGAAATTGTAATTATTTCGGTCTTTTTCCTACCTTCCTTCTTTGTTGGGTGTCCTTCCTTTTTGGGAGTGGTCTGATTTCTGCTGGAGAGACTGGTCGTGCTACTGCTGTAGATCAGTTTCATAATCCTAGTCAGAATGTTCAAAATGTGAATAGTTTTGATAAATCAATGCACTCGAATCGGGCCTGACATGCTGGGTGCCAAAAGTAGTTGTAACTGCATCTGTTGCTTCAGATGATGAGGCTTCTTCACTGATTTGTGTGCCTGTTACTGTAAGTGACCATGTTTCCTTATCAATCTCTATGTCAGTTACTGCACAGGGTACAAAGTCTTCGTCCATAAACACTACAGGATCAACAGGAAAAATCCCACACATATTAAAGGCACTGACAGCTTTTTCCACAGAAGCACATCTAGAGTAGGAAGTGCTAAACAATTCCGCTATTTGGAATTGTGTGCTGACTCGCCAGGGATTATGTACTAGACACTTATTGCATACTTTTGCGAAGTACGTTTTTGAGTGCTTCGAAAAACGCAAAGGTCTAGTGGCTGAATTTTGCAACTACTATAAGGAAGAATCGATAGCACGTGAATGCTATTTTCTCGATCAAATAAAACAGATTCTAAGGAGAAGTGAGAATTATGATTATCAAAAGTAATCAAAGCTGGAGTGCGCTTTGTTTCTTTGACATGTTTTTGGAAATGTTTTATCCACCGAAAGAAGAGTTCAGATTTCACATACCCACTGTTAGATATTATTCATTCTTATTCATTCAAAATTATTAATTAAAAAAAGCTAATTAGTAACATGAGTTCATGTCATTGCCCCAGCAGTTACATGACATTTTCCGCCATCCATTTTCATAGGCAGCTGCCTGATTCTACATGTTATTTATTTGTTATAAACTACTCCCGTCGCTGCATATTATGATCTTTTAATTAATACATAGATATTTAAAGTAGTCTCATTGCTGAAACAAATTTCTCGCATGTACTATTGGTTTTTGAAGTGAATATTTCACGTAGGTAAATTTTAAATACCAAAACTCCAAGGATTCTTATAAAATTTTAAAGAAAGCGTTCACACGCAAGAATGTGCAAGTATGTGAATATATTCTGAAAATAGCACCGAAAGGACTTTCGGCAACATTTTCTGTTAATATCTCTTAGATGGTTTATTTTTTCAATGACGTACTTTGATTTTCTCCCCTATCACTTAAGTTGATGAAAAAATTATCAGCAAATCTTTTCGCCCCCGAAAGAAGAAGAAATTGAATGCTTTCACCTTCCACTTTCCTTTCTCCACGGTAAGTACCTAAACCTTTCTGTAATGCTAAAATTTCGCTAGCTAATGCTTTCTTTACTCTGCGTTTTACTTTCCTATCCTTTTGCTTACGTTTATATTTACCTTTATCTTTTTGCTATGAATATCTACTCCCCAAATTTCCGTGGATTGAATTGGATTCAATTTTATTGTGGTGTGACACAAGTAATACGCAATAGAACAAATACGCTGCAGAGCAAAAATAATAAATGTATGCATCCAATACAACTAATAAAATACAACTTGTACAATACAACTACTCTATTACAGTACGTAATACCATGAAATATAGCGTAAACATGCAGAATTTACCTCCATAAATAAATAAGCGTAATAAGATAAAATATAAATCCAGAAATAAATAAATAAACAAAACTAACATGTCACGACAATGGAAAATGGGAATAAAGGCTAAATAATAGCCTGACAAAGCTATTGTCCATCTCATGGCAACAATAAGGAGTGAAATTGGCAAATTGACGAGAGTATTTAATATATCAAATGGGAGATGAAAATAACTTAATTAACCAAACTGTCAAATACCCAGAACAGTTATGAACACATAAGGAAAACAATAATTATTATTTACTTAGTACACTCAGTAAAATGCTCACGTAATTTAATTTACACATAGGTAAGATGCTCAGTAAAATTGTCCTTCATATTTATTGTATCATTCTTGAGTTGAGACAAGAGCTTAGGTGTCCTGTTGTGGTAATTCGATATGATGAGATCCTTAGTTTTAACATTATGCTCGTCGGGGGGGGAAACTTTGACCCACAGAGCTCCCCATCTAGGGTAAATAATTCTCTCGTATTTCAGGTAATTTTTAGAGATTCTTCTAGCTCCCGTATTGACATTCTATCTCTCCCGTATATTTCGTTAACCATCAAACATAAATTAACTATGACTAAAGCTATAATGAGTTTTTGAAATTTGCACAAAAAATAAAAAAATAAATGCTTAGTTCTGCAGCAGCAATGAGCAAATACATATAGGTTAGAATTGTGAAACATGTAAATTTAGAATTGATATTACAATGTAACACTACGTAAAATAAACGATGGAAGTAATCCCAACATTTTATAAGCTTAGCATAATTTATTTAACAAAAATCAATGCATATTTTGGACTAAACTTGACCGTTTCTCGTTAGGAATATGTAGGGCTCATATGCATTCCTGACGAGGGACGGCCAAGGTCCGTTCAAAATGTACGTTAATTTTTGTTAAATGAATTATACTTCGCCTAAAACGTCGAACTTGCTATCATCATCATATTCAACCATTATCTATCCACTGCTGGATGAAGGTCTCTCCAAATGCTTTCCACACAAGTCTATCCTGAGCAATTCGCTTCCACGTCACCCCAACCTGTTTTCTTATTTCATCCACCCATCTAGTTTGAGGACGTTTTCTAGGTCTTCGGTGGTCTCTTGGAATCCAGTTCAGAATTTCTGTTGTCCATCGTTGATCAGTTCTTCTTGCAATATGCCCAGCCCATCGCCATTTCAGCCCTTTTACTTTAACAATGATGTCCTCTACTCTAGTTTGCTCTCTCACCCAAGTGTTTCTTTTTCGATCTCTCCTAGTTATTCCAAGCATGCACCTCTCCATGCTCCTTTGCGTTGTCTGTAACTTTCGTATTGCTCCAACTGTTAGACTCCATGTCTCTGATCCATAAGAGAGGACTGGCAATACACACTGGTTGAAGACCTTTCTTTTTAGACACAAAGGCAATTTCCCCTTCAGGATAAAACTGTTTCTTCCAAATGCACTCCAGCCAAGTTTAATACGTCTGTTGAGTTCTTTCATAATGTTGCCATCCATTGAAATCAGCTGGCCAAGGTAAATATATGAATCAGCAATTTCTAGCTCAATGTTGTCAACTTGTATTTTTGTTTCCTCTACAAAATTATTGAACATGATCTTAGTTTTTTGTAGGTTCATCTTGAGTCCAACTTCTTTACTTCTAGTTGAGAGCTCCTGTACCATGTCTTGGAGTTCTAATGGGTTCGTTGAAAAAATAACAATGTCATCAGCAAACCGCAAATGATTTAAATATTCACCATTTATTTTTATTCCCTTGTTATTCCAATTTATCAGCTGAAAAATCATCTGTAAAGCTGAAGTAAAAAGTTAATTGCTATATTTACATATAACTTTGTATTGTATATTGTGACCTGATTATTGTCAACATTTTAATGTGATATATTACAATATTATATAAAATGTAAACTAATTGTTTTGTTTAATATTATTTATTTCATGAGTATTTCCTGTAGTGACACTGCTCTGCTTAAGATGCTCAAAATTTGTAACCTGTCTTAAATTTAGCCTTGTAGCAACTAAATCTCTCTTAAACTCACGGGCGAAATTGATTACTTTATTTTCATCTACTAGAGTTTGTGGAATCATAACAAATAAGCATGTCAGCAGAATCTTACTAGCTGCAATGCTTCAATCACTCTGTATTGTATAAACAAACAAGCATGCAAAAATTAAATATTAAGTAAATACTATGAGAAAAAAATACAACATATTTTAAGTTTCCACTTCTTGGCATAAATGTAGTTGCATTTGATGTTAACTAAGTTTTTCAGGTATTACAATACTTTAGTCACGAGCCATAATGTTATAGAAGCTCAGATTGGTTATAAAAGAGTTTTTCATATCCACATTGGCTTTCAATGCGAAATTACCGAACAAGATGTCTAAATTTTTATACCGCTCCCTATTTTTAATAGCATGTAATAGTTTTACTATTTTAATTCAGCATTTTATTATGCTGGTTGGTTCATTGTCTCTCCTTATTGAATAGATGTATTTCCTCCGCGTTATATAGCGTTACCATTTAAAACTACTCTCTCACCGTACGATTAATACAGCAAGTGCGTAATATATATTTATGATTGTTGATACTTTAGGCAGAACCAGAATTTCGTATAAAGAACTTTTATTCATACGCGATTTTGATAATGGCTATAAATAAGAAACTACGTACAAAACTTTTGTTCAGTTGCATACTTTTCTGGCAAGGAGAACTGCATCTCTTTTGGGAAAGTGACATGCAATATCCAATTTTTTATGTATTTTGAAACTTACATACGGAGCAATTAGGAAAGCGTGAATGGCGTATTGTAATGTATTTGCAGTAGTCAATTCAGTGATGGTTTCAACCTGAATAATTTATAATCGAACTGGACTTTACTATTGTGAATGACGAAGTGTGTCGCACCATATGTTCACAGATGTGCAATTTGATTTACAACTTATTATTCGAGAATAATGAAACCGCAGATAGCAAATATGCAATATTCTTAGAAATAGTTAATGAAACATTGAGCTCCATTGAAGAGAGATTTGGTTATTACTTAAACAGCACTTATAAGCTTACATTTAAATTATTCTTCAATTTACGGAAAACAATGTTAAAATACAATTTGCTTAAGGTCGTTTATATCAATTCATACATTGGATAAATATGGATATTTCAACCACGTACTACATTTCTAAGGGGCATGAGATTTAGGAATTTTAACCTATTATACACTATTAAGCTAACTAAGGGTTAGAAAATTAGAACACTCATTTATGGACAGTATTCCCATTTAAGGTTTTGCGTTACGCTGTAAATTTACAAATATTAGTGGAAAAACCTTATTAGCATTTTTTACTTAGAATTGTGCAAGGAATCCAGCTGTACAGAGTTTATGCGATAGTTTCCGAACACCCTGTATATTCTGTATATGTACAGTCAATTAAAGTTATACAAAGTGAAATTTCATTGCCAAGTTCAAAATAGAAACATCGATGGAGACACTTGTAATACACTCTATCACACAAAAAACCGCCGAACCAATAAGGAGTTGTCCGATTTCGATAAGAATTGGTGAATGTAAGAACGTACATAGAAAAAGAAATATTTAAAATTTCAGAACACTAGAATGATTTATTGGAGAGTTTGACCGTTACAAAGGGAGGAAGTCAATAAGGCGTTGGTCCACCTCTGGCCTGGACCTCTAGCTGTCACCCGGCGTGCCATAGACTGATAATGATCCCGGATGGTATACTGCGAAATTTCTTGCCAAATTGTCTCCAACTATCGTTCTAAATGGTCAACATTCTGGGATGGTTGCAATCGCCTTCCCATAGCGTCCCAAATGTGCTCTATGAGAGAGGTCAGAAGACCTAGCTTGCCAAGGAAGTGTTGGGCAAGCTTGAAGACAATTCATAGCAACACGTGCCGTGTGCGGCCGGGCATTGTCTTGTTGAAACGTAAGTCCAGGGTGTCGCAAAAGGAACGGTAACACAACCGGTCGTAGAATGTTGTCTACGTACCGCTGTGCTGTAAGTGTGCCAGAAATGACCACCAAAGGGGTCCAGCTACCAAAGGAGATGGCACCCCAGAACAGAACGTCCTGTTATGGGCAAGTGTGGCGTGCGATAGTAAGGGCAGGATCCCCACGCTGCTCTGGACGTCTCCCAACACGTCTACGGTTGTCGTCAGTTGGACACATGTGTGCGAGCCATACGTTGGATAGTTGATAACGACGAATCCGGTGCTGTGACAGCTGCTCTGACAATCGCTCTGTCTTCCCGCCTTGTTGTGGCCCTAGGTCGACCGCTCCCGTCCCGACGCTGACATCTGCCGTTGTTGACCCACTCTTGCCAGCACCGTCCAATCGCCGCATCGCTTCGACCCACATGTCCAGCGATTCTTCGATTCGTCCAACCAGCCTCTTTCAATCCGATAGCACGACCTCTTTCAAACTCTGACATATGCTCGTAATGAGCACGAATCTTTCGGCGAGGCATTGTTACAGTCGACGTAAGATATCCGCAGTCAAAATGCAACAGAAATTTTGACCACATATTGAGAATCGCTCCTTATATACACCTGCTGAATGCGCAGTTCCGATGCGCTGGAGTTCCCGCTATTCATTCATTGGACACCAAATTTTAATCATTTGCATGTTCGGTCAAAATGTCTTTGCATACGAAATTTCATTACAATCGGACAACTTCTTGGTGCGTCGATTTTGTTTTGTTATAGAGTGTAATTTTAAAGCTTGTAAAAAAATAGTCAATAGCGTTTTATTTCGAAACGAAGACAACAAAAATAGTGTTTAATTTCTTTGTAATCACGTATTTTTCGATTATTTACGTTATGAGGGAATACGTATTTTCCTCATTTATTTATAAGAAATATACGATGAATTATACATAATTACAACTGGTTTTACCGTTTCCATAGTTTTTGCACTTGTCCATTCGTAGTTAAATATATCAGTTTTGAGGTATTATTTAAATTATGTTTGCATTTTAAGTCTCAGCAATATTTTATATATAATGGAAAATAAAAGTTTTAATATTGTGTTCATTGAGAAAAAGAATCAATTGAGAAATAAATATTAGAATGAGAATTTATGTATTTATTTCATTCCCAAACAGAAAGCAATCTACTTAAGGCAGCTGAACTTGAAAGCAGTTTTATATTATTTTCCCTAAATCCTTTTTTTCGAGAAAAGAGCTTTTTATTTCTCTTAATTGGAAAAAAGGAATATAACGTGTCTATGATCTAGCGCAAAATTTAAGCAAATCTAGGAAATTGCATTAAATATTATTAGCAGCATCATAAGATGTAGTTTTCTATGCTGAGTAGAGTACGTCGCCGTATTTTAGATAGACGTTGCTGTCCTTCGCTCGAAATTGACTAGAATGAAATCCAAGTGATTGCGGTGTGTTACAATTTTTGTTGTGATTAGTTGTCTGTTGCAGCATCACCTGTATTAGGCGGATGACGAATCTGGGGTCATGTGCTGTTTTCGCCAGGATGTATACAAGACTTATGACACATAGGCATAGTGTCACATTTCTATAGCTCATTTTAAATATCGGAACAGCTTAACATATAGTATATTGGCTAAATATGCAGTCGTAATTTTTTCCCGATTAAGTCCTTAAATTTCCTTTTCTTGCAAAAACTTCATTGAATTTATTAAAAACTTTACACTTTCTCCAAAATAAACAGAATTTTCGCGCCCTTTGACATTATTTGTATGTTCAGAACTATTTGCCTAATTGTGGCTCTAATATGTTTCAGGCGACGTTTGATCGAATTTCATTTTACATCAACTGAAATCAATGGATTTAAATCCTTAATAACTTCTTTTATACATTACACAATCTTTACATTTGGCCCTGCGGTGGCGCAGTGTGGTAACGCGTTCTCCTATTGCGCGGCTAATCCGGGTTCGACTCCCAGCAGTGCAAAAAGAACGCTTACTCAGAGATCTCATAAAGATCGCACTGCTCACTGTAGTCCGGGGTTTGGTTCCCTAGGCCTTAAGAGGTTCGGATTCCTCGGAAAACAGTAGGTCCCGGCGCAGCATGACCACTGTAGTCTTTGAGCCGTAAAACCAAAAAACAAACAAACAAACTTTACATTTAGGAGTCAACGCCATCGACAAAACGGCAGAATAGAGATGGATAACCTACTAGTTCCCCCTATTCCGTGTACGAGAATTTTATGTATGGTGTCTCAGCACCAGGGTTGCAAACATCTAGAAGGGGTAGGGTACACTTAGACGAACAATATTTGTCATAGAACCTAGGGTCGCAAACCACTCACAGCGTCAGTTCTAAAACCATCCAGCATGCACAAATAGTGACAACCAGTGCATGAGAAGCGCAAAATGCGATGTCCTAATCATCTATGCACTTGAGCAGCTGACCTGAGTTTTATCTGGCGCTTTTCACAAACTGGTTGTAAATATTTGTGCATGCTGGACGGTTTTAGAACTAGCGCTGTGAGTGGTTTGCGACCCTAGGTTCTATGACAAATATTGTTCGTCTAGGTGCACCCTACCCCTCCTCGATGTTTGCAACCCTGGTGTTGGGACACCCTGTATATATTACTTCGAGTTAAACTTTTTAAATTTTGGTTATGTTCAGTCGATGGTATGTTCATGCTTTGGGACGGCCCATCCGATAATATTCTGTCGATTTGAAATATTATGAATTCAATAGATCCGCATTCATCAATATTTCCGTTGAAATGGGACAGAATAGCTCACTTCCTTTTCTCGAAGTATTCATCAAAAATGTCTTCAATACTTTTCTCCATATTGTTTTCAGAAAAACTTACTTAGTTTCACGCCTCACCTCAAATCCTCTCAACCGTCAACATTCTCACGATTATCGCACTTTAAAAATTTGTTCATCTCCTTCAAAATTTCCTTATGAAATCCCTGTTTTAAAATCCATCGACGTGAACGAGGATTTTCACCCTATCATCATTGATTGTTCAATTGCAAAATTTTCCAAACCTTTCACTAAAGCACTGTACTCTAATAAAGCCGAGTGCGAGGTTTTCATATCAGCTAGATGTCTTCATATTTTTCCTAAAATTTGCAAAATATTAATTGCCACACTTTTAAAAAGTGAACTTTCAGATTACCTTTCCTCCTTGCAATAATTTTTTTTTTTAACTTCAAAGATGTTATTTCAGTTCTTTAACTCTGAGGAGGGGGTGGACAAAGTTTTTTGTTTCAATAATCATTTATATATCGACCAGAATATATGTTCACCAAAATTCAGCCTAAATGAGTACAAAAAAAATATGTCAGAAGCTGAATTTCGAAATATTCTCTTGCTGTTCATTACTATAATAACACTCACGATTTTAAACTTTTGGAACGTTCTACTATTCACCAAACTAGAACACTTTTGGATTGAGTCTCTCTAGCAGCTCTTCATATATATAGATATATGAGCAGTCAAGCAGCAACGTCGATCGTTATAATTATGTTCCCAGGCTTAGGGAGCGATTTTTAAACATAAAGCGAAATCGTACCCATACTATATTTGAAATATGATTTCATTAATAACATAAAATTTGAAATATTACTATTAAAATTTAAACTCATATTTCAACGAAAAATAGGCAATATAATCATCCATATATTTTGATAAAATCAGTGAATTCAAGCAAAAAAAATTATTCAACTTTTTCGAAGATTTGCGTCAAAGTGAGAGACACTTTTACAAGTATTAACAGACATCATCATACTTAATATTTGTCATTTTAATATTTTCATATATTTCTCAACTTGAAACGTAAGTACAATAATATATTTTGGTAGCGAAAATACATTTCGGAACAAAATATAAATAACAAATTCTACTTTTTGCAAATTGCGTAATTTGAAACTATTTCTCACTCATATAAACATGAATCGCTTACTTGTATCGATATAATCGGTAATCCAATAAAATATCATCCCAAACATTCCACAAAGAATTACCGCGAACGGACGATGAATAAAATGTAAGCTGAATATTTCGTAAACCTCAAACTTAATTAAAATTTTTGTTTCCTTTTAAGTTTGTTACTTATTAATGATGGCTGTTCTTCAAAGTAAACAGTATACAATAGTTCTATGTATTCTAAAGGTTGTAGCAGGCGCTTGTGAAAAAACACAGAGGTGATAGGCGACGAACAAACTTGAGTAGTTAACTATGGTGACTAAGATTACACTGAGCCAAATTTCACAGTTTGTAACGTAGGTATTCAGTTCAGTCATCATGAACCTGTAGAAAAACACTGGTGGTTGCCATTGACGTCTAAACCCAAGCATGTCGTCTAAGAAATGCCTGTCTTCTTGCAAGATTGTGGTCAGTATTATTATGGTCGATATGATTGTTGTTATTATTATTGTGGTCAACATGATTGCGGTTAATATGATTGGGGTTTACTTCTGGCCAATCATCTTCGTTTTCTTCAGCAGGTTCCGGTGCAGGGAGATGAAGAGGGAAAGCATCAATCTCGAAGTCATTCCGCAGGACGTATATAAGCATTAAAGCTACTAAAAGTGATGTCAGAAATGTCCACAACATAGCTTGTGTTTCAAAATCCATATCCATAACTATGAGGTAGACGTTGAAAATAAATGCCGTCAGCTGTGGACCATACAATCAAGAGAATGATGATGCAGGTACTACGATAACGCTCCTCGTTACAAATGTCCAGACATAAGCTTCGTCACATGTGTGGCAATACTCGTATATGATTGGTTCCAGGATAAAAGGAATGTACGTGCGTCAGAGTTTAGATCCGGGTGACACGGGACTACACATAACTCTACTTTTTGTGTCAGTTTACATATTCCTTTTATTGCATTTTCTGCCAAAGAAATGGCAACGGGAATATGCTTAAAAATGGCCAAAAATCTAATTAAATGGTTACTGGATGCATGAGCTACTAGACAAGATATCAACAAGCCAAGACCGTAGCCAGGATTTAATTTCGGGGGATTCAAAATTTTTACAGCATGTATCGATACAATCACAGCATGCAAGGCCGTAGCCAAGTCCCATTAAAAATTTAGTATCGGCAGGGAACCGGTTCCTAACACCCTCCCCTGAATACGGGCATTCAACAAGCTACAGAATGCGTTAAACATATGGCACTTTGAGTGATTTAAAAAAATTCCGAGTATAATTGGTAAAATTAGAATAAAAAAGCACTTTATTTGTTTTCAGACAAAATCTATTTCTATTTTCACACCTCAAAGGAATGTTGTTAGATATTTGTAAGGTATACAAAACCGTAAATTTGTAGTTAGATTGACTGACTTCTTGAACCTTGATTGATTCTTACTTCTATTTCCACGTAAATCTTCATCTTTTTCAGTTTCAACTTCTTCGCTATCACTTGCGTTCACTCGTCGTACGTTTAGCGTTATGTGTAATTGATATTGCCAAAAAAAAAAGCTTCTATAAAAGAAAGCAAAAAATCGATATACGTCGTTTTCAAAACCCCTTAACTAGAACTTGTAGTTTCATGCAGAAAAATGATCGCGCTGTTTGGGTTTTACATAGTTAAAACTTTTGTTAATCGCACGTCAAATCTACAAGGACATTTCCAAGAAAATGTGTTATTAGGAGAAGAATAACGCTTGCTGTCCTAACGCCACATATTACAACCAACTATTTTCAAGAAATGCAATTCTTTTAATAAATTAGAAACACATCAAATGACCTGCTTCAATTACATTAATAAATAGATTGTAACATAACAAGTCATGATTTGATGAGTAGCATGTTCTACACTTTGATTAGTGGTTCCGCTAGCTAGCGGAATGACTCTGCAACATTACTTTGACACATTATTCCTAAAAGGTTGCCGATCCATGTATTAGGCATTCAGATACACTTTAGTTAATCTTCTATAAACGCATGATAGCAAAACTCCACATACATGGAACAATTATTTTTAAGGCTGTTTACTTAAAATTGTCAATTTCGTGAAATAGAGAAGTATTGTCGTCAACCGGCCTTCTTGATTAAAAACGATGTTCGAAGAAAATGTCTGGCAGATGGCCTTGATAAATTGGCCACTAATAACAAATACATGCGGATAAATTGAACATGTGTGAGGTATTGATCAAAAAGGTATTGTATTGCATTTATAAAAATAAATGAATTTAATATTTTTAAACGTTTTTTCCAAATATATTTTAACTTTTTGAAATACACGCTCTAAAAAAGCATTTTAGTGGGTTTCAATAGACATAGAACCAGCTATTGCCTTTGTTTTTTCATCTGTCTGTGCGTATGCTATAAAAACAGTAAGGTAAAGGTCTTCCGGAAAATGCAATAACGATGGCTATTGTTAACGTTGAAAACCTACAGAGTTACTTGAGAATTAGAGAGTTGTGAATTATAGTTGCGTATTAGATAGTTTCGAATTAGAGAGTTGCGGATTAGACAGTTTCGAATTAGAGAGTTACGAATTAAAGAATTGCGGATTAGAGAGTTGGGCGAATTAATGTTAATTGAAACCAGCTAAGTTTGAATATCGACTTTAGGCGATTTTCTTTCACTTGCTTGTCCTTTCATTCTTTTTGCTTTCCATTTCTGATAAAGCTGAAGTATGCTCTTTATAAATCGATTTATTTTACTTTGTTAAACTATTGATTTCCATAATAAAAGTGATATTACTAATACTGAATACATGAGTGTAAGTTATATTTGTTGTGATACATATACACCCAGTGGTCAAAATATTAGAGACATACCTTACTTTAATTTCGTTGAGTTCGCTAGTGGCATACGGTGACATAATAACAAGGAATTGCATATAAAGTGCATGCTTAGCATCACAAGAACTAATTATCACTATAGTTAGTCTAAACGTGGGTAATAAGAAAAAAATTAACAGGCTTTGAACGAGACATGAACTTAGGGTAAAGAAGAAAAGATTCAAGCATATGAACTATGAAAAGGATGAGTACATAATAAAATCTAGTGTCAAAAATGTTAAAAAGTGAAAACTAACTCAGAAGTGTTTCAGTGAAATAGGTTGAACATTACGGCCAAATTACATTGGCCTAGGCTAAACTAGTTTATTCCGTTAGATGATCTAGCTTATTAGGTCAAACTAGATCATCCTAAGGCATATAGGATAAACTAGTTTGACCTAATATCCGGTTTGACCGGTAATATATATATATATATATATATCATCGAAAACCATTTTCAATCCACTGTAGGATGGAGGTCTCTCTGTTATCACATGTACACGTAGTACGGTAAAAGAAATACAGAGGAAGCGGCTTTAAGCTCGAATTATCGAAACTCTACTGTATATACATTAATTTTTCCTTTTAACGAATTTCAGATAACGGAGAAAAAACGTTTTTAAACAGAAAAGACCTTAATCAGAATGTGTGTAGTTCCATGAACAATTTGCCGTTATCGCAAAGTACCGTCTTTAAACAGGGAGTCCTTAATTAGAATGACGTTATTCAGAAAAAATATTATTTTGTATGTTTCTAGTTGTGCGTAAACATAATGTGCGGTACATTAATTTCAATACAATTCTTTTAGTATATATGTTTTGTATGGTGAAGAATCCAATACCAAGTTATACTCTCTGCTATTGTAGGAACATAACATCAAACGAGTAGTTCGCGTGCACTGGAGAGCCAGTTCAATGACCAGAAACGAAACCACATGGAATAGTAGATTTTACTTTCGTGATTCGAGATACTGCCCATGCGAAATGAAATCTTTTCTTTACAAAATTCAGTACAAGATTGAAAGCATCAAAACTACTGTAAACATAAACAAATCACGTTATTTAGTTGATGCTCTCCTACGGTATAATGGTTTGGTAGATTTACAGCCAATCAAATTGGATTATCAGTTCAAAAACCTTTCTTAATGGTCTGGGCGATTAGTCTATGCAAAGTGCAAACAATAGATGAGAATACATTCCGAAATGCAGAAATTGTAGCAAAGGCAAAACTTGGGCAGTGCACCAAATAGCAAACATCATAGCCCTGAAGCGGAACATTTTTATAAGTTAACATAGCAGAAAATTTTGGAAACTTGCCGTTATTGCTTGACTTACTCTAAGGATAATGTTTCACCATCCGCTGAAATAAGCAATATTTGGTTAAGAAATTTGCATTCCTCCTCAAACTACAATGGTACTTCCTCTTGCGTATAAACTTTTCAAGGGTAAAATTTCTCTCTATCACTTGATAAACCTGCTAGAAATTCCGCTGACAATGGAATATTCATAGATGAAATGAAGCTATGGAAGTGGCTATTACATGAGAAATTTGAAACACTTAAAATGAGTCAAACATCTCTAGCATTTCTTGATGACAACTGCTGTACTCCAGAAGTCAGATATTCCGCAAAATAGTTATGATTATTGGATTAAGGAATATGTATGATTTGGTCTCAATGGCAGTTTAGGATAAATGTATAATGCACAATGTCGGACATTTATTTCTTCAGCCAACTGCAATAAATATTAAAAGTATCATCGGGCTAGGAAATTTCTAATTTGAAAATTGTCTCTTCTCTACATATCAATATTGTAAGCATATATATATATATATATATATATTGCCAGTTAAATACTTCGCATACTTTTCTGAAATAAAAAATGGTAAGTTATATCCGACTGAAATCTGTAAACTATCTATTTCTTCTTAAACGAAGTGCCTTTTCTTCGGACGAACATTTAAAGAAAGTTTAGGAAAAATAATCGTCATTGAGAAAATTATCTCTGTTATATAAAATTCTCATTTTAAAACTAATCAAAAGTCATTCTGTTTGGAATTGTCCTTTCTCGAAGGTAAATGATTTTCTACTTTGAGAGCGGATGCCAAATATTTAATGATAAAATTATTTGCCAGGAAATATCAGCAGTTTTATTAAAGTGTAGTATTGCCAAGAAATATTCAAAATTTTCATGCGTGAAATAAGAATTTAAAATTTAAATTTTTTATAACGGTTTCAAGAATGAAGAAATATTTAAGCATTTTTTTGCTTAATTTCTTTTCTTTCCTTGAGAGCTGAAAAAATTACGACGATTTATTTCAGTTGATTGATTACGCTTTTATTTCTTACATGCATTAGAAATGAAACTTCCGAAATCAGTCTTTTTAAACAAATTGTAGCTTTTCGTATTAGTTGTAAAGTGAAGGTGGTTAACTGGGAAGTATAGATATAAATATAAAAATGTCTAAGTTGCATGTAATACCAAAGAATATTTGATTTAAAATATTTTGAAAGCCATTAAAATAAAGGTGCCATTTACATTTCTCTAAATATTTCAAGTATTATTCTTCATCAGTTAATTAAATTCAGCAATTATCTATGAAGATAATGTTTAATCTATTTTCATAATTTTGGTAAATAAAGTATATTTCGTTTTTCGCTTATTACTATTTCGAAGAACAAGATTCTACCTATTTACTTACACTGGGGGGTGGACAAAACAATGGAAACAATTGCGAGATATAATGCAAAATTATTAATGTGAACTTGAGACCGCCTTTAGTACAACTTATATTTTTCTTAAAGTAGACTCCTACGAGTTTTGGGTAATATTTAGTTAAACATTTTACAACTCTTCATCGAGAACGTACTCAAACTATCTGAGCATTGACGCAGGAGGGAAACTGCTTTCTCTCTGGTCTCTGAAGCTACTCCCAGTGATTCGATAATACACTCTATAACAAAAAAATCGACGCACCAAGAAGGAGTTGTCCGATTGTAATAAAATTTTGTATTCAAAGACATTTTAACCGAACATGCAAATGGTTAAAATTTGGTATCCAATGAATGAATAGCGGGAACTCCAGCGCATCGGAACTGCGCATTCAGCAGGTGTATATAAGGAGCGATTCTCAATATGTGGTCAAAATTTCTGTTGCATTTTGACTGCGGATATCTTACGTCGACTGTAACAATGCCTCGCCGAAAGATTCGTGCTCATTACGAGCATATGTCAGAGTTTGAAAGAGGTCGTGCTATCGGATTGAAAGAGGCTGGTTGGACGAATCGAAGAATCGCTGGACATGTGGGTCGAAGCGATGCGGCGATTGGACGGTGCTGGCAAGAGTGGGTCAACAACGGCAGATGTCAGCGTCGGGACGGCAGCGGTCGACCTAGGGCCACAACAGAACGGGAAGACAGAGCGATTGTCAGAGCAGCTGTCACAGCACCGGATTCGTCGTTATCAACTATCCACTGTGTGGTCCGCACACATGTGTCCAACATGACCCTCTGCAGACGACTGAGAGAGCGGAATTTACGCTCGCGCTGACCGTTACGCCGCTTACCTCTCACGCCTTTACACCGTCAAGTCCGATTACAGTGGTGCCGGGCTCGATCAACTTGGAACTGCGCTGACTGGGGACGTATAGTCTTTAGTGACGAGTCCCGTTTCCAACTGTGTCCTGACGACAACCGCAGACGTGTCTGGAGACGTCCAGGGCAGCGTGGGGATCCTGCCCTTACTATCGCACGCCACACATGCCCACAACAGGGCGTTATGGTCTGGGGTGCCATCTCCTTTGATAGCCGGACCCCTTTGGTGGTCATTTCTGGCACACTTACAGCACAGCGGTACGTAGACGACATTCTACGACCGGTTGTGTTACCGTTCCTTCCTTGGCAAGTTAGGTCTCCTGATCTCTCTCCTATAGAGCACATTTGGGACGCTATGGGAAGGCGATTGCAACCATATGGAATGTTGATGATTTAGCCCGACAGTTGGAGACAATTTGGCAAGAAATTCCGCAGGACACCATCCGGGATCTTTATCAGTCTATGCCACGCCGGGTGACAGCTTGCATCCAGGCCAGAGGTGGACCAACGCCTTATTGACTTCCTCCCTTTGTAACGGTCAAACTCTGCAATAAATCATTCAATTGTTCTGAAATTTTAATCCTTTCTTTTTCTATGTATGTTCTTTACATCCACCAATTTTTATCGCAATCGGACAACTACTTCTTGGTGTGTCGATTTTTTTGTTATAGAGTGTATTTAGGTCTCGCGACTGTTTCGTTTAGGGCAGGTGTTTAATTTCATCTTTATGTTTATCAACCCAAGATTTAACACTTCCAGTTGTGTTTATATTAGGGCATTATTATTTTGAAAAAGTTCATCACTTTCAAGCTATATCGTCTAAGAGGGAGAGAAATTAACCTTATTTAAAACACTCACATGAAGATTGGTAGCAACTATAAGATTAGCAAAATAAGATTTGCTGTCTATACCATCACATAACAAGCTTCGTGTTTTATTATTGGAACAAGACATTCAGGATTCTTAGGTGTTCGCCAAACCTAAACGGCCTATTGTGAAGAACCATTCATTCGACCATGCCGTGTTTTCAATGAGTGAAAGTCCAGCTTTTATGATTAGTATACCATTGTTTTTCTTTATTTTAGCGCTGTTTTTAAAAAGCAGAGATTTTATTTATTACAGCTCTACCGTAGGTGTTGAATTTATGAAGCTGCCTTTAAAATATTTTTCTGAAAACTGGTTCCTCAAGATAAATATTGAGTTTTTATTGATGCATATTTCCTGTATTAGTTTTAGTTTGTTTAGGAACAACCCCCTTTCATTAAATGCTGATCCATCTTCGTTAGTTTTGATTTTCGGCCACTACCTCTCTTGACACGCAACATGAATTTTACAAGTACTTGTACTATGGTTATGAAATTGATTACTCCAACTGCATAAATTCTTCCTCACGTACGGAAAGCCGTGTCCATGCATGTCCAGTGGATATGCCAGTCCACAGGAATGCGCATTTACGAGTCAGCTTAATGACTGTTTAACGTGTTTCACACATTCGACCAAGGGCTTGATGTATAAAAATTTCCAAACTATCTAAACATGAAGAAATCCACATCGCAGTTTTCTGTTCGTCAATTGCATTTTGAGTATGAAGATCAAGTGAGTTATTATGCATAAATTTGCCACTGTAATTAATATTCGCTACTTTTATAAACAAATATAAAAATGGTATATTGTGTAAGGTTTAAATATTTTTACTGCCCCATGGTAGTCAATCGTCAGGGTCATTCAATTTATAAGGTCATATTTCGTGAATTCGGGACACATTTCCTCATCTCATTTATATTTCTTTTTGTATTAAAAATTTATTGTTTGGTGTTTTAATTTGCACGCTTTAAAAAATCTCATCATCCACTTTCTTCCTTCTTTATTCTTTCACTTTTCGGCTACTGGATTTTAATTTAATTTTTTATAGTTTTGTTGTCCCTGTTTTTGAATTTCGCAAACAAGCTTGCTATTGATGGCTTGATACTTGATTGACGTGCTTGATATTGACAAGGCTATTGATTGCATGCAAATCGAAAAACGTATGATATAATAACGTGTCAACATATATTTAAAATTATCATCTTCAACCATTATCAATATTAGATATTTTTAACTTCACTGACACACTGCTCCCTTCATATGTAATAATTGGTTGTAAGAAAGATACAGAACTGTACAAATCGCATGTTTTAAATACTTTTATATAAATGTTGCATAAAATGCTAATCAACGTTTCGACGCCGCAAAGAGCCACGATGCACAGTTTGAAAGTTCCTACTCTAATGTAACTAAAAACGTCGTTCATGATTCTCAAACCGCGTACTATTAAACGTGTTCTTTCTTCCAGTGTGTCGCTCCATCTGGAAGGGTCAAACTGCATTTCTAAGGAACAGAAAACAAAGAAATTTGTCATTCCCAAACCTGTACAGGCCTCAGCACTCTCTACGGAGTGACGAAAAGCCACATTGCTACCATCAACCTACCAGCTACAAAACGCATGTTTCCCTTCAATCAATGGGTAACGAAATTAAGAAGAGCCAAAATACAGACGTAAAGTTTAAAAAAAACAAAAACATAACCGATGTTAGGTATTGAACTCAGAACGCTGTAACCAAAAAAATTATTTCTGGTAATGACTATCAAACAGTCAACTATTAAATGATGTTTTTCCCTTGTAGTGTATTGCTTCCCTTGGCAGGGCCAAACTACATTTTTCAACGATTATATACCTATATTAACGATTTCCGAGATTCCAGTAAAGGGCGGTTGTGCGTGTACGATTCTGAGCAATCATATGACTGACTATTGGCTCTGTACGCTTCTTAGGTGCACAATCAATTCTGATGCTCAAATGTTTGTTTTAGTTGTGCAAGATTTCAGTCCAATGATATCTACTTGTTGACGCCCGGTATAAATTATTACGGATTTACTAATTTAATTAATACTCGGACCGGCGTTGCAAAGTTTCTTCCAACGGTAAAGACTTCGAACACTGAGTACACGACCGTGGCGTATATTCCATGGGCTCTAGGTAATCTCAAGTGGACCAACACGTTCTTTGCTTTTTAACAAATTTTCTCAGAAATTGTGTTCCTTCGAAAAATTCAGTGTTTTAGAAGAAATTTAAAAAAAAAATTAAGAAATTTATAAAAATACAAAGGGTTTAGTATACATATAAAACCTATTCGAACACTGTTTCCAACGGTAACAGATAAACTGGCCATTCAGCCTTCGTTAAGTATAATTGCCAATTGATGAAAACCACCGAAGTTTTGCCAATTTTCGTCGGTTGGAAAGTATATACAGTGAAAACCCTCATTAGCGGTCACTTGTCGGATGAAAATTTTTGGCCGTAAAGAAGGGGTGACCGTAAAAGAGAGGATCATGCTGAAGTAGATGAAATATTACATTTAAATATTTCATTTTGAAACTTACGTATTTTTAAGCACATAAGACAAGTTTAAAATAACGAACATAAGCATTTGTTGAATATAATAAGTAAATTTACAAAAGAAGTTAAATACTGAAATTTGCATAAGAAAGAAATTGATCAATAGCCGTTTGGTGGGTTTTACTCACCAGTCCTCCTTCGAAATGTATTTTTAATTGTTAGATTAAATTCACCGTTTTTCTGTCGTTACTCTTACAGATCCTGTGTGCTAGTTGAGTAAACGATAATAAATTTGAACTGCGATAGTTTTGTGTTGATAATTGTTTATTAGTTTAGCGCAATGTATCACTATACGATTTATTATCAAAGTCTTTGTTTAACAGTAGTCATTTAAATCGACGAATCCGAGTCAGTTGATCATTTGAATCAGAGAATCCTCGTCAATTGCCACTCTTCGTTAATGGGAGGAAAAATTCCCATTAGCTCTTATCCTGTTTATCTTCAAATTCCTGTTGTGAGAAACGCCGTGAAGAACGAAGTTCAATTGTTGTCCGTCGAAGTTCGTATTTTGTCCATACAGGAGTTCTGTTCTAATGAAATGAATCATGAAAACTGTATCCGTATCCCTATCTGAGGGTGACCGCTAAGCAAGGGTTTGAAATACATTATTGTAAATCAGTTTCTGCCGGGAATTTTTATCTGACCATAAAAGGGGGTGGGTGTCCCTTAAGCTGGGTTTCACTGTACCATATATCAGCTCTCTTATTTAGGTAACTTGGAGCCAAGGATGTTTAGTTTAGATCTTCAATATGGTTCTCGTATCTGGCAACACAAACGAACCGCGGAGCCATGACCAATGCTCTCTCGAGCGAGTTGTATTGTAAAAACTAATTTATGAGGGTTAATAGATTTCTCAAAGTCGTAATAAGAAACAGGATTCTGAAATTTTCACTATTTATTTATTAAATTTTTAAAATTAGTTCAGGAACATCGTGTGATAATTTAAAAATATATGTTTTATAAAATTAAACCATTTTATTATATAACAATTCTGATTCTGATGACACAAGATATTAAAATATAATGCTATTATGTAGAATAAATTTGAATTTGAATAAAAACTTGATCAAACAATATAATCAGTATAGTTTTAATTGCTCTGGGTATATTTTAATAAGGGTAGATTATATTTTATATATTAGAAAAATACTGAACAACCTAGTTGGAAATTCACAGTAATCATTATTTATTATTTACTTAAATCACCGGAGCATCGGTTCTCTCGTCTTCGGTACAATTATTATTTATGTAGGACATTATCATGTAGGATATATACTGAAGTGCCAGAAAAACCGGTACAGGCGTGCGTATGCAAATAACGGAGCTTTGCAACCAATCAGCGTAACGCGATGCGGTCGGCAGCGCCTATATAAGACAAGAGATGTCTGGCAAAGCTGTTAGATCGGTTCTTGCCGCTACAATGGCAGGTTATCAAGATTTAAGTGATTTTGAACGTGGCGTTATAGTCGGCACAAGAGAGATGGGACATAGCATCTCCGAGATAGCGACAAAATTTGGATTTTCGCGTACGACCATTTCACGGGTATACCGTGAATATCAGGAATCCGGTAAAACATCAAATCTCCGACAGCGGTGTGGCCGGAAAAAGACCTTGAAAGAACGGGACCTTCGACGACTGACGAGAATCGTTAAACGAGATAGACGTGCAACACTTCCTCAAATTGCCGCGGATTTCAATGCTGGGGCATCAACAAGTGTCAGCGTGCGAACTGTTCAACGAACCATCATTGATATGGGCTTTCGGAGCCGAAGGTCCACTCGTGTACCATTGTTGACTGCACGGCACAAAGCTTTACGCCTCGTCTGGGTCCGCCAACACCGCCATTGGACTGTTGATGACTGGAAACACGTTGCCTGGTCTGACGAGTCTCGTTTCCAATTGCATCAGGCGGATGGACGTGTACGGGTATGGAGACAACCTCATGAATCCATGGACCCTACATGTCAACAGGGGACTGTTCAAGCTGGTGGAGCTTCTGTGATGGTATGGGGCGTGTGCAGTTGGCGTGATATGGGACCCCTGATACGTCTAGAGACAACTCTGACAGGTACGTAAGCATCATGTCCGATCACCTACACCCATTCATGTCCATTGTGCATTCCGACGGACTTGGACAATTTCAGCATGATAATGCGACACCCCACACATCGAGAGTTGCTACCGAGTGGCTCCAGGAACACTCTTCTGACTTTAGACACTTCCACTGGCCACCTAAATCGCCATACATGAACATTATCGAGCATATCTGGGATGCCTTGCAACGTGCTGTTCAGAAGAGATCTCCACCACTTTGAACTTCTATGGATTTGTGGACTGCCCTGCAGGATTCCTGGTGTGAATTGTCTCCAAAATACCTTCAGACATTAGTCGTGCGGGGGTGAAGGGGGGGTACACGATATTAGGTAGTTGTACCAGTTTTTCTGGCACTTCAGTGTACGTGTTCATAATTATTTTCAGTGTAGGACCAAGGACACGTACTTCAATTATAGAATTCTCCTACCTAATTTAGGACACCTAGTAATTCTACAAACTCGCATGTAGTAGAATTAATTAGAAATTGTATTACGCACGACTATTTTCAGGTAAAACAAGTCGATTTCGAATTTCAGTGAGAGTCAGTTACGTAATTGTTATACCTGTTGACTCTGAATGTTTTTAAAGATCGCGAATTTATAAAAAACAAAGTTTTTTTAATATTTTTATTAGCGAACAAATATACAGTAAACGCGCTTTTTTATGAACTATATGGACTACAAAAAGTATGGACTTTAACCCTATGGACTACAAAAAGTTCGTGAATTTGAGAGTTCGTAAAAATGAGAATTCGCCATGGAAATGGCATTAATTAAACAAAAACACGTAATCCTAGTTATAAAGAAGGTTTTAATACTGTTTGCAAATGGGCTTTTTCCACGGAAAAAGGTACAGTATTCACTGTACATAAATAAGCCTTCCCTCCCATTCACTTTCTTTTGCTAACGACACCTGAAGTTATTCCTGGATAGATTTAATTCATCCATAACGATCAAAATTTAACATTGACTCTGCAATAAATTCCAGTATCAAAATTCTCAAATAAATATAAATTCTAAATTTAAAGTATATGCGTTAATTCTATTATAGTTTTATCCTGCAGTATATCGCTGCTTCTTGAATGAGGCCACAAACCAATATAAACAATTGCCCATCCTTCTCAACTTTCAATTAATGCACTTTTCTACATTTTCTCTTAAATAAACAAAATCATATCAAATCTAATGCAAATTCCTCTCCCCCTCTCTCTACAGCGTAGAAGATCCGAAGTCCAACCCAATTTGAGGAAATTCAATCCTCTCCTTTCCAAAATTTCGGCATCCGAAAGAAATCAGTGAAAAGAAAGTGTAAAACTGAATTCGTAAAACAGAATGAATATTTAATTTCAGTTCTTAAATCGGGCAGCGTAAATTAACATCATTAGTTCGACAAGATATTTTGCGGAACCAACCTAAAGGTTTGTTAAAGCGTATAAGTAATCGTAAAAGCACGAATCCACTGTATTTTCATTTCTCTTCAACCTCATATGTATTTATTCTTAAATTACTCACAATTCTTCAACCTCCAATAATAATAATAATAATATATATGTATATACATATTGATTGTTTTATTGGTGGAGTGAATAATCAATCATTGATAGTATGAATAATCATCAAGTGTGAATAATCATCAAGTGTGAATAATCAATCATTCCAACCGAACACTGTTTATTATAAAATCAATTTATCATTAACTTTAAAAGTGTCACGTTTTAAAATTTAGAGAAACAAGTCAGCACCTACCAAGTAGTGGTGGATCCAGAGAGAAGGGTTGGGGGAATGTAAGGTAGAGTAGGACCCACTTATAATGAGCCTGTATTTAGCAATTTCCCGGATATAGCGAGGAAAATGTGGATTTTGGTTGGTATACTGATTAAGCGCAATGCAATTTAACCGCTTTTAGCGAACAAATCTTTTTTTGGACCCCGGATTTAACGAGTAGTTTTTTGGAGATTACTCACTGTCTGAAGTTACGCTACGCCACGGGTACACGAGTTGTGAAGTTGTTATATACCAGTTATATACCAGAACGCTTTGCAAACGCCCCACCTTATATAACCTCTAAAAACGAAATTAATACCAAACCAAACCAATGCTTGAGATACGAAGTACCAGCGCATTTTGCGCTACACCTCGATGCGTTATAAAGGTCTTGTTTATGAGAATGATAAAGAAGGGAGGAGAGTGAAGCGAAGAAAAAATTAAATGATGTGGTAAGATTGAAAGTTGGTTTTGAGTGGTAAAGGTTTAGGTTAAGAAAATTCTATAATGAGAGGTGGCAGAAAAGTGCGAAAAAATTAATTAAAAAATTGAAAAAGAAATGAGGAAATAAAAGGAATTCAAACTGATAATAGCAGAGAAGTTTCAAAAGGTGAGAAACTCAACCGCATGTGCAAAAGGTGATCGGGAAAAAAAACGGGGGTGGGGGTGAAAAGTGATGAAGACATATGAGTCCATGAGAGCAATGAGTGAAATTATTGGAAGTTATCGGAGCAAAGTACAAATTGGAAAATGCATGATGAGCTAGAACCAATTATCATGCGAGAAAATACTCAGAATTCTGTGGTTGATTAAGAATGATAAATGGGATATCTTGGGACATATTGAAAAAAATAACACTTAGATTTAAAACTAATTTATGGGGTAGAAAGGCGATGTGAGTGTTCAGGAATGAAAAAACAGCATACAAAATTATGTTTGAAAAAAAAGAGCTAAGTGACAATGGAATATGGAGCCCCAAAAATTGAGAGAGGAGGTTGGGGACAAGTTTTAAATGCTTGGAGGGTACCCTTGTAAGTATTCGAAGAATATAGTTGAGAGTTTCTTGCTCCCATTGGCATACGTAGGGGGTGTTAATGGGGATTGTAGCACCCCCCCATTGCAATGAAATTTTGTATATTTAACATAGGAATATGTGAGTTGTAGCTCTGTAACCCCCCATTGAGCCTATAACCCCCTTAAAAGCTTTCTGCGTACGCCTATGCTGGCTCCCGTAACAAGTAGAATAGGGTGGTAAGTGAATGCTATCGAAATTATCTGAAGCGAGGCTATAAATCGTGTGTGTGTGTATGTGTGTGATTTCATTAAGACTTGTATCAGCAAAAGGTTTTGTTTTTAACGAACCAGGGAATTTTTAAAATGCGTCAGAATTGGTTATTTGCAAAACGCTGCAGAGATTTAATAGTGGAATTTGAAATGTAACACCAGGCGTGGAAGGCGTATGTGAGAAGAGATCGAATGGCAGATTTATAAAGTAGAAGCCTATAAAATGTGGGGAGAGAAGAGTTGAAGCCAAAAAGGGGACGTCGAATGATGATTGCGGCCATGGCTTTATTTTTGGTGTTTTGAGGTGTAATTTGAAGATAAGACGCTTATGGAGAGTAACTCCAAGATAAACAATGTTGTTAGACCATTGAATGGGCTTGTAGAGGATTTGAATATTGTCATGAATGCTTAGTTTACTTCTGCGTGTGAAATTGATCGCTTGTGACTTTTCTGGATTTATGCGAATTTTCCATAAGTGAAGCCACCCGGCAAGAGAATTGATGTAAGTTTAAATGTCATTGATGGAGTGACAAATGTCCTTATTGTAAGAAAAAAGCAGTAACATCATCATATAGGACAATATTAATGTTTTTATGAGCGGATAAATTACTGAAAAAGATAATAAACAATTTAGGGCTAAGTATTTAGCCTTGCGGAACGCCTGCCCCGATTGAATAAATAATTAACGTAAACGCAGCCCCCACCACCAAAAATTATGTGCTCCAACCAACCGCTGTTTAGTAGCAGGCTTCAGCTACCCGTAGTGGAATGGATAGCCTCGGTCTGGGGAAGCTCCCCCGTTGATTAAAGCATTCCCGACACCGAATATGCATACAAAAATAATAGTTTTATCATGAAAATTGCTTACATTACAAACAAATCAGCATATAAAATGGTATAATAAAATTCGTCAACCAGTGCACCATTTTTTATACGGCAATATTTCAGTAAAGAAAACTTATGCTGCTTTATTCAATGCTTTAATTATTTCTCCTTAGAAAACTGTTTTATGTAGCTTGAAATTTTGGAAGACATTTTTTTAAATGAGGAAACGAATTTCACTACTCATCCATTTAGTTCTTTAACGTATGATGTAACCGTTTATCCGCAATCAAGCACAGTATCACCAGAGTACAGATGCATCTCAACAGTTTAAGAGAGTAAAAAGAAAAAAGTACTTTAAAATGGAGCTATAAAATTCCAACATTATGTTTGAATCTGAGTGGAAAATAGCATCCGCAGATGAAATTATCCCTGTAATATGCTTCCGCTTGGTATTATTTCTCATCGTGAAAAGAATTTTCTCCAAATGGATTGTCTGATCACAATCTTATCAGCTGGAAGAGAAGGGATTTCGTGAGATTTGCTTCTTATATTTTTGCAGAATTTCGGAGCTTGTATTTTTTTTTGCAGCTTCTTTGACGTGAAACGTATACCATTTTTATGTGTCTCTTCTATTATTCGTACCATTTGGTTCATAAGATATATTTCTGACTTACCTTATATTTGAGCATAAGCGCTTTTAAACCTTAATTCTGATGTTTACTTCTTTTTCTAAGTTCGATTTATTTTTATGGTTGTTTCATGAAAATGTGCTTATTATGTTTTTCGAATAATGTTTTCGATTTATATGTTAAATATATTCTTATACTTATTAAAATTTTGTTTTCTATGCAATAATAGCCAAGGTTACACAAAAACGGATACGCTTATTACAACAGATTCCCTCTTAACCGGCCATGTTAAGACCGACACCCTGGCCGGTTACTATTTTACCGGTTAATTCGAAAATTAATTTGGTTATAGAAAAAGAAAGGCAAAATTGAGTTACTATAATGTAAATTTCTAAATCAATTGATTTTAAATTTGTATAATTAGTATTAACAGAAGGAAATAGTAGTGGTAGCAAAATGCTGCAGCACTATTTAAAAAGGATTTGTGAGGTATAATTACCCTTTTCAGGGTTAATTGCTAAGGCATCAACACACGAAATCACGGATTCGTGTTTTTTTGTAATTTTCAGGGGAGAATTGATATCAAAAATATTATCCTCTGTTTCAAAAACTGTGAGAAGATTAGAAAATGCAGCAGGATCCATTGATAACGAGCCTGCATTTAAAGTTTCCAGATTTAGCCAGGAAAATATGGATTTTGTTCGATACAATGATTGTGCAATATGCAATTTGATCATTTTTAATGAAAAGGACCTTTGTAGGTCCTGGATTTACGGCGCACAAAATTACGAGACTTAAATTTAAATGCGGAAAATTCGAAGAAAATCGAAAATTAAAAAAAAAAAAATAGTAATCGAGGGTACATCTTTTATTGGTGAGAATATGATGAAAGAAACTTTCCAGAACTTGAAGCTGAAGAATTTCTGAGCACTATGGTCTCTTTTTAAATACATGGTGAGAATTTCACAAAAAGCGCTTTTTTGGAAAAATAAAATATACCCATGAATATGCGGTAATTATTTTTTGACGAAAATTTAATTCATAAAGATATTGAACAAAAAAACAATAAACTATAGGGTGAGGTCGGGTAAAGGTTGGACACGAGATTGTGGGGGTAAAAGTTGAACAGGTACCTCCTGGTTTAAAATAAAACACATGATTTTTTTTCTACCACAGAGTGTTTTATGAAGTCATGAACATTATGTAAAGTGTTTTGGATATTTTTTTACTGTATATATTAATCCAAAAAATATGATTTCCAGAGACACCTGAAATAAACACGTTTAACTTTCATTTCGATTTTTTTTTAATTTCATGTAGATCAGACTATTCAAAATATGTTGTCGGTTTTTTTAATTAGATACATAAAGACATTGATAAAGAATATGCTGAAGATGAAATTGGAATCACAGGATCAAAATTGTATAAATAATACCATTTTTTGTGAGTGGGGTAAAGATTGGACACAGTGGTGGGGTAGAAGTTGGACAGTTGATTATGCGCATAACGTATAGGTATGTTCCTCTGTGATAACAATTTCCATGCACAAACTTTAGGTTACCTGCAGGAACAGAGGCAAGCGGGAAGTCCTGAGGGTCCAGACCCCCTTCGCCATAGGTTCTGATGTTAAATTTAAAATTTTAATTTTGTTTTACATTTATAAATAGTTAAAGTTATGCCTCCCCTCCTCTCCTTTAAGAAGTCAGTTGTCGTATAGTATTCATCAAGGTATATTTGTTGTTTGTGTGAAAGAACATGTTCTATTTGGATTTCAGATAGACTACAGCTTTAATAACAGCGTTAAGTATTTTTAATAGATGGCGCTGATGTCGCGTATCAAAATGCATTTGCATTTTAAACTTCTATTTCAATTTTTAATTACGGCAGTGTTACAAATTTTTTTGGAGTCCATGTAGCCCTGAAATAACCTCACTTATTTTTAAAAGAGCAGTTGATTCCCTCTAAAACTGTTTTGGTTCCCACAGGTGGTGCACGGTGATCGTCTAACATTTTTTTATTTAGCCCACTCGTAGTCTAAAATGACGCGTGAATACATTCCGAAAGGAAAGCCATATCAAGAGGAAGCCATGGATGGTGTAGTTCATGAGTTTCAATCTGCAAAATCTCAAAACCGCAAGGTAAGTGTGAGAAAATTAGCCAAAAAGTGGGGTTTGAAAATATCAAGACTGGTTAAAAACATTCAAGGTTTAAACAAATGACATCCTGGCTTGAAAACAGTAATTCCCGTTGACGGGGAGCATGAACTTGCAGAGTGTTTAAAAGTAATGGCCAAATGTGGTTTCGGATTAACTAAACCAGAAATTATAGACCTGATATGTATGCACCTTATCGAGAATAATTTAAATACAACATTTAAGGACAACAGGCCAGTTGGTCTGTCAAAGATTGGTTTCGGAATTTTACGGCAAGACACCCAAAGTGTTAGAACGCTCCAGAAGAGACGTAACGAGTGACCTTTTCATAGCGTATGGCTTCTACGATTTATGCAATACAGAAATGAAGTGATTAAATGTATCAACTCGCCCAGAGTGCATATACAACCTCGATGAGACTAGCTTCTGTTTAGGCCAGTGCTATGTCTCTTTTTCTCCTATACTTTGAAAGCTCTTGTTTGATGTCAAGCGTGGGTGTCAGAAATTACTATCTATAAGTTTTTAAATGTGATAGAGCTCCATCATATTTAAAAACTTATTGCAAAATTTGTTGATTTGATTTAAAGTGTAAATGTTTAAACAGCGTTTTTTGGAAAGTTCAATTTTTGCACTTACAGCATTCACGAGCGTTGATATTTAATTTTCACAGGATAATCTAAAAAAATCAGGATATTTTAGAAAAAGCAAGTGAAAGAAAATCGCCTAAGGTCGATATTTAAATTTAGCGGGTTTCAATTAACATTAATTCGCAACTCTCTAATTTGCTACTCCCGACCTTCTAATTCACCGCCCTCTAATTCACGACTCACCACCCTTTGATTCGCCACTCTTTAATTGGCAACTCTCTAATTCTCAAGTAACTCGGTAGGTTTTCAATGTTAACAATAGCCATCATTATTGCATTTACGGAAGACCTTTGCTTTACACTTTCTATTGCAGACAGACGGACAGACACAGACAGAAAAACAAAAGCGGGTTCAATATCTATTGAGACCCCCTAGATATAAATCTGTGTTAGAACAATGGAGTGAATGAATGAAAGAGAAATTCTAGGAGCAAAGGCTAAATAAAACAAAATATATCCGATCTCATTATTTTCTATTCGTTCGAAAGATATGTTTCAATAAATAATATAAGTGGGTATTTTCTCTCAGACACTATCCTTAGCCGTACAGATTACGCCTTTGATCGCGGTGAGGGAAATCAGAGTTTAAATCTCGTTGGGACCGTGCATTTCCCATTTTTGCTATCAATGTATATCCGGAGTTTGGTTACATTATCAATAGTGGTTCGTAGCCCTTGAAAAATTGCATGTAGATCCCCGTGTAGCATGTTCTTAAATATCCTTGCGTCATAAAACACTGCCCTTAACTTTTTTAATTAAAAAGCACATACATTTATGCAACAGGACTCAACTTATACCCATAGGTGTAGAGTTATATAGACACGTGGAGCCAGAGTCCCCAATAATTTGAAATAAATTGTAATTTTACATATATTGTAACGTAAAAATGTACACAATGTGTTTCAGAGTTCCCTCCCCCCCAACAATTCTACAAACTCTACGTTAATGCTTATACCAATGCCTAAAATATCAGTAATATCACGATTAATATGACATTTAAACAGGTTCACTAACGTTTAAACTTATTATTGAAGCACAATTCGGCTTTATTAGAAATGGAACACAGGGGCGAAAGATTAAAAAAGTAGCTATTCGCATAAGAACATGTATTTTAAGGAAGATATATCGTAAAAAAATTAAACCTATTAAAAGGATTCATTTTTATTAATGTAACGCAGCAATTTCCTGAGCAATATCTCTTTCATGCTTCACTTATCCCTAGGCATTTATATTCAGTGATCAATTTCTTAGTGCCATTTGCCTAACACTTCCTTGGGTCATTCTTTGGCTTCAAGAGAGCAGCAATGCGCCATGGGACATAGTGTTTACTAATCTACGATTACATTCTTGAAAAGAATTATCCGACGTATCGAAATTTCATCATCTTCCGGAAGATTAGCCGGAAATGGATCAAAACGTCTAATAGCTTTTCTTGTGTAATACAACGTCCAGACCAGTACTTCGGCGTTCTACAGATGTAACAGCTTTGCCATACTCGCACCATTCTTTTCACACAGCTAATACTCTTTACAAATCGCATTGCTTGTACATGTATCTTCAATAATATATTTGGCATTACTATTGTTGAGCCTTCTAGTTTCCCTTCATAATATAGCTCAAGTGATATGGCTGTAACAAACTGTGGATACTGGTTTTCTTATATAAAATGGACGACTGAGTTTCAATAAAGTGATCACATAACTACACTCTCTAACCGCACCGGGAAATGGTTAATAACTATCAAATAATATTTGAAACACAAACATGGAATTTCTTTTGAGTTTGTACAAATATATAATTTAGGGCCTGCTAGTTCGGCGGTTTTCAGTTACATTTATATGTTTCACGTTTGATATTTACTCTATGTTTTAAGGGTTTCTCTGCTTGGCATACTCAACAACCTTTATGTAATGTATGCACACTTTTTAATTTTAAATTGCTTTTTAAGACCGGGCTCTATTGTGCATTTAATAACTACTCCCGTCTCATTTAACATGTACTTTAATTGCAAAAGCTGGCTTCGTCTAAGGCTCAGTGGACAAAAATATTTTTTCCTATAATTTTGCAGAGATTGGAGTTAAATTCGTTTACACAACACTTTAAGATAACTCCAATTTTGATTGGACATGATAATTTTGTAAGTTATCCCAAGCGTTGTGGACTTCACAGGTGTTTTAGCAAAAAAGAAGATGTTGCACATATTATTCTAAATTGTATTCGTTATCTTAAGCAGAGATATGTCCTGCAGGCAACCTTGAGGCAATTGTTTATTTCTTAGCAACATTATTGTTGTTATTTATAGAAGACTAGTTCAGCCATTTAGCGCTATTTCTTCGTAATTTGAAATATAGTTTTTTTAATTTATTTTTTGACTCCTTTTTTATAGTGAAGTATTTTTTTTTAATTTTCCCTTTGTTTGTCGCATTTCAACTTACTTCTGTCTGTCTTACTTCTTTTGTGAAACCTAAGGTTACAAGTGTGTTTGAAAACACATGGAATTTGCAATAATTGCCATATTTCGTGTTATATTTATTTGAAATATCTTGGTATTTATTGAAGGAGCTTTTTCAGATTTTAGGGGTTTCAAGCCATGCAGGTTTAACTTGAAGAAAGATTATTTATCCCTTATGCAATGTTCTTATTGATCCATTATACATATTGGCACAATTTAGGTAGGAATGCGTGTGTGATATTTCTGCACGCATACAGTGTAAACTAGATATTACGACCTCCAAGAGACCGTGCAAATTCGGTCGTTATAAACGATGGCTTTTTAAAATTATAATAAACAATATATTTTAGGTTTTATAAATCATTTTGATAGTAAAAAGTATTACACTTTTTGGTTTCAAAATTAAATAAAAATGCATATTAAATATAATGACTTTAATTACCGTATATAATAAAATATATTTACAGCCACACTAAAAACATAGCACTTTATATTTTTTTAAATTAAAAAAAATTCTAGAAAATACTAAAGTATATAATATAGAAAACAAATCTAATGAATAATATTTATTATATTATACTAATGACTTCCGAACAGTGCCGGTTTAAGAGCTTTATGGGCCCTAGGCTGAAAAAATAAAATAGGCCCCTAAAGAATGTAGCCCTCATGATATTGAATCAATAAATCTCAAGTTTTTTTAACGTTCAATATCTTCAACGTTCATGTTTAGCAGCAATAAAAATTTCTCGAATATTTGTAAATAAACAAGATTAAAATAACGCTTAAATTTTCAAAACACAAATCCCTTCAAGGGCCTTAAGTCCGCACCTACGTGGCCTATACGCAGCAACAGAGATTTTCAAAATTATGGGGGGCATGGGCGTACGCAGAAAGTTCATAAGGGGGTTATAGGCTTAATGGGAAGGGTTACAGAGCTACAACTCATACATTCCTATGTTAAATATACAAAATTTCATTGCAATCGGGGGTTACAACCCCCATCAATACCCCCTGCGTACGCCAATGGTGGCGGGGACAAGCATATAGTATGTATATTTACACATTGAAATATATGTAAAATTCCAATTTGTTTCAAATTACTGGGAGCTCGGCCCTACGAGCCCATATAATACTACGCCTATATCTATACGTATAGTTCGTTCGCGGAAAGTTGACCGATGGTACCATTAGAATTCACGGAAGCTGACGTCACAAACGGGTTAGCTCATTACAGCAGAGGGGAGGACGTCATTTCAGAACTGGTTTTTGGCGCAGACAAACGTTCGCTAAAACCAGCTTTTGTAAAAATTCCGTCGTTAATATGCGGCTTGTCGTTATAACCCGTGTCGTCATAAACGATTTCTACTGTACTTAAAAAACACAGCCTCCTATAGATCTCTTTTTTGAGTTTATTCAGAAAACAAGGAAACAAACCGGATGTACAGACTAATAAAACGAATACTGTGACGACTCCTGGTCCGGTATTAACCGGATCCAAATTTTTTGAGTAAACACATTCCTTCTGAAGTGTTCATAGGTTAATCCTACTCATGTGTTACGTCACACTTGACTCATCTGGCATCCAGAGAGTGAGGGCAATAGCTATTGCCAAAATCGCAAGTCATTCTCCCATCGTTTGCAATCAGTGTGTGACGCTTTAAAATTTCCTACTATGGAAGTAGTTATTATGAGCTCAATAACTACAGTGGCGAAGGTAACGGGCATATTAATGCTTTTCATTATGATGATGATATTGCCGCTACTAGCATTGGTGATAACCTTTGTCGTTGTAACTTTTGTAGCTGTTAATGATGAAGTCAATGATCAGCAATACGAGAACGATATGTATGGTGAAGACAACAATCAGCATGACGAGTTCGCAGAATTTCCCTCACTACTTCATAGAAGAGGAAATGACGTCATTCGGAACCGTGGGAGCTAAATACTTCGATTATTCTCTTGTCCAAAATTAACACCTACGATTATAACAAGCTTGGCTAACAAACTTTGATATGTAATTTCAACAACCATGCAAGATTATGTTTATAGTGTTGCCGCACTTTGCACCTTCACCAGCCTATACCCCTGATTTTAGAATAGAATAATCTACAGCATGTCGTCAGTTAGAATACTCGAAAAAATTACAGGTAAAAATTTCACAGCAAAAGTGATAAAATTTTCTAATTATGATCTATATGATATATAGCTTTGTGATTTGAAAAAGTGCATGTTCTCCTAACTTTGTTTTTGTTTTTCTAA
>QLNU02015360.1:79217582-79228336 GCA_006491805.2 Dysdera silvatica
GTAGCTCAGTGGGTAGAGCCTCCGCCCGGCAAGTGGAAGGTCGTGGGTTCAGGTCCCACCGAAGGCAGAAATATTTATTTTCTTTCGAACGTTTCACCATCTAATCACGCCATACCATCGGCGTTGGTATCACTACGCCAATAAACGTTGATTGATTGACATTGTTGTTTGATATAGTGTGTAATGTTAATAGAACATTAAAAGACTGAGTTTGGATATAATTATAAAAGTAATAAACGTCATTTGTGCAAATATTGTCCAGGACCTAATGCTTTTGTCATTTTATCTCAATTATTTGTCTAATTATTTAATAAATAATTGTCAGGGCGTTTATACTTATTACGCTATGTATTACGCAGAATGCTATTGATTTTTTTTTCACTTATCGCCTTATCCTGTAAAACAAATTGTATAAATAAATAAAATAAAAAAATTACACATTGTAATAATTACGCATTCACACTAAAAATTATTAGATTATTCTCAAACACAGGGAAAAGGTTTAATATCAATGGTCTACTCAGCTATATTTCGGCATAATTTTATTTCAACACTTTTTTTAAAAATAGAATTAAAGAGCACTGAGTGTGAAAAGCAAATTTTCAATTAATTGGAGATTTAAAAATCGTGATGCTTTCATGGATAACTTTTAAATTGAATTCTCACGATGTTAATTTTATTCTCCATTTCCCTGTCTGCGAAAAATATGATTCATTTCCTACCTAATAATGGTAGAAAAAAATTAAGGCTAACGAATTCAGTCAATCGCAAATAAAATAAGTTTAAATTTATGCATTTTTTTCTTAAAAGTAGGAAAATTCCGCTGGCTCCGGATATGAGCATTCAAATACTAACCGCAAAATATAACAGATTATCGATTGAAAAAAATTATTCTGAAAATTTTAAGAAAACTTTACTCATTCGATAAATATTGAGTTCTGAAAGTACTTTGCTAAGTTAAAATTTTTATCAAATAATCTGTATAAAAAGAAAACTTAAATCTGCCTCGAACAACTCAAGGCTTAACAAATATCGATTTGCGAATAATTTGGAACGTGAAGAATGTACATGGAAGATTGAGAAAATTCCTATTATATCCCGCGTCATTTTCAGACAGTTAAGCATAAATAATAATATGTGATAGAAAGTATCTGTAAGTACACATAATTCAGGAAATATTTATAGCGATCAGTTTCAAAGAAAACCAATACTTAGAATGAAATGTATTTGATCAGGCGCCAACGTTTCACTTCGGATTAAATCAGCCATGTCCAAAACAGGTTGACTATGTTCACGCACACTTCGTAGCTAAAACAGCTAGCAAGAATATTCACTTTCTCCTATGAGGTTTGTATTTCATTGGATTTATGTCCAATGAATTTTAAGGCCATGTGAATATGTATATTTCTGTATTATATTTCACATGTAGCGGCACACTTTCTGTCGAGGGATGGCAACACCTGCTAACCAGAACCAAAACTTTTCCAATCCGGTACCAAAACTGACGCTAAGTTCGCGGCAAAGTAAGTGATTAGAGAGAGACTTCCTCGTAACGTCGACGCCTTTGCACGCGTATGTTCTTCACTACTGTACAAGCTTATGTTAATCTCGGAATCCATATTATCGTACATATGCAATTAAAACTTAGTTTATCCGGGACATAATGTTTTGATATTCTGTTTGTAAACTGGCCAATTTTATCGTACACCCACGAAAACGCGATAAGTGATGACTCTCGGACTTGCTCCAACTTTGGATAAAATGCCGAAAGAAGAAGTGCCAGGCAGCTCGACTCCACAGGAGCCACAAATTGCTAGAGTTAGTGTAAAAGTTCCACCTTTCTGGAAGCCAGACCCACGTGTATGCTTTCTACAGTTGGAAGCGCAGTTTCGGAATAACAGCATTCCTGCGGACCAGACGAAATACGACATAGTTGTGAGTTCAATTGATACCGACGTGTTAAGCCAAATCTCGGATATTATAATCAATCCCGCAGCAGAAGGAAAATACGAGGAAAATAAAAACAGACTAATCACAGCATTCGCGGATAATGAAAGTTAACGTACACAAAAATTACTGACTGATTTGCAGTTAGACGACAGAAAACCTTCTCAACTACTCTCCGAGATGCGAAACCTCGCAGACAGCAAGGTAGGTGCGGAATTTTTGAAAACTTTGTTTTTGCAAAGACTACCACTAGATATGCGCAGCATCTTATTAGTTAGCAACGATGATTTGACAAAATTAGCCGCAATGGCAGACAAGATTTGGGAACTAAAACCTACGCCATCTTTCCAAATGGCATCAGTTGCTAATAATAACACCATGCAGGCCACCTTGGAATCGCTGCAAACTCAAATTTCGGAACTTTCTAAGCAGCTGGAAAACCGTGATAGAGGAAACCGATCGTTTTATCGCAAACGTTCAACATCACGATCGAAGTCTCCTTCCCAAAGGTCGGACAATCGAAACCTGTGTTACTATCATTTCAAATTCGGCGAACGCGCAAGGAAATGTAAGCCTCCATGCAGAATGTTCAATAAGAAAAGTGCCCAGGGGAACGAGGGGGCGGAAAACTAGGACCCCGACTTTCGGGTGCGACAGGAAGTCGTGGGGCAGAGATCAGTCGCCTCTACATCAGCGATAAGGACACAGCTACACTTTTTCTCATTGACACTGGCGCTGAAGTTTCGGTTATTCCACCAACACCGGCCGAAAGAAAATGTACCAACAAAATTCAACTTTTCGCGGCAAACGGGACGAAAATTCAAACTTTTGGACAAAAAATGTTGAGAATCAACTTAGGATTACGCAGGGAATTCAACTGGTTCTTCATCATCGCTGATGTTACACGTCCTATTATAGGGATAGATTTTCTTTCTAATTTCAACTTACTAGTTGATAGTAAACATGAACGTTTGATCGATGGAATAACCTCATTAACAACCAATGGTATATTTCATGCTGGTGAAAACCCACATTCTATTCAACTCATTGCCAACGATAATATTTATCATGCCATCCTGCGACAATTTCCTGATCTCCTACGACCAAAAATGCTCAATACCAAAATTAAAGATCATAACGTCGAACATTTTATTGAAACAAACGGACCACCAGTGTTTGCCCGTCCAAGAAGGCTCTCGACAGAAAAACTAAAAGCAGCTCGAAAAGAATTTGACTTTATGTTGAAACATGGTTTGTGCAGACCGTCAAAAAGCAGTTGGGCCAGTCCTCTTCATTTAACAATAAAAAAATCAGGTGACTGGAGACCATGCGGTGACTACCGTGCTCTCAACAAGAATACTGTACCAGACCGGTACCCTATACCTTTTCTCACCGATTGCACGCAGATCCTGCATGAAAAAACAATTTTCTCATCCATCGATCTCGTTCGCGCTTACCAACAAATACCCGTTCACGAGGAAGACATTCCGAAAACGGCGATAACCACTCCATTTGGATTATTTGAATTCCCTTACATGACATTCGGACTCAGGAACGCAGCCCAAACTTTCCAAAGGTTCATGAACACTGTACTTTCAGGTCTCGATTTTGTGTACTGCTATCTCGACGATATTCTGGTTGCATCACGGAATGAGGAGCAGCATCAGGATCATCTGAGGATACTTTTCAAGAGACTCGATACCTATGGACTTTGTATAAACCCTTCAAAGTGTATATTCGGCGTAAATACGATACAATTTCTAGGATATGAGGTGAACGCCAAGGGCATGAAACCGTTGACAGCAAAGGTTAGTGCCATCAAAAATTTTTCATTACCACAATCCGCCACTCCCATGCGTAGATTTCTCGGTATGCTGAATTTTTACCACCGTTTTATACCGCAATGTGCTGGCATGCAGCAACCTCTAACGCAGATGCTTTCAGGGCATAAGAAAAACAGTACTAAACCTCTCATTTGGTCTGAGAAATCGAAAGATGCCTTCAAAAACCTCAAAGATGCACTGTGTAGGGCCTCACTTTTGACGCACCCCATACCCAGTGCCAACCTCTCATTGGTAACAGACGCGTCAGACACCGCAATTGGAGCTGTGTTGCAACAGGAAATTAATGGTATCAAACAACCTCTTAGTTTCTTCTCACGAACACTCACAAAAGCCCAAACGAAATACAGTGCTTACGACAGGGAACTGTTGGCAATCTACAGCGCCATCAAACACTTCCGGTATCACTTAGAAGGACGAAATTTCACAATTTTCACCGATCATCGACCAATCACCTACGCCTTCCAGCAAAAAATGGACAAAGCCTCACCAAGACAACTTCGACAATTAAACTTTATTGCAGAATTTTCCACGGACATACGTTACATTTCTGGGTCAGACAACGTTGTCGCTGACACATTGTCTAGGGTTGATACCATCCAAGTACCTTCTCCTATCAATTATGACGAAATCGCCGACGCTCAGGAGGAGTCACAAGAAGAACTTTTAGCTTTGCAGCAAGACTCAAGTCTAGTGCTGGAAAAACTACATTTGCCAATGTCTTCCAAACGTTTGCTTTGTGACACTTCCACGGGACGCATCCGCCCATTCATCCCCCAACAATTCAAGAAGAAAATTTTCGCAGCGACACACGAACTATCTCACCCAGGAATCAAGCAACAACCAAGCTGATCACAGAGCGTTTCATTTGGAAAGATACCAATAAAGACTGTCAGGCTTGGACTCGCGCATGCCTAGCATGCCAACGCTCCAAAGTCCATCGGCACACACGAGCAGCCCTAGGCGAGTTTAAGGTACCCAATCAAAAATTCAAACACATAAACATTGATATTGTTGGACCCCTACCACCATGTCATGGTTATCGTTATTTATTAACGGCAATAGATCGATTTACCAGGTGGATAGAGGCCACACCCTTAGAGGATCAGTCCGTGGACACTGTCAGCAAAGCACTAATTGGATCATGGTTCGCTCGGTTTGGCATACCGGCAAAGATAACAACAGACCAGGGTCGCCAATCCGAGAGAGAATTATTTCATTCTTTGGGAAAATACCCTGGTTTTCAAAAACATCACACATCAGCTTGTCACCCACAGGCAAAGGGTCTCATCGAGCGACAGCATCGTACACTCAAAACCGCTCTGAAAAGCCATCTTCAAAAATCAACTGCATGGGTAGATGCTCTCCCATTTGTACTTCTTGGGCTTCATTCCGCCATTAAAGAAGACTTGGGGTGTTCATCTGCTCGACTGGTATATGGTTCAGCACTGCACTTGCTGGGTGAATTTTACAATGATTCCGAGAAGACACAACAACACGATTTCTTAAAACAACTTCAAAATTTTGTCAAAGCATTGGTACCAACCCCAACAACAACACACGGGACAAAAATCTTTTTTGTACCCATGGATCTGAAAACGTGTATACACGTCTTTGTGCAAGACAACGCGACACACACAAACTTGCAGCCAAGTTACCACGGACCATATGCAGTCAAACGACGCACTGAGAAGATTTTTGATATCGAAATCAACGGAACTGTCAAGAGAATCTCCATTGATCGAATCAAACAAGATTTTATGCTTGAAACAGAGAGGACAACAGCTCATGGCAGCAATGCCGTTTAGGACACCAATGAAGCAAACACCACAGAGACCTCAATGATAACAGGGATCACGAGATCGGGTCAGCAAGTTCATTTTCCCACTAGATATGTCACTATATGTTCAATTTAAACGTTGTCGCTGGGAGGGGAGTGTGTAGCGGCACACTTTCCGTCGAGGGATGGCAACACCTACGAACTAGAACTTTTCCAATTGCAGAACCAAAACTGACGCTAAGTTCGCGGCAAAGTAAGTGATTAGAGAGAGACTTCCTCGTAACTTCGACGCCTTTGCATGCGTATGTTCTTCACGATTGTACAAGCTTACGTTAATCTCGGAATCCATATTATCGTACGCATGTAATTAAAGTTCAGTTTATTCGGGACATAATGTTTTGATAATCTGTTTGTGAACCGGCCAATTTTATCGTACTCCCACGAAACCGCGATACACTAATCAGTTAACTATTTCTCGTTAGAAAATCGGTTGTATCTGTGCATGATAAAAATCCTGGTATCCTTAGAATAGATGGCGTTCATGAGGTATAAATGATCCGGAAGGCATAGAATAGCTGTGTCATTATAAAGGTTGTTGTATTGTACTACGGCACTAGTGAACAAATCATCATAGCTTCATCGTCACCCATTAAACCATATCTAAAATGTGTCCTTGTGGAATTATTGAAATCTTGTCTGATTTTAATCTTCGATACGACAAATTTTCGAGATGCATGGGAAAGCTAAGATTATGATTTATCATAATAAATAACATTTTACTACACATTCTTAGACAGATCTGCGCTGTGATGGCTATTGTAGGCGTAAATACTTATGTATGTTTATAGTATAATCGATTGTCTAATAATTCATATGCAGCAAGTCATCAAACATATTCGAGGTGTATATATTCAAAGTTATACTCAGAAGTGACTGCGATAATTGTGATATATTATTCTTATGCTGTGCTAATCATACGTTGTTACCACAACTGTAGCACCACATCGTTCACTACGCCTACCTGTAACCCGTGGAGGGCCGAAATTTCTTGTTGACCGAAACTTTGAGGCGTACTAAACTAGTCACTGTACAATCTTGGTATACTATTATGCACATTACATCTGCATTATTGTAGAGGAAATATTATTCCCACATACAAAGAAAAGTGCACATGGCGAAACATATCCTAGGTAATATACGTATAATATGCACATTACGTATTTGTATAGCTATATGTACAATGTCTATATTACCTATTCTATGATGTACATGTAATTTTTTCTTACGTATTAAAGGATATAAAAGACATAAAACTGTATTTTCCAAGCTCGTACATTTGCATACGATGATTTGTATTTTTCACAGAGTGACGTGGTAGGAAAATATTAAAACAAATACTATTAAAATCCAAACTCCTAATTTCACTAATGTATGCTATATGTGCAATTTGTTGTTACGTATTATATGACATAGGCACATGGCGATACGTTGTAAATTTGGGAGTCTGAAATAGTAATAGTATATCAAACAAAATTAATTATAGTTGTACTTCGACAGCTTAATATGATTCTTTTTGTGTAGTATCAGCAGTAGCGGTTCTTGACAAAAAATTTGGGGGACACAAATTCTTGCTTGTGTGATGTGCACGGGCGTCGCTGGCAGCGCCCGTGCATATAGGCATAATAAAATCAAGTTGTATTTGGGGGCCATGGCCCTCCCTGCGCTTGCTTAGAACTGCCACTGAGTATCAGGGAAAGAACGGTAAATTCGGAGTTTTAATAAATGGAAAAAACAATTATGAATATGATACATTTTTACTCGCACTCGTATGAACTTTTTAAGTATTTACATATCAGTTTAATAAACAAACACAACTGCTTCTTCCGCCAGACTAATCCGCTTGGATCTAGTTGTAAGTGCCACACTAGCACAATACATACATTCTTTGAAGTTCTAACGTTTTTCCCACCAGACACGTATAACGTGACGAAATATATTTTGCTCAAAAGCGGGACAGTTTTTGCGGAAGGGCGAAGGAGAGAGGAGAAAGGGCTTGTAGTAAATGAAAACGAAATAATCAATAACAGTTCTAGACGTTTATTATGCATTTAAATAATCAACTTTAGTACGTGCACATACATATTTATAATTTGTGCTTAGTGTTCAAACTTCTTCTTCTTTCGCTTTGCCATTTCCCATGTTATATGGGGTCGGCGTTATGGTCCTTTAATCTTCTCTTCCACAATCTTCTATCCAATGCCTCTTCTCTACTCCATCCATACTCTTCCAGATCTTCCGTCACTTTATCCTTCCATCTCAGCCGTGGTCTTCCCCTCTTCCTCTTACCCATTACCACCAGCTTATCCAATACCTTTCCCACATATTCCTCATTTCTCCGCTCCATATGCCCAAGCCATCTTAACCTATGTTCTTGTATACTTTTTAAAAGTATTTTTATCTTAGTGTTCAAACTAATCTGGTTTAAAATTATTGGGGAGGACCACTGTATAGAAATCTTGCCAAATTAGATCAAAATTATTTTTTTATTAGCATTTACTTTAAAACATTGACTCTAAACTGAGGTTTCCCCACTGTCCACATGTTTTTCATTGCAAAAAAAAAACTCGCTTAGCTTGTCTATTTCACTTCCGGACAGTGATAACATATATTCCGTGATTTTTTGGGTGTGCTAAAGGTTTCTGAAATTTCCTAAAAAATGTGTAAAAGTTTGGACCTTTCACGTTAACTACTTACAAGGGAACTGTTTAAAGTGTCGCTCGCATGCTGAATCGATACCTATATAAAAAGGAAGGTTTTAAGCGTAGTGATGGGAAACAAGAGAATATTCGTGTGGAAATAAATTCCTGAATTTTTATGAATTTTCAAAATTACACTGAAATGCAGTTTTCCTGTTACACACGCAAGCGTCCCACAGTGGGCAAAACGCTCATTCTAGAGGGAAAAAAAATCAAGGCTAAAACAATAACGCTCTTTATGCTTAAAACTCTATTTCTACGCTAAAAACTATAATAAATAATGGCTTAGTCATTATTTATGCGCATTAATTTCAAAATTACATCCACATTTCTTGTCCATTAATCAATAAATGGTTTAATAAAATAATTTCCATTAATTACAATTCGTAATGTATTAATAAGTGTAATAATTCATAAAATAATAATTCGAATAATAATAATATCATACCTTTATAAAATTGTTGTCATAATTTTCACCATTTTTAGGCATAAAATATCTCTTTTTTCTTGGTGCGAACGTTTCGAGGTTAGTAAATATGGGAATGAACTGCAGACGAGTCATCGTTGTACTTACTCATCATCAGCTTCAACAAACTTTAATGATTCTGGTAGTGATGGGTCAGACAATAAATTGATTACGGTTTTTTCAAGGGGCCACTTATTTGAATGAGTGTTTGAAGATGATTTCGATAATAATAAAATAATAGGATCTGAGGAAAAGAACAAAGAATGGGTGTGGTGGAGAATTTATAATTCTTCTTATTTTGGTTGCTCTTCTGGGATAATTTTCAGTTACGGTTTTTACAACGTAAGCAGCGTCTCTCATGTCAGATGTATGTAAGCTACTACTTGCTGCAAATTATAGCACTTCTTTAGAATACGTTTCTAATAAAGGCGCAACCTTTTGGGTTTGGAACCTACTTTAGAAAAGTCTTTTGACGGTCTGCCCTTTTTCCATGTTTGTTTTTATGGAAGATTTTTGTATAAAAAAACTACAACAACAATATTTTCATCCAGCCACTGATGATTTCTCAGCTCGAACGTTTTTAACGACCGACTGCTTGCTCTCCACTTTGAAGTAAGTTTGCTGGTAAATTGCTTAACTAATTTTTTGGAACAAATATATTGATCTTCCTCGCATTTTTTTATTTTCAACTTGTCCAAAATATACGTAAGAACAGCAGCATTTCTATTTTTGGCCAACAGTTCTTGTCGCCAAACTTCGAACAGCTCTCTCTTCAGCAACGACATGTCTATATGTTTGAAAGAAGGTCTATTATGAGTGCTTAAATTGATTGGGGACGCGAGAGAAAGCAAAACCAAAAATTCGAACTACAGCTGGATACTTTAGTTTCAGTTTGAATTTGAACCCCTTCTTCTAACCTACCAATGCGAGGGTGACTAAAACGAGCCATGCGTTGATGGCACAACGTGACATTGACTTCAAAGTACAGATGGCAACGATCATAAACAGTAATATATGTTTACGAAAGTGAAAAAATTTCTCAGTCCCATGCAGGAACTATATTTCAAGATAAGCAAGGGGTAGGATCTAAAAGGGGATCATCCCAATATTATGGTAAAACAATGTGGACAAAGTTAATCTCAACATAGATTGTTTCGCCCCCACCACCCACAATGGCGACTCTGCAGGGGTGATAAATATGATTCCGGATAAAACTTCTTAGTGCAAAAATTAATTATTCGAGACACGATGTTTTATCTTAAATATAATTAAAAAATTCCCGTTTTATACGTCTTTTTTTTTTGTTTTATTTTGGGAAGGATCCCCCCAATCCCCTTTTGGTTGTAGGCCGCAATGCACTGCAGGAAACATGATTATGCTAAAAACAAAACACTTATTGAGCTGCATGAGCTATTAATATTTAAAAAGAATAACGGAAAGTATGTTTCTAATGTTTAAATGCTAATTAAAACTGGAGTCCCTATAAAAGAAGTTGCGAAACTTGGCAGAAATGAAATAAAATGGAGGAAAACAGCAATTGATGTATATTATTTTTCCTTCTTCTGTTAATAAAAAATAACAGGCAAGAAGAAACTGCAGTTCACTTAAAAAGAGAACGATTTAAAAATAAGGTTTGTGTATTTTTATTCTAAATATAATTATTTGTTTATTGTTGAGCCAATGACATAATGTAAATGAAATATTGCAAATAATTTTAGTGGCGGCACGGCTGCAGATGGCTGCAGCTAAATTCGACATAATTTTAAACTATATGAACTACTTATATAAAAAAAATAAATCAAAGCGAACCCGTGCGAACCCATGTGTTTCCTGGACGTTTAAATTTAGAAATTGACATAAGGTAACGGTGATGAAGATTACATAAATTTAAAACGTTCTATTAAAACTGGTTAACGTCTTCAACTTGAATAATTTATGCCAAAATATGTACAAACCTTCAAATA
>QLNU02015360.1:79228436-79263521 GCA_006491805.2 Dysdera silvatica
TCAGTTGTAGAGGGACAAGGCATACGGCAAATAAATATGCATCACTTCTACCTTCACTGCTTTCACCTGTAAACTTTTGTTTATAAGTTGAGTGACCTGCACTTCCATCACAACCCCACTTGTATATAATAGTAACGCCTTTGATTATTTCGGATATATTTTGTTCCAAGACTTCTTTTTGAGCAATAGCAAGCCTTATAGTACTATGACACAAGGGCCTTCAAAGTTACTTCAGCAGATATGTCAGTTATTGATATATACTCTTTATCTCGATAACAGTCCATTTTGGCCTTTTGTAAAACATTGTAGGGAGGGTAAACATTTGCATTTCGAGTTTTTGCACCAGATTGCATTAAAATGTATCAATGTTTGGTGAAACGTCCGTCAATGTAAAATGCTAAGGCTTCTTCAGGGGTGTATTTAATTGGGACTTGTGGAGAATTTATAATTCTTCTTATTTTGGTTGCTCTTCTGGGAGAATTTTCAGTTACGGTTTTTACAATGTGAGCAGCGTCTCTCATGCCAGATGTATGTAAGCTGCTACTTTCTGCAAATGATAGCACTTCTTTAAAATACGTTTCTAATAAAGGCGCAACCTTTTGCCTTTCTGACTTGGAACCTACTTTAGAAAAGTCTTTTGACGGTTTGCCTTTTTTCCCTGTTTGTAGTATGGAAGATCTTTGCACACAAAAAAACAATATTTTCATCCAGCCACTAATGATTTCTCAGCTCGAACGTTTTTAACGACCGACTGCTTGCACTCCACTTTGAAGTAAGTTTGCTGGTAAATTGCTTAACTAATTTTTTGGAACAAATATATTTATCTTCGTCGCATTTTTTTATTTTCAACTTGTCCAAAACATACGTAAGAACAGCAGCATTTCTATTTTTGGACAACGGTTTTTGTCGCCAAACTTCGAACAGCTCTCTCTTCAGCAACGACATGTCTATATGTTTGAAATAAGGTCTATTATCAATGCTTATATTTATTGGGGACGCGAGAGGAAGCAAAACAAATAAATGCGAACTACAGCTGGATACTTTAGTTTCAGTTTGAATTTGAACCCATTCTTCTAACCTACCAAGGCGAGGGTGACTAAAAGGAGTCATGTGTTGATGGCACAACATGACATTGACTTCAAAGTACAGATGGCAACGATCATAAACAGTGATATATGTTTGTTTACGAAAGTGAAACGATTTCTCAGTCCAATGTAGGAACTATATTTCAAGATAAGCAAAGGGTAGGATCTAAAAAAGAGTCATCCCAATATTATGGTAAAACGATGTGGACAAAGTTCATCTTCAACATAGATTGTTGCCCCACCCCCCAACCACGACGATGTCGACTCTGCAGGGATGGTAAATATGGTTCCGGATAAAACTTCTTAGTGCAAAAATTAATTATTCGAGACAAGATGTTTTATCTTAAATATAATTAAAAAATTTCCATTTTACTCATCTGTTTTTTTTTTGTTTGGGAAGGATCCCCCTCTCCCATTTTGGTTGTGGACCGCAATGCAGGAACGTGATTATACTAAAAACAAAACACTTATTGAGGTCCGTGAGCTATTAATATTTAAAAAGAATAACGGAAAGTATGTTTCCAATGTTTAAAAGCTAATTAAAACTGGAGTCCCTATAAAAGAAGTTGCGAAACTTGCCAGAAATGAAATAAAATGGAGGAAAACAGCAATTGATGTATATTTTTTTTTCCCTTCTTCTGTTAATAAAAAATAACAGGCAATAAGAAACTGCAGTTCACTTAAAAAGAGAACGATTTAAAAATAAAATTTGCGTATTTTTATTCTAAATATAATTATTTGTTTATTGTCGAGCCTATGACATAATGTATGTAAAATATTGCAAATAATTTTAGTGGCGGCGCGGCTGCAGATGGCTGCAGCTAAATTCGACATAATTTTAAACTATATGAACTACTTATGTAAAAAATAAATAAATCAAAGCGAACCCATGTGTTTCCTGGATGTTTAAATTTAGAAATCGACATAAAATAACGGTGATGAAGATTACATAAATTTAAAACGTTCTATTAAAACTGGTTAACGTCTTCAACTTGAATAATTTATGCCAAAATACGTACAAACCTTCAAATAAACATCGTACGAAATTTCAAAAGAATTGGCAAATTAGAAAATTCAGAGTAATACTTTTACAGAGACGCTGCAAAAAACTTTTAGCAATGTAATAAACCACAGAGTTGAGCACACCCCAAGCGTCGATGACGCCACTGCTAATTTATTGCATCATATCCTTTGATATTACTTGTAGGCTGTCTGTGGATATTTGGTAACGGAAATACGCTAAAAATTTTAAAATACAAGGCTATCAAAATTTGGACTTTTTTCCCCCTAGAATGAGCGTTTTGCCCACTGTGCGTCCGTCCGTCCGTTAACAACACTGTATAAGTAATGTCATCGACAAATTTTCGTCGTGACATTACTCAACTTTCAATGAGGCGAAGTTAATTAATGTCATTAGACGCGAATGTGGAATTTTGGCTTCGATTTTGGCATTCATAAAGGAAAAAAGTGACAGGTTCCTATATATAAAAGCAGGCCAGTGATTTCTCACGTTTTTCGTTGCTTTATAAGTGAATATGTAGTTTGTTTAACTTCTTGAGGAAGTAATGGAAAACACAATCAATATTTTGGAATCAGATTTAACTTTAGCTATTGAAAACTACGGTGTGTTTCTTAATGCAATATCAAATGGAAAATTATGGGATGGACACGTTAGATTCCTGAAGGTACGACAGCCATCGTGCAACCTTTAGACGTTTATTTATTTCACCAATACAAAATCGTTGTGAAAAAAAATCGTAAACTACGTTGCTGTAAACGAAATGTCAATCAATCTATCTGAATACAATGAAATACTGAAAACATATTCCCTAGTGTTTAATCAATTTCAATCGGAAAAAACATAGATTTATGCCACGATATGGTTTGTCAGCTTACGACTACACTGATATTTCTTCCCATCCATTTAAAATACGTCATATGTAGCATTTTAAGTTCATAGGAAGGAATGCAATTTTAGAACTGTACAAAATTTTCATTTCTAATGGGCACACATTGCGATGAAAATTTATGCTTTAAACCTTTTTATATAAATTATCATTTTCACTAGTAGAACATTTCTTCATATTTGATTGCATTTGCATTTTTATGAGTAAGGTATTCATCCACGTTTTAATGAAATTTTATTTTCATGGGAAGGATATTCATTCGTATTTAATAATGACAATAAAATTTACCAGTTTAGTTTTAAATAAACTTTCGGTTATTTGATTTAATTTGCGGGCGCTTCCAATGCTTATTATTTTTAAATATTTTTAATCGTCTGTAATTATTTATTAAGGGTTAAAATGCCAAAAGGGGTTCATTAAACCTTATTAGTTGATACTTGACTATATTGTGAGTATTTTTAAATGTGAAATAATTTACAAATGCAATCACTTAAATCAGATTTACTTGATTAAATGTTTCTCATAAATTTTTAATTTATATAAAATACGTCCACATAAACCAGCTTTAAAAAAACGCGCCAAAAGAAAAGTTGTCGATTTCATTTTACTGTGCTGTTTGACTTCACTGAACAACTTGTTCTTAAAAAAGCTGCGTTTCAGTGTTAATTTCGAAAATTCATAAAATTTCAGGAATTGATTTCCGCGTAAAATTTTTTTTGGTCCCCGTTAATATAGGTTTCGATTCAAGATGCGAACAGGACTTGAAACAATACAATACAAACTTTATTTAGGAGAAGCAATCACAATATCAGATACATTACATTTTTACATATTATAAAAGTATTAAATTGATTTGCCTGGGCAGCAATGGGTAACAATTTCCTTGTTAGTAAGCGCAGACGATATATCGCCGAAAGCGGAACAGTTATGTGTCCCACGAAGAATGTTGGGACATAGCAGGATGCATACTCCCAAGGCAAGATTATCCCGCCGCAAAAAATGGGACGTCTGGTCATCCTAAGCATGCTCAACCCCGTCCCCCCATTTGTTAAATGGTGATTTGACAATTAAATTTCATTTATCAGCCAACAAATGTGAATAAGTCGCACCTGGATTCCCAGATTAGATGCTCTGCGCCTAGTTTCACATCGTTACGGCAGTAAAAAAAAGTATTACTAAAAAAAAGAAAATTCAGGAGGGAAAAGGAGCTTGGACAGCTTCGATCTGCAGAAGTACAGCATTGAAAAACGATGCAAGGTTATGGCGATTGGAGTAACGTGAACATGGCTTTCTTTGTACCCCGTGAAACGAAGAATTTCTTTTTCTATGATATTCATTTTAAACGGCGGAAGAGTCCCGTAGTGTATAGGAATTTTATTTTTTGATGTCTCATTTCTCCAAATTTGAGAGTTTTCTTCACCAATATTATATACGATCTATATGAATTAATAATTATTTTTTTCTCTTAAAAATGCATATATAATTAATCATGAAGTACGTATTATGTGGACGCATTTTTTAAGTAGTTTTCATTAATTTGAAATGGCCCTAAAGATAAACTCTCGATGGTATTTGTTTGTTTGTGTTTTACGGCGCAAGGATATCATATGTGATTGAAATCGCACGGATAGAAACTAGATGATATTTGTGTAGTTATGGTGCAAGGATAGCATAGGTGATTGAAATCGCACGGGATAGAAACTCGATGATTTGTGTTTTTATGGCGCAAGAATAGTATATGTGATTGAAAATGCACGGGATAGACACTCGATGATATTTATTTTTGTGGCCCAAGGAAAGCATAGGTGATTGAAAATGCACGTGTTAGACGTTATCGATGATTTGTGTGTTTTTATGGCGCAAGGATAGCATATGTGATTGAAATCGCCCTGGATAGAAACTCTCGATGATATTTGTGTTTTTATGGCGCAAGGATAGCGTAGATGATGTTGCGCCGGGACTTAATTTTTCGAGGAATTCAAACCCTGTTAATAATAATTTATTTATTTAACCTACGATACGCATTGTGTGGTTACAGTTAGTATATATGAGTTACATGCGACGATGACAAAGGAAACAAAGCTCGGGCTGCGGTGTACAGAAATCCAACATGTATTTTATACCACTGGTAATCGAACACGGTTTAATGTCACGACAGATGAATGTGTTACTACTACTACTACTACCTACCGACCTGCAGTAGGCAACCGACCTGCAATTTTTTGAAGAAGTCGGACCCTTTAATATCTAGGGAACGGCCCTGCGGTGGTACAGTGGTAACGTATTCGTTTAGAGTGCGGTTATCCCGGTTTCGATTCGTAACTGCGCTGAAAAAAAGGACGTTTACCGACTACCTGCTCCCAGTAGTCCGGGTGTTGGTTCCTTAAGAAGTTTGGATTAATCGGAGAACTCTAGGTCCCAGCGTAACACGACCCTTGCTGTCCTTGCGCCGTAAAACTCAAAAGGAAAGATTTAGGGTTCTAACACACAGACTACAGTTAGTTTACAAGCATATTTTTTTATTCATTGGGAGTCGAACGCCAATTAACATCACGCTATGTGAACGGGTTACAACTATGCTAACGCGGGGATATCGAAGCGATCCAAATTTGCAGTTAGTAATATACATTAGTAATATCATATTTGTGTAATTTCGTTTAAACTGATAATTTGCATAAATATATTGCTATCTAAATAGCCGAGTATTCACGATAGAAATTGCCTAGATTCTGACATTAAGAGAATACATACATCAAACCATTTAAGGGAGACCTAATAACGTTATTTAAATGAGGAAGACCATGCATATTTTACGTATAAAAATGAAACTAGATAGTGTTACATTAAATTTATAAAGTATTTATACTCAGATAAAAATAAATACAAAATAAGCAAACAAAATCTTTCAACCACAGAAAGTAAAGAACTAGTAAAATGCCAAAACACAAAATTGGATTTCGGAAAACAAGTTTGCTTTTTAGGGAGTACTAAGTTGCTTCTAACAGAATCGAATTCGAAAAGCAAACGTAATTTTTAATGTCATAACTTACTTAAAAATATTTTGAAAAGCAAATAATTATTTTCGATTTTCAGACTTTGTTGCGGGTAACCTTAGAAAGTTAAAAAAAGGGAAAACTATATCTGATCTAAAAATTGATTGACAATGAAAGCAAATAAAAATAAATTTTATTTACTATTGCTTATTATGTAGAGATAGAAACATTAAGAAGGGCGCGGAATCTATTTTTATATGCAGAATATATACGTTGTCTGGAAGAGAAAATGCCAGACCATGCAGATGTGAATGAATCGTTGCACGAATGAAAAGTACCATGCAAAATATAGAGTAAGTGCATATGTAGAAGTTATGCAAATTAGATTAGATTGCGCATGATTTTGATGGGAAGGATAACAACCGAAACACAGCACTGTAATCTCAGACAGGTTTTAACGTCAAGAGATCTGGACAGCCAATGGGCGAAAGGGAGATTATCGACCCGTCCGTACTGGCTTACAGGGTCGCACTGATGTCATCACTTAACGTCAACTGAAAGCCAATCCACGATCAATTCGCCCCGACAGCGGATGAAATAGATGGATGGCACGGAAGAACACCCCGGGCCAGCCGATGCTCCTATGGGAACCCGCCGGACACCGTTGAACGGATGCAAGCGGCTAAGAGCTTGCACGAGCCGGCCTTGCAACCGGAGCGCACGGAACGCCAACCATCTCATCCAAGCGTCTAGCTGGTGTCTCACCCGCGGGCGAACGAAAGCTTCTCCAAGGCTATCGACGCCGCGCAAGGGCGGAGACTGGTCAAACAGCCCGGAATGGGACAAAGGACGCCCGCACGACCCCGGAGACGTAGACCGGTCCGCGAGTAGAAGCGGCGCCGGTCCCAGAATAACAGACATAAACGTCACTCCACCGCAATCCAACGGCCAGGTCAATGTCTCATACCCTCCGACAAAGTCAAGCCCCACTATAAGCGACATAGTCGTACGAGCAGGAACCAAAGCCCGCCAGACCCGGACCCTAGCAAAAAGATGTCCGCACGCCACCAGAGCCGAAACCGAACTCGCAAGTTATGCAAATGATTAAGATTTCTGGGCAATCGCACAAATTGCGATGATATAAGTAGACAACCAACACGTGACGCTGCCATTCAAAATGACGCCACGTCTACGAGAAGTAGGTGGTTTTTCTATTTCTATATATAGCCTACGTATGTTTGGAAAACGAACAAGGAGTGTTAATGCTTACGACACCATCGTACGTAATTTCGTTGGTTGATTGTATTTTTACGGCGCAAGGACAGCAAGGGTCATTCTGGCAATTTCGCAAACGAAAACGTTCACAAGAGGTTACGTCCTAGGTCTTCGTGCCACCGGTTGGTCTTTGTACCGTATTGCAGCAGAAATGCGACGTAATGCCGTAACTGTCCGTCGCATTTGGAGGAAATAGTCCCAAGAAGGAAATGTAAAACATCATAGCGAGGCCGGAACTCGGAGACGGGCATCATAGCCCACAGATGGTCGCCTCAGACGTCGTACCTAGCACACACAATCCGCGACTGGTGACATTTTGTGAAATGTACAGGGAGTTTCGGATGTTCCGATATCAACACGGGCAGTGTTGCGCTGATGGCTGCGTTAGATTTCTTGTCCAGCCGTCCCTAGCGAAGGTTTACCTTAACAGCGAGCGATGTCGTCGTCGCTTAGAACGGTGTCAAGGTTTTTACGCAATGCTGCGGTCATCACTAATACTTTTAAAACAAATAAGCGTTTGAATACGAAATGCGAATTTTAAAAATACATATGTTAAAAATGATTGGTTTGAATATAAACTAAACAACTGAAACTAATGGCCAATTGCATTTTCAATTTCTCGACACGCCCTTCCTCCCTTAGTCCCAAACACTGTCCGGCTTGTAAGCAGAAAATATTTGGTCTCTGGTACGTATAGTGTGTATCCCAAGTTTTATCAATAACTATTTTAATCCTGAATTCTTACAAAATTAGTTAGGAAATAATTTCTCGGCCTTTAGCTTCAAAGAATGTTTGGAATAAATATTACTGCATTGCATTTCGCGGTCTAATTAAACTAGATTGAAAACTGCATTTCGAAACTATTCTACCAAATCCGGTTTCTAAATAAAGCATTGAATGATATCATCTTAGGTAAAGTAGGGTTTGTCTTCGATATCTCACATAAGGCATGATTTGATTTAATAATATATATTTCTTTTAATAAGTTTCAGAACTTAACCAGTAGTTCTGAAATGAACGCACATATGCGACACTCGCCTCACCAGTGTGTTTGTATGCCTCTATCGGTCTTTCATCAGCAGCAGCAGACTTTTCTAAAAAGACCATTTTCAGCTAGAAAAGATCGACCATTTACCATTGTATCGTTTTCCGATTCTTAGATAGGAAGGAATCCAACAGGAAAAGAGTCTTTCTGTAACACAATCGTTTTGAAAAATCGAACTTGATCATCCAGAGTCGTCATCATCGGCTTTGTTTTCCATCTTTCAACGATTTTTTACTCTTTCTTGCCTTTATCGCCCGGAAAATTATCGTAAGGGCTAAAGCAAGTCATTGTAGCGTTATCGGTATCCCGACAATGAGAATTGCGAGAAATCGCGTTTATATCAATAACTCTGCGTGACAGACCTTGACTTTAACGCCATCGTTGACTTAATGAACGACCTATTTTTGATGTTATTCCTTATTTCTGAGGCTTACACACTTCAAGCTTTATGGGCTTCAAGTATTAACAGCGTTATCTAACGCCTTGGCAAGCATTGTTGACATATTCGGGCAAACACATGTAGACAATAACAATCCACCAATAAGGAGAAGTATAAAACCGCAGCAAGAAAGCCAACAGAAGGGCAGGACCATAAATTCAACCAGATAAAATCATCACTTATGAGTTTAAATAGTTTTATAATATATTGATGAGAAACAAATGAAATGACAACCAAATTTATCGTGGCATTTTATCGAAATACAGTGGATCCATTTGTTAGTTTTCACAAATTTATCTGGGTTTGTAAGGTATTACTATCCTTCTCAGGGTTAATACAATCATCACCGTATCAAGAAGGGGTATCTTATTTACCGGTCCCCCCCCCCACCACTCGAAACTAAATTTTTAATGGGATTTGGCTACGGCCTTGCATGCTGTGATTGTATCGATACGTTCTGAAAATTATTTGAACCCCACCCCCTAAATTAAATCCTGACTATGATCTTGAACACAATTCACCATTGGACAGTACATGAAGCCACCAGGGCGGGTTTTCTTTTCGTGGGAATTAAGATGGGTAACTTTTTGTTTTTGACACCCACATCTAAGCCTAAACTACAGCTTTTTATAAATAAGGAAAAGAGACACCATTCCGTTCTGGAGTCGAACCGGGGAGCCTCCGCATAAATCGGAGTGTCTCAACCTGCTCGGTTACCGGGACACGAGAGTAATAGCTTCAAATGCGGACCAATTGGCGATTATAACACTGGGAAGTGCAAAGGTATATTGTAAATATTACATATGAAAACAGAAGCACCGTTTTCATATTCCGGTGCTGATAGATTTCGTTCTAAATTTTTGATATAAAATTAATATGATTTTTAAATCACAGTGTACTTTCTGGATTATATTAACTAATATATATATTTATGTAAATAAATAAATAAATGAAGAATCAATAAATTTAGACAGATTATAACTGGTCTGAATTAGAAAGAAAAATTGGGCCTGCAATGTACGAACTTTAATTGGCGTTATGAGCCAATAAATAACACTAGTCGACGAATTTTAACTTTTTGTCTGCTTCTGGTATGCAACCTAGTATTTCTTAAAGAATTCAGTCCCCTGATTTTGAATCTGGCATTAGAAATGCTCTATCACATTAGGTTTTTGAGAAATATGCAGTTGAAATTATAGGGTTTACATTGACTCAATGTTAAATATAATGCTTTGTATTTCGAATAAAATTTTCGTACCCTCAACAAAAATAGATGACACTGATAGAATATAGTCACTCCGGAATACCAAGTATTGTTTTTGTTTATGTCTGTCATTAATAGTTTTCGAGATATACGATTTTTAAATTTGGCGAGTTTTTTGGTGATTTAGCGACATATTGGTGATGACCCTTGATAGTGCAATGCAAATAATGACATTAAAATAGTTATACCCATAAGCTTACGCAGAAAATTCGCGCAGAAAATTACGCAGAAAATATATAATTAGCTTGGGTCCCATATACCTAATGTTTTTTCCCATTGGGGGTGTGAGATCCCATGGGGGGTTATGATCCACATTACCCCCCTTATACGCCATTGGGTATAACGTTACACTTTGGAGATACATGGATACAGTTAGTGCATAACACCATAAATTAGTTTTCAAACTGTGGGTCGTGACCAATTTTTTACAAATACATTCTTTTTTTACAAAACTAAATTATTCTCAACATCGTCAGCTTTTTTTATTTCTTCTTAAGAAAGGGTTCAATTTTACAAGCATTTCTGTAAATTATTTTCTACCAACCCTAAATGTAAATTTACGTTTTTGAAAAGAAAAAATGATAACCGTTATAACAATATAAGCAGAGTAGCTCTACGATTTTTAGATCCTTTACCGCTAAAAACCAACCGCGAAAGGCGAAAATTCCTGTGAAGGTTGAGGCGAAGTTTTGCCAGCGGCCATTTTTACACTACATTACTCCATTTGCCACTATTTTCTAAAATTATTAATATTTGGCATTACGCATGCATATTTTTTATTGAAAGGCAAGCAGCATGTATTAAATTTTAGCGCTTTCAGCTAATGTCTATGATAAACTGTATGAATTTTAAAAATGTTATAAAATCACTGTTTTTGGTGTTTTTTCAATTTTTGTTGGCTGATATCTCAAAAACTAGACGTGATACGCAAAAAATAAGCACATATTCGGATTCAGGAAGCCAACTTGAGTCAGAAATGATGCATGGCATACCAGTAGCGAAATGGCTGCTGACCAGTGTAATCATGGGTTAAACAATGTTTTAAAGATCCGACATTCCCCATTCAATGCAGACATTATACAGGGAGACCTGTTTGTTTATAACCATCCATGTGGCAGAGATTTAAACAATTTTTTTGTTTGAAAGAGACAAAAAATAGAAAGAAATAGAAAGTCGTATATACATCTCACATCAAAGTAACACTGTTGAATAACTTACAAGTAGTAATTCAACAAATTCAGTATGGCCAAGTAATACCACAAATGTAAAAAAAATATAGATGAATTTATTCAGTGTCAGAAACTTTTCATTTTTAAACATTTTTAGAAGAGTTTTTACAAGCATATTTTATTAATAATAAAATAGAAAGTGGTTATATTACCTTGTAATAGTAGTAATGTAGGAATTAAATTCAAACTCGTAACTAAAAAGATAGTATATGATCAGTTAAAGGCAGTTTTGAAAGTGTTTCCACATCTTATAAATTAAGCAATACCAGCTATCTAAAAGAAATGGCCCTGCGGTGGCGCAGTGTGGTAACGCGTTCTCCTATTGCGCGGCTAATCCGGGTTCGACTCCCAGCAGTGCAAAAAGAACGCTTACTCAGAGATCTCATAAAAGATCGCACTGCTCACTGTAGTCCGGGGTTTGGTTCCCCAGGCCTTAAGAGGTTCGGATTCCTCGGAAAACTGTAGGTCCCGGCGCAGCATGACCACTGTAGTCTTTGAGCCCAAAACAACATACTAAGAGAAATGATGAACAGGTGCTTCCATCTATATTTGAGAACTGCGATTAGATATATTTAATTGCAATGATTATTCTTTATAAGAAACATTTAAGATTTCTTTCTAGGGATGAAATTTGCAAATGTTCTATTTATATAGTTCATTGGAAAACCATTTAAAACCAAACATTTTTTAAAAGATCTTAAGCCTTCAGAAATGGCTTCAACTCTATTTGAAAGCACTTTCTGTCTGGAGAGTTCACCTAAAATCAAATTTTTTATAACATGTTTTCTGAGACATGTGTCATATTGCAAGTACTGAACAAAAGCAAATAAAAATTGTTTTCTTTTATCGCATATTTGAAAGACAAATCTATTATTTTCATTGATAGTAATAAGTAGCTCTGAAAAGTGAACTCGAATTCTAGATACAGAGGTATCTTTCAGTGTTAATCCTGAGGGATAAAAATCAAGGTCCAATTGATGCTCCATACCATAGCCTATATAGATTATATCATCTATATATCTGCCAAAAAATAAATCCGTTCTTGGTGAAGACAAACTTTCATATTTATGTAAGTATAAATCTGCAGCTAAAGAAGAATACACTCCCCCTTAAGAAAGCCCTCTTGCCTGTTTATAATAACCAGTGCCATTATATACCACGTTATTATACAATAATTTTTGCCACCCACGTATATTTAGCTCAAACTAGAGCTTTTTTTATATTTGGAGAAAAAGAGGCGCCGTCCTCATCCTGGATTCGAACCAGGGTCCCCGCGTTGAGCCCGGAGTGTCTTGACCTACTAGACGAATGAGGACAAGAACAAACGCATTTTTCTCCGTATATGAGGATGTAAGATATTATTACCCTTCACAGGGATAACACAATTGCCAAATAATGGTCAACACAGAAAAGCCTCCGGGGCGAGATTTTTGTGAGTTTTTCGTGGGGGAATTTATTATACAATAATTTTTGCCACCCACGTATATTTATAAATATCACGCTATATTTAAGACAGAAGTTTAGTAGTTTTACAAACGAGATTTTGTCAATTGATTTTATATCATACTCTGTAAATAATTCTAATAACACACGATATAAGTCTCTTAAATTGATTTGGTTAAATAGATCCTCAAAATCAAAGCACTTAATGAAAGTGGGATTCCTATCACTGGAGTTCAAAGTCTTTAAAAGTTGAAAACTATTTTTAAAAATAAAGGTATTTAAGGAAATTTTAACATAAATCTCTTTAAATGTTCGAAGAAGCAGTTTAACAGCTCTAACACTATAAGAGCTAGTAGCACATCTAACAGTGCGAAAACCAATTGGATCTTTATAAAATTTAACAGTAAGCGTCATGTATGGGAAGTTGATTGGAGATTGGATGGCTTTGAGATTCTCAAAAGCACCCTGTATGTGTTTGAAGACAGGAGTAGAGTTTGTACCCAGATTTCTGTATTGCTCTGTATTATCAAGAAATTTCTGTATGTTTGAAGCATAGAACCTCTTGCATATGATGGTAAATGTCGAAAAATATTTATCTATGTTCAATAACATAAAGCGTTTATAAAAATCCTTCAAATCTCTTTTGTATTCTGCAATGCTCTTGAAATTTTTATGTGTTCTATCCCATTTTTTATACCAGACAACGTGTAAGAAAACTTCACAAATGCAATTATTTTTCCAAATGTCAAATGATTTGATTGGTATTGCATTGTAATAGACACATTGTAAATAAAACCATCAATTTCTCTGATGATATTCTTCTGTGTTTTTTTGCATATATTTTTATAATCTAAACTTAGTTCTTTTTGACGAAAGTTTTTTAAATCACTATTACTGAAGAAATTTATATTACCTGTAATGACATATTGATGATTACTGTAAACAAATTCTGTGTACCTTTCACATATGCATGGTGTATCAACAGCTTCATTAGTTAAAAAAAGTTGCAATTAAATACATCTAATCGCTCAAATGTAGATGGAAGCACCTGTTCATTACTCCTTTTGGATATCTGGTATTGCTTGGTTTGTAACATGTGGCGACACTTTCAAAACTGCCTTTGACTGATCATGTGCTATCTTTTTAGTTACGAGTTTGAATTTAATTTCTACGTTACTGCTATTACAAGGTAATTTAACCACTTCCTATTTTATTATTAATAAAATATGCTTGCAAATCCCTATTTTAAATATCGATAAAACTTGGTAAAATAACAAAATGGGCATAGTCGTTCGACTTCAAAAACTGTGCCCATTGTGTTATTTTACCAAGTTTTGTGATATATTCAGCACAGTGAGTCGTTTTACTTCCATTTCTATTAAAAATGTTTAAAAATGAAAAATTTCTGACACTGAACAAATTGACCTATAGTTTTATGCATTTGTGGTATTACTTGGGCTGAGTTCGTTGAATTTCTGCTTGTAAGTTATTCAACAGTGTTACTTTGATGTGAGATGTATATACGACTTTATATTTCTCTCTATTTTATGTCTCTTTCAAACAAAAAAGTTGTTTTAATTTCTGCCACATGGATGGTTATAAACAAACAGGTCTTCCTGTATAATATCTGTATTGAATGGGAATGTTGGATCCTTAAAATATTTTTAAACCCATGATTATTGGCTCATAACGCCAATGAATATTTGTACATTGCAGGTCCAATTCTTCTTTCTAATTCAGACCAGCTATGATCTGCCTAAATTTATTGATTCTTCATTTATATATTAAATGGAATGTAACGTCCTGAGATACTAGTATATTTGTAAAGTCAGAATCAAAACCAACTGGGTTGTTACTGTTACCGTAAGGGGGCGTCGAAGACGGGATGGCGTAAGTCCGGCCTCCTTTCTTGTGTGTGATTTGTAAATGAGACTAAAGTATTTAACATCCACTGTGGAGATGTTGTAAGGGGCTTTCAATAAGACGCAATGCCTTCGTTGCAATTCGAGCTTTTCGCTTGGTAAGCTTACTTCTTTAAGTTATGCGTTTGCTTGCTCAACCCTGGTTACGTTGAGGGGAACAGTCGAGTGCTTGCGGAGCAAGGACTGGAGTCGGAGTCGCAAGTTATTCGCTAAATTCTAGCTGCCGAATTACAGCTGGAGTACTAAATGCCTAGTGGAAGCAGGGTGATTAACGTTACCAGTCCGCGGATTAAAGAAACGTGTTCGATAACTGTAGACCTTGCGCCATATAGAATGTAGAGCTGTTTGCATTGGAATGAAGAGACTGACTCAACGAACTGCCAAAAAGGGTGATATTGCTTTTGTTATATTTTTAGTTAAGGCTAACCGGTGTGAAAATGTACTTAATAATTTATTTAACGTAGACTTTAGTTAGACGATGGATCCCGGGCTCTTCCTTGGATTTAAAATTTTCCTGTCAAATATGTTAAACTAAAAACTGTTCCATTAAAAAAAAGTATTTTTTACATTTTCGGCCCTCCATCGAGCAAATTTCATGGGTGCGCTATTGATCAGAACTAAAATAAGAAATTATGGATAAGAAAAATAATAAAAATGCTTACTAGGATTCTGAAGTATAAGCGTTAATTTTAATTTTTTTATTTATTTCAGAACAAATTAATGTAAGATACAAGTGCGTATGCTAATTACTAATTTGAAAAGAAATATTTGACGTTTGTTTTGTTTTTCTTGGGAGTTGGCATTTAACATTGCCTTTTCGATTTTTTCAAATGCATTGACAAGATCATCGTTGACGTCAAAACGCAGTAAATTTTTTACACACTGTAAACCAGCATTCACTTCAATTGAGTAAACTAAATTAAAGTTTATAGCGGATCTATTTAAACTTTTAATTATTTTTATTAACAACAGATGTCAGTACCCAATCAATATGAATAATTGTGAATTCTAGGGTCATGTGACCTGACGTACTTTGGCAGAGACAGCTAGGCTGTCGCGTGTAACGGACGCAAGGTCTGTGTTAGTTATATCAAATGACCGTATTGAATTCGAAAACGGATTAGTAATCTATTGTATATAGTGATTGAGCTACCGTGTGTATGTTTCACGCTAAAAGATTACCAGATAAAGTTTGCTTTCTTCGTTGTGTTTTGTTTTGTGTAAAAATAAAGTGTATCTGTATGTGAATTCGCTGATATGGAAGCCAACGTGGGTTCTGGCTCAAAAAACTTTAAAAAAATTGATGTTGTTTTTTGAAAGCAATCCTCTTCGCAGATACCCATTTGGAAAAGACTCTAGCGTTAGATCAGAAGCTATTACGCAAACCAACGATAAAAATTGTAACTCTACTTGTCATTTAAGACAAAGTGAGGGAAAGAACTTAACCTCAATTCAGCGAAATGAGTTGACGCCTTATTGGAAAAGTACCAGGATATCTTTGAGCCAGGAGGAGAGAGAGGCAACTCCGGTACTAGAGCATCATATCAACACTGGGAATCATCCTCTTGTTTCTGTGCCACTATACGGGGTGTCGCCAGCCCGAAAAGAGGTGCTTAAGGAGGGACTGGATGACCTCCTTGGAAAGAAAATTATTGAAGAATGCGAGTCCTCATATGAAGCACCTGTAGTTTTGGTTCCGAAACCTGACGGTAAATTTCGCGTATGTGTGGACTACCGAAAACTCAATGAGGTGACTGTTCCAGATACTTATCCTCTCCCGCGAATGGACGATTTGTTGCAAGATGCCAAACATACCACATTCGTGTCAACTATAGACTTGCGGGCTAGTTATCACCAGGTAAATGTCAATCCTGCAGATCGTAATAAGACAGCTTTTGTATGTCCGTTGGGACCTTCAGATTCATTAGGAAGCCTTTCGGGATCCGAAATGCTCCAGAAACGTTTCAGAGGCTGATGGACATCTTCAAAAGAGGTTGGCCAGTTCTTACTTCTTTGGATGACATTATTGTTTTATCGCCTTCCTTCAAACTGCATGTCAAGGATTTAGAAGCCGTGTTCAAGAGACTGACTGATTTTAAAGTTCATGCTAACCGAGAGAAGTGCAACTACTCTTGCTCACGTGTTAAGTAACTTGGACTGTGGATACCCCCTCAAGAACTTGAAGTAGACTCAGGTAAAATGTCATCTATTATGGACATTTCTATCCCTGAAACTGTGGAACAACTCCAGTCCTTTTTGCAAACTTGTTCTTGGTATCGTAAATTTATATCACACTTTTCGACCATCGCTAAAACTCTAAGTAACCTTACAAAAAGGTGAGCCGTTTCGAACTGGACTGAGATGGAACAGAAAGCCTTTGATTCGCTTAAGCAATGTTTGGTAACCCCACCTTTGTTAAAACAAGCTGATTTTTCGAAACCCCTTAACATCAGAACTGATGCTAGTAATTATGCTCTGGCAAATGATTTTCTCTGGCATTTCAAAAATTGTTATGTACATAATTTTTAACAATGCTGCATTTTTCACTGACACTACCCTGTTTGTTCAAATGTGTTCTAAATTTTGCAACACGTGATTTACTCTTAAGCCATGGGTAACGTTTTTGAATCTGTTTAAATTTACCTGTTTTGCAAGAACCATAAAACTTAATGATTTCTTTCATTTGTTTAAGACTGACTATACCGTTATTTTGTTTAGAAGCAGGTTCATATAAATCATCAGAATTACTACAATAATCATTACTAATATAAGTGTCATTAAAATTATGATCCTCAACATCTAATGTTATCTCTTCCACAACATTACCCGTCCAAATTAACTCCTAAATTCTTTCGAATACACCCTTGTTTTCTTTCTTCATACTCGCTTTCAGTAATTACAGAAGGTTCCACTTTATATTTATTAATCACTAAATTTAAAAGAGACATTATGATATTTACAACACATTTCATTTTTTCCCAGATTTTGCAAAGTTAATTTTATATCAGAAATCGATAATTTTTAATATATTTCAACATTCAGCACTTTACATTTAAAGTATTTTATTCCCCAAAGCACAAGTTAAAATTTAATTTTAAGTTAAAAATGTCATTTCAAGCACACAGTACGATTAGTTCAAGGAATTACAGCATTCTTCAACTGACAATTAAGCCGACTAAAACAAAATAGTGCCCGATAGAAGTTTTGTCTTTATCGTATGCCAAATATATCACGCACGCCAAACGTTTATACTTAAAATCACCAAATTGTGTTTTCATAAACGTTCTTCTGAATTGAAATTTTTTGCGAATCAGATTCACGTTTTTGATATTTTTTTTTTTTTTTTTAATTTTACACGTTTCGTTTCGTAACTTCCTTTACTACTACTTAAATGAAAATAAAATTAATTGAAATACAGTGTCAGCAAAAAATATGAATATTGCTCTAAAATCGCACTTTCCCTAACTTCAAAGTCAAATAAAAAATCAAAATATGAGTCTTGCAGAAAAATAGCATCACATTTGTAACTAAGGCAGCAGCCTCTACAAAACATTAGAGTCTCCTTTCTAGGTCATCGAGGAGCCCCACAAACAAAAAAGTTCCCCTTGTCAGTTTTGAACAATTGGCGATGATATTCTAAGTAGGGGTCTTCAACTTCTTTGAGTCCAAGGGCCAATTTTGCTTATTATTGTTGGGCCACGGGCCGCACTACTGTTTCCAGCAATATTAAGAACTGAACTAAGGCGAACACCAGGGGGGGGTGCTCCCTGGAGCCCCCTGTGGATCAGAATAGAAATCAATGAGTCCTAGCTGAATTCTTGTTTTAAATCACTGTTGCACTGCAAATCAATAAAACTACACCTAATCCCCATATATGTTAGAAAACTAAAGTAAAATACGATTGAAGAGAGACCACGTATTAATTTTGTTCTCTAGCGTTTTAAAGCTAATAATTACAAAATGTGAAATGTAAACAAAATAAAACACATATAGTAGCGCTCATAAGTATTTTGACAAACAGTTTTTGTTTAATTAATTTTATTTCCTCTGTTTTATTCTAACTAAAATACAAAATAACTTAATAAGAAAATGAATAATATATTCAAAAATGTATGAAACAGCATTTACTTCAAAGCTTGTAATAATAGAAATTATACTTGATCTTAATCTCTTGGATCATAAGTATTTTGACAAATGTTATTTTTATAGCTCAGTCTTGTTTTGACTGATAACTTAAAAGCAAAAAACACTTCAGTGTTTAATATTTGGTTGGATAGCCACTGGAATCAATAACAGCCGTGCATCTTTTTGGCACTGTGTCGATTAAATTTACAATGAGCTCTTGAGGAATATTTTTCCATTTACTGCACAGTGAATCGAAAAGTGTTCCTTATTTGTGTAGTTTTGGTGACCGATACGTTTCTCCAATATACCCACATAGGCTGGATTGAGATTAAAGGACTTTGACTAGGCCAATTAAACACTTGCACTTCTGCTTTGTGAAGCTTTTGACTGTGATGGTCCAGGTATATATATGCGATCACACAGCGTGTGTGCAGGTAGTCGTTGTGCTGCCACCAGCTCGGCTCGTAGCTGAGCAATATACGTCTCTTCGTGAGGCGGGTTCTTTATTCCTGTTTTCTAGGTAGAAAACTAGAAGGTCGATGATGAAGAGTGAGGTAGATATCAAGAATGAAGAAACAATCTAAGACTATTTATTGAAGGTGATTAGTATATACCTTGACATCACAGACAAGGCAACTATAGGCACACCCCCTAAGTTCCAACGTATTGATGAGGCACGGAAATCGCACACATGTGTGTCCGTCCTACTCCTCTGCCTCATTCGATCTGCCCTCTCTTACCCACTGTACGCAACCAACTCTTTCTCCACTATGATATAATTGGTCAGTCTTAAGACCGTGGTCACACCTGATTGGCCGATGTGACCCTTCTCCCCGTTCCATACATGTTTCCCATAAATATTCTGTAATGTCAATCTGGACCTTGCAGACCAGAGTTATTGCAATTTTATCCGCCCACATCCGGACTGTTTCCTCTCGACCCTTTTCACAAAGAAGACCTACAAGTCTCACTTTCCCATGCTAACGCCATGTGATCATTACATTGACATATTGAATTTTGTGTTTTGGGTCATTGTTATGTTGGGAAATCCAACGAGCGTGAATTTTCCTCCAGGTATGGGGTAGCATATGATTTTTAAGTATATCACAATATTTGAAGCGATCCATGTTTCCATTAACACAAACTAGAGGTCCTACCACGTGGCGGGAGAAACAACCCCATACCATAACCTTCCTCCACCATGCTTTTTGGTTGGAACTTGATATTTGACAGCGTTCCTTTTTTTTTGGAAGGCGCCGAACATACTGAATTCCACCCGATAAGAAAAGATTAAACTTGATTTCATCACTCCAGAGGACAGACGACCAGTTCTTAGAAGTCCAGTTTCGATATTTTTGGGCAAAGCTAAATTGAGCCTTTCTATTCTTTTTAGATATAAGAGGCTTCTTGCTTGACCGGCGGCCATTTAAATTTACTTCATTTAGACGTCTTTTTATGGTGGAAACCTGCACTTTAACTTTATAATTTTCCTGTAAATCATCTTATGTCTACAAAAGTTAAATTAAAAGATTATCCACAAATTTTCTTTTGATTATTTTATCCTTTATGCTGAACGTTTTCGTAGCCGCCCGGACCTAGGATTATTGGATACAATATCCCTGTTATTGAAAACTTTATTCCACACACTTACAATTTGTCTGGATAGATTGAAATCACGAGCTACACTTGACTGATAGCAAGCTTTTCTTAAAGCTGCAATTACAGCTTTTTTAAATCTTCAGTGTATTCCTTTTTTCGGCATGCCGTCACAATCAGGGGCCGACTATAAATATTGGGGGCCCGGGCCCAACTTGCATTCGGGGCCCCCCTGATTCATGTATTTGATTGCATCTGAAAAACGTACGCACCCTTATTACCATTTAAAAATGGAGGTAAAAATGTGCTTTTTAATCCCACGTTCACGTCAATGTCGGATGTCCAAGAATGAACTTGCAGAGCTGAAGTTGTAAAAGTTTTGCTAAAAGTAGCGAATAATGTGTAGCATTGGCACACCACAATTTTGTTTTTGAAAACTTTGTTTTTTTATTATCCAGTTCTCAAAGTTGTGGTTGTAATATTTATGATAGTTGTAATTAGATACCAGCTATGACTTCTCTGAATTGTTTCGGATTTTAAATCTGAAAGGGAAAAAAACATTTGTTTGGTATTAATTTACTATTTTATCGCGTTAAACAAAATTGTGAATGTTTTGGGAGCCCCCTGCTTTCGCGGGGCCCGGGCGCGGGCCACGAGAGCTCTTGCCATAATCTGGTCCTGGTCACAACCAAGAATGACTAAGAGAAGGCCTTTTGCAAAATATAACACTGGATTTAATTAAGTATATCTACGAAAACAAATTACTAATTAGCATGTCAAAATACTTTTGAACGAATTTTCTTAGTTGAACTCTAAGAAAGGTTAATTACTTACGCAGGTCTAGTTTGTCGTTATTGTAGAATAAGCAGCTCTGCAGTGAATCTCAACATTTCACCATGCAAGTGAATGCTTTAATATAGATGGATATAGATTTTAATATAGATGTCAAAATACTTATGAGCGCTACTGTATATTTAGGACTCGGAGGAAGAAAATGAAATTATTTTTGTGTGAAACAATTTGTTTTCCATGAGCCAACGGGCCGGTCCATAAGTGGACCGGCGGCCGCGCGTTGATGACCCCTGTCCTAAAGCATATAAAAGAAGATAGTCTGTAGACTTTGAGAGAAATAAGAAAATAGAGTTCTTTAAGAGAATAGTCTTTCTCGTGCATACTTTATGGAGCGCACATCTATGTCTGAAAAAGACATTTATTTGCAAATATTACAGAACAAAATCCCCGTACTTTGGATGTTTCTTAAAAACATCATGCGTTCGGAAATCTTCTAGAATCTCTCTTAAATAAAAACACTTGTGGTGTTGGTTACCTCGCAATCGCTTGTCCATCTTTTCCGTGTAAACAAGAATTCAAAGGTTCCGCAAGAATTTTTGAAAACCTGAGTCTCTCCCATCGCTTCATGAATTTTAATGAAGCACGGTTTCCTAACACAAGTGCTGCTATAAAATAAACCCACTGTATTTTTCACGTTTTCTCAATTAGCGGACAAAACGACAGGTTCCATTCTACCTCGAGTAGTACGCGTTCGTACGAAAGAGGCCTAGCTTATTAAGTTGGTTATGCATGTATGGAAACGTAAATACGAGGATTGTGTTAGTCCGATTCAACAGTATTCAATGAAACGAATTTTAACCCTTAAGTGCATAACCTGGGTCAAATTGACCCAGCGTGTTATATTTTGTGCTGTATTGCCGATTATTTTCCAAATACACACTTGATTCTCACTGATCTCAAATTATACATTCTGTAAGCCATCTAGCTAGTTTTCATTTTGTCATTTTTGTTATTTTTTTTTATTGCAAATTTCATACCACTACCCCGTTAATGCATAACCTGGGTCAGATTGACCCCATAAGTTATTTTGCATATGACATCGCAATTTTAAATTTAAAATCAGGTTGTTTAGCACATTTTGGCCACGAAGAAGTAAACTGCTTTACAAATGTACACAGAAATATTTTTGCGGCTTCACTCAAGTCAAGCTTGATAAACATAAGCATTGTGATTCTCTGCTGCATTTGGAATTGTGAGAGAGGCTTTTATATTTTGCCAGATTTTTCCCCCTTCATCAATATTTTTTTATGATTGAAAGTAAGTATTTCATTTATTGGCCACACTGCATAAACACGTCTTGTTTTTGTCGCCAATCGCGCCAACCACTTCTTTTTAGGAGTACGTCTTCATGACTTGCGTTTTACACATTTCCTGTCCCCATTATGGAATACCGTTTACAAACGGACATACTGTTATGTTTCTGATCTGTATTTCTTATATTCTATTCTTTCTTAAAAATACTTATTTACGTACCTAAACTAACCATTTCAATTAAAACGAGGACTGATTCCGAGGTACGGTAAATTTTTAATAATAATAATAGATAAATTAATCAGTACAGATAAACTACTGAAAATTACATATATATAATCAAAGCGTACATATATACAGGTGTCTCAGCGCCAGGTTTTGGAATGGAAATTTCTGGACAGCGTAAGCTGTACTAATCCTTCAATTTCTTCTATTTTGGTTTTATGAGCAGTATAATACTAGCAACATTTAGTACGCAAGAAACAAAAGAATTAAAGAACAAATCTCGGAATATTTGTTAAAAAAAATTCAACACGAATGGACAATTTTCAAGAGATAGATGCCATCTTTTTGTTTCTAAAATTTGTTGCTGGCTTTTAAAATACTTGTAGCATTGAGCCTTTGGGAATAGGTGTAGATTTAAGATAGTAGCGCTCATATATAAGACAGAATACAACTTTCTGTGGCTCTTTTAAGTTGGCTTTGATAGTTCTTTTTGTATAACCAACGCGCACGCACACACACACGTAAGAAATATTTCTGTAATATAATCTGTTAAGTAGAAATACATTTTATATAATATTCCAAAAAAATTAAGATTATCTTTTGTCGCCATTGTATAGCTAGTATCTAATTTAAGGCAGCAGATTAAAAATTTTAATCATCATTTTTCCCTTTTTTTTTCAAATATCTTTTAAATGTTCTATTTCTTATAGAGGCTCTTGTACAAATACAATCTATAACAAAAAAATCCACTCACCAAGAAGGAGTTGTCCGATTGTAATGAAATTTCGTATGCAAAGACATTTTGACCGAACATGCAAATGATTAAAATTTGGTGTCCAATGAATGAATAGCGGGAACTCCAGCGCATCGGAACTGCGCATTCAGCAGGTGTATATAAGGAGCGATTCTCAATATGTGGTCAAAATTTCTGTTGCATTTTGACTGCGGATATCTTACGTCGACTGTAACAATGCCTCGCCGAAAGATTCGTGCTCATTACGAGCATATGTCAGAGTTTGAAAGAGGTCGTGCTATCGGATTGAAAGAGGCTGGTTGGACGAATCGAAGAATCGCTGGACATGTGGGTCGAAGCGATGCGGCGATTGGACGGTGCTGGCAAGAGTGGGTCAACAACGGCAGATGTCAGCGTCGGGACGGCAGCGGTCGACCTAGGGCCACAACAGAACGGGAAGACAGAGCGATTGTCAGAGCAGCTGTCACAGCACCGGATTCAGTCCAGTTTCCAACTGTGTCCTGACGACAACCGCAGACGTGTCTGGAGACGTCCAGGGCAGCGTGGGGATCCTGCCCTTACTATCGCACGCCACACATGCCCACAACAGGGCGTTATGGTCTGGGATGCCATCTCCTTTGATAGCCGGACCCCTTTGGTGGTCATTTCTGGCACACTTACAGCACAGCGGTACGTAGACGACATTCTACGACCGGTTGTGTTACCGTTCCTTTTGCGACACCCTGGACTTACGTTTCAACAAGACAATGCCCGGCCGCACACGGCACGTGTTGCTATGAATTGTCTTCAAGCTTGCCCAACACTTCCTTGGCAAGCTAGGTCTCCTGATCTCTCTCCCATAGAGCACATTTGGGACGCTATGGGAAGGCGATTGCAACCATCCCGGAATGTTGACGATTTAGCCCGACAGTTGGAGACAATTTGGCAAGAAATTCCGCAGGACACCATCCGGGATCTTTATCAGTCTATGCCACGCCGGGTGACAGCTTGCATCCAGGCCAGAGGTGGACCAACGCCTTATTGACTTCCTCCCTTTGTAACGGTCAAACTCTGCAATAAATCATTCAATTGTTCTGAAATTTTAATCTTTCTTTTTCTATGTATGTTCTTCACATCCACCAATTTTTATCGAAATCGGACAACCCCTTCTTGGTGCATCGGTTGTTTTTTTTTTTTTACAGAGTGTATATTCGTCAAAGCTAAAATAGGGTGGGAATAGGAACGATGTATCTCATGGATATCTAAGGCCGTAGACGGTTTTGCGAGTCTTGTCAGAGAACGTTTAAAAGCACCTATCTAAAATAGACCAAAACCATCTGAAGCTACTCAGAAGAGTGTGGGTTTATAACTCATTTATTGTGAAAAGTTAGGCGAACCTAGCAATTTATCTGTCAGTATAGTTATCCCCTGCCAAGGATGAATAAAACGACTGTTCTACTTGAAAAATGAATATAACTCCAAATTTATTTGGCTAAACATGTAGCTTCAATGTTACAATTATGTCTCTAAGTACGCTCCAGTGTTTTTGTTCTTTTTCTATATTTTTGAAATTTTATAACTATAGTCTATAATAGTTTTCAAACATATGATATAGTATGCTCTTATATACAATGTGTATACCTCATGAATAAATTATAGGCCATATAGTTCTAAAGAAATAAATAAGTGCTTATTTTTGGAGACACGGGACAAATATACTCGTCCTTACAACGTTTGAATTTGAGCCACGTTTTATGAGATTACAAGTCTAGTCATCACGTCATTTTGACAGTGGAAAAAATATATTTAACATAGTAAATTTGTTTGTCATAAGTGATTAAGTAAATGAAAGTCTAATAACCAATGAGTTTTAATAAAGAAATAAACAAATTTAATTGAATAAAATTCTCGCTAAAAATATAAGTAACTTTAATTTTTATAGATATGCTAAATATATCTTCTGAAGGCTAAAATATCACTCCCAATGTTTTATTACAATAATATGAGCTATTATATTTATATTTTACTCTTCGCTCTATATATATGAACTCTCATTAACGTATCTATGTTATAATAAAATATTTAATCAGATTTGTTTTAGTAAAATTATTAAACTTTTATAGTAAAGTTAAATTAATCCGTAAGACAAACAAAAGTACTTCCGAAAACTGCTGCATTGAACTTAAAAAGTGAATTGGCGAACACCGTGGAAGCTACTAAACCCATAACTACAAGAAAATTTGTTGCTACTCTGAAAGAACAACAGCCATTAAATGAAATTGCCATTGTAAACAGGGAGCAACACCTTTAGTTTCTGTTGACGTAAAACTAATGCAAGAAACCTTTCTTTACACTGCGAGACCGAGTCTGCACTGTCGTCTTAATGACGAAGGTATCGATTTGCACTCGAATGTCGCTTGATGAAGTGATGTTTCCATAGAGACCGTGAACCTTTTCGGGTACAGAAGAACTCCTTGAAGGTTCCACGGGCGATTAATTCCAAAGGATAATCCGCCTGCATTCCAAGCCTCACTAATTCATACTTGACCCGTAAAGCTTTATTGAGCTAAACACTTTCCTCGCCGGAAAACATAGCTCCTTAACGGACATGGCTGAAACTGATGGCAAAAAATCTGTTTATTCCTCCCATAATGACATCGAACCGATTTATCTCATTTTATGCGTCATTTCCAGGGAAACACTAGTTAGCTAATATGTAAGAATGTCTAATATAGGTAAACTACCACCCACCAATAATTTGCTACATAATCTTTATAACGGTGCATATGAGTGTGCTCAAAGCATCGCAATTGAACGTACTTATCCCTGTTTATTAAACTTATTTAATAACCCACTGCTTACTCCAACTCTTTATCTTCCCGATTAATGCAGTTTACTCAAATGATGTCTCTTCGAAAATATTTCACTCCATTTAAACAATAATTACAACAGCTAAGTCAACCCAATTGCCGCATAAAGGTAATGCTAAAGTATTCCGATGTTTGTCTATTATCGAAGAAACTTACAAATTAAGGACAACCCTTCCCCTGGATTCACTTTATAATTTTTTTTTCGCTTTTACAATAACGTCAATTAATTTACTTATATTTGATTCATTACTCCGGAAGAGAATCCCGCAACAAGCTGATGTTTTTACTCTCTTCCATTTTTCGACCGAACCATAAAAAGACGCTATTTTCGCGTCTATTACAAGCTGTAAATAATTTATTTGAATTCACTAATTGTACGTATGTTTGATACTACGTATTCTCCTAATTGTTTGTAGGATAATTTGCCATCCAATCTGTCTTTAATTAAGGCTGTTCTTTCAATCACCGATAGTTCCCGTGTTTTCACCATTTTCACTCTACCCTTTATCAGCCCATGACTCACACATCCTCACGAGTCGTTCATTATGCAAATTAGATTATATGCAAATTACACGGACACATAAATTTGCTTTTAATTTTACTTTTTTAATGTTTTATTTATTTGTAAACTTAATTTTGCTCTTCATATTCTGGAGAGGGTTCAAATGTTGTTTAAATACATAAAACGAAGTTGCGTTACATGTCCGTAAGTTTCAAGAAATAAAAACATATGATTTATACTTATTCCATTAAATTTGAAAAATTCTACTGGTAATAGTGGTTTTTGTTATACTGGTGAGAAATGTCAACATTCCAGTGCAAACCTACTTTCGCCCACACTGTATCTGTATATTAAATTTCCTCCACGAGGCGGTACATAATTTGTACCATGAGTTTTCAATTAACAATGAGAAGGAACGTATTTGAATGTAATTTTGTGTATCTTTCACAGGGCCGTGCTTACGGGGTGCGAGCTGGGCAGCCGCCAAAAGATTGTAATGCAAGTACCAAAAATCAGATTTAGCGGTCTCTTATACTTTCGATGCAGTATTTGGTCAATTAACCTTTTGAGTATGATGTCACACTTCTCATAATGCAGCTTCTAAATGGTGGTCAAAATAAATACATATGTTATTAGTCAAATGCGTTAGCATCAGTAGTCCATGTACGACATTATGTTTATTGTACTGGCCATATGGCCACTGTAAAGACTTCTGGTTTCCGAAACTTGGCTGCATAAAAAGCTAGAAAAATTACTTTGCAAATTTTAACAGTACAATAAAAGCGGCTTTGTTCACTGGGAACTTTTTATTAATTCGATATAATTATAGTAATAAACTATAATGATTAACGTATTTTAATTTTTACTTCTTATTTTTAATTTTATTTCATTATCTTTCTTTTATTTACCTATAAATTTTTGACCAGTAAATAACTTTATTTTATAATGCTAGAGACTGGTCAATCTCTTTATCATTGTTTTATATCGAAACATTTTTAAGGGCCGCTAACACCGTAAGTACGGCTGGTAATGACACAAGCGTTTGATGTTTCTCTGCCACTCTTCATATAGATCTTTGATTCTCTACGTGATAGGATGCCTCGGAAGAATGTAGAACCTAGTGCAGTATAATCTTAGTTCTCCCTGCGCTACGAAATGTACATAAGCTAATCAGGTGTTTAAAATATTTTCGAGAAAACATATGATATACTTTTAATCACCTACTTTTATATTATTACTATTTTAGCATTTTTTTAAATTACATAATCTATATTTCCATTAGTCTTTCACCTGACGTTTAACCTTGCCTACACAGCATTGTTTCACAATCTGTTTCAATAAAGTACCATGTCTTACCTCCACAATATCATAAATACAATCAGTACCAAAAACTTCAAATTTTACCAATAAAAATAATTTTATAAATACCAAATATATGATGCAGTTAATAGCAATTATTTACCCATGTTCGATTACACAGGAAAATCTGGTTTTTGCGGTTTTGATCACTGCGCACTTTGATTTATTGCGGTTTTTTAATCAGATGCCAAATTTCGAATATTGCGCAAATAATTCGATTTATTACGGTATTTTAAGTTATCAAACAACGACAAGTGAAAAAGAATGAGTTTAGGTATATTTTATATTCTTTTAATTTTTAAATTAAAATTTTATTACACACACACACAGTATGGCCGACCACGAGGAAGACGCGCGATTTAACAGCGCTATCGGCCTTCTTACTAAAGTATCGACAGTTAGTGAAAACCTTCGTAAAGATCTTAAAAACGATAGCCTAAAGGCAATTACTGAATTAAATATTGTCTACAATGAAAAAAAGCGGACCCTAAAAGATGCGAAAGCAAATTCAATGAGGAGTGAGAAAGTCAAAATGGCGACGAACCCACGCCACAAACTCGTCATCGGAGATATGCGGAGACAACAGCTACACAATCGCCGGCAGGAAGACGCGGTGGCTAACACCTCACAACATCGGGACTTCCCAACGACGGAAAGCCGACTGTGAAATTCAAGGCCATCGTCAAACCACTTAATAACCAATCAGGAGAAGAATTAAAAAAAGGTAATACAAGAAAAGGTCGATCCAAGTGAACTAAAGATTGGAATTTAAAAGGTGCAAGTTATAGGTAAGGACAATTTACTAATAATTTGTAAAGAAAAGAACGATGTAACAAAATTATGTTAAGAGGTTAATGAAAAATGCAGCCAAGTACTAAGCATAAGCGAAAGTAAAAAATGCTGCCGCGAGTAATTGTGTATAATATTCCAGAAGATATTAATGTTAGCAATGCAATGGAGGTAATTAAAATTCAAAATTCAGAAATTATTCAAGAGAATGATGGAATTCATATTCACGGGGAGGAGTAGCAATAGAAGAAATTTAATTATTGAAGTCACCCCAGTTTTGACAAAAAAGCTACTAGAAAGCGGAGGAAAATTAAAATGGAGTATTTGTAATTGCGCAGATTATATAACAATTTTGAGATGTTACGAATGCAACAAATACAATCATCATACTAAAAAATATCGAAGCCGAAATCATTTGTCCTCTTTGCTCTGGTCCACACTGTTTGAAGGACTGCAAAAGTCCGAAGCAACTTAAATGCAGAAATTGTATTAATCACAATAGATATACCAAAGACGGAAATAAGTTCAATGCAGATTACGCAGTTATGAGTCGTGAGTGCCCTACTTATAAACCTAAACTAGAGAAGAAAATCGAAAACATAGACTTCGGTGTCTGTTAGCTCCGTGCTTTCATTCAAGTTTTTCCGAATCAATCTACAGAGGTCTATTAGGGCTACTCACACTTTTTGCGAGCTTATCAACTCTAAACAAATTGATATAGCTTTCTTACAGGAACCATATTGCATAAGCAATAGAGTGGCTGGTTTCGCAAAGAGTTGTAAAATCATTCAAGCAGGGCAAAATCGTGTCAGAGCAGCCATTCTAATCATTAACAAACATATTGACACTATTCTCTTGTCTCAGCATTCAAACGAGGACATGGTTTACTTAAAAATTCTTACTAATAGTTTCCAAATGCTAGTAGCAAGCATTTACCTAGATTGCTACATAATTATCGAAGGCAACCTCATAAAACTGGACTCCATAGCGGAGTTCGGGTCAAACAAATTTTACCTTCTTACATTAGATAACAATGCTCGCTCCGCATCTTGGTTTGACACCCTAACTAATTCTGGAAGAAGAAAACTGGAGATATTTCTATCTTCAAAATAACTGGGGGTGATAAACAACAATACAAATGAGCTGACTTTTCAATCTTTAAACGGGGAAAGATACATTGATTTGACAGTAGCATCATATTCCCTCCTGACTTTCATTAATAATTGGGTTGTGGACCATGAAGAAAGCTGTTTTGACCATAGAATTATCAGCTTCACAATCTCAACATCTCGACATAAAAATACCTCAAATAACATGGGACCGAAAAGCTATAGATATATAACAAAAAATGCAAACCGGGAGAACTTTGGTAAAAATCTCTTTTGCGAACTCTCTAATTTATTTTTTAATGAATTTCAGATAAATGTCCCTGTTGACCTGGACATTCTCGATACCAAACTCACTTCCATACTTGAACGTGCAGAGGATATTGAACCCATTCTAGCAACATTTAATCTTGGACTTAAACACGCTTGTAGCAAATCAATGCCAATTGTTAAAAATAATAATAGATATAATACAGGAAACCAGAAAACCGTTAGTTGGTGGGCGAAAGAATTGACTAATCTACGTAAAATTGTAAATGCAAAAATGAGAATTTTAATGAACTTAAAATAATACTAATTTCCGAGATGCGAGAAAAAAAAAAGCTTACTTTGACTGGAAAAAAACAGTACTCGAACCAAATTAATATCTCAAAATTACAATCTTGGAGAGAATTTTGCTCCTCCACAATAGCAGCACAAACATGGAACATATTATACAAAATAGTCTCCAACAAAATTAATCCTCAAACAAAAACTTACACACAATTAAGAATTCGAACGGCGATTATACAAATAACCTAAAAGATACCGTTGACGTCATTATGGACCATTTCGTACCTAATGATGGGGACGAGGCAGATACAAATTACCATAAATACTGTAGACAATTGATAAACAACGAAGTAAACACAGATAATAATTTAAATTTTACCTTTTGCGAAATTACTTCGATAACGAAAGGCATGAATCTCAAAAAAATCCCCCGGCAGCGATGGAATTTGTAGCGATATCCTTGGTAAAACTATAGAATTCTTCCCTAAATTTCATGGAACTCTTTTTAGCGAATGACTAAATAGAGGCAAATTTTCGAACATTTGGAAATAATCCATTAGGTACTTTGAAAAACCTGGCAAGGAAACTTCCGACGATGCCTCAAAATATCGCCCCATAAGTTTGCTTCCTCTCAGCGGTAAACTACTAGAAAAGCTAATGATTAACAGGATTATGTATTATTTAAACAGAGAGAAGCGCTTAAGTGAGAACCAATATGGATTCACAGCTCAAAAAAGTACTATTGATGCCGTTTATAGTGTAAAAGAGTTTATTCAAACAAACCTATGGAATAAAAATGATGTATTAATGGTTTCTTTGGACGTTAAGGGAGCTTTCAACGCAGCATGGTGGCCCGCAATATTAAAGCAACTGCGTACCTTCCAATGCCCGAAAAATCTTTTCCAGCTGGCCAAAAGTTATTTTAGCGATAGAATCGCAACTCTTGACACGACAACAATCTCTGTCAGCAAAAGGGTTACCAAGGGATGTCCGCAGGGATCATGTTGCGGACCAGGATTTTGGAACATTTTCTTTGATTCTGTATTGAAGTTAAATTATCCTATCGGTGTAGAAGTGATTGCATTTGCTAACGATCTCCTACTTCTAATTACAGCGAGGACTGGGTTCGAATTAGAAACCACTGGAAACGTTTCCTTAAACCAAAATTTTGAATGGTCAACCAACAACAAAGTTATTTTCAATGAAAATAAATCAAAAGCCATCACGTCACACGTAAAATGGTAAACCACTCTGTATCGGTTTTCATGGACGGCAAACTTGAAATAATTAAAGATCTACCGTATCTCGGTGTACATTTTGACAGTAATTTGAATTGGAACCTCCACGTCAATGATATTTGCAATAAAGCTCTGAAAATAATTAATTCATTATCAAAAATGGCTAAGGTCTCCTGGGGAATAGGATCACCAGCATTAAAAATTATCTATGAAGGTGCTATTGTTCCCTTGATGACCTATGCGGCACCTGCATGGATCACAGCTTTAGACAAATTATTTCAACCAAAGGAAACTCGGGTCAGTTCAGAGGAGCATCGCCATTCGGATAATCAGAGGTTTCCGTACTATGCCCTACGACGCTGTTCGTTGGCGAGAATTACTCCGATGTGTTTAAAAATTAAAGGAACATCTGAAGCTTATCGCTACATGAAAGAAGCTAGAAAAACAGAGTTAGGATTTATCAATTCTCTTCAACAACTGGTTGCATCCTGGTAAAATGATTGACAAATTTGATACGAATGATATCAATTATGAATTCCAAGTATTTACAGATGGAAGTAAAATTAATAACTGCGTTGGATGTGCTTACATAATTTACAAAAATAGTCACGAAGTCACTAAACGAAGTTTCAGGCTTCACCCTCTTTGTTCCAATAACCAAGCGGAAGCAATAGCAATTGCAAAAGCCTTAGAAAAACTGGAAGATTCTTTATTTAGTGATTCCACAAAAACAGCCATTATTTTCACAGACAGTGAGATAACAGTCGACTTAATTAAAAATTACAATTACCATTTTCCCATTACGGACAATACACGGCATCTTCTATATAAATTGCATCTACAAAACTGGAAAATAAAACTGAAATGGGTAAAAAGTCACAACGGAACTGAAGGTAACGAAAAAGTGGATGCATTGGCCAAGCTGGCAGTCCAATCAGAAGATTTACCATTAATATATGAAAAAGTCCCTGTCATAGAAATAAAAAATATGATCAAAGATTCATTATCCAGCAAATGGGAGGATCATTGGCAACAAACTGAGAACGGAAGCCTCACAAAAAGATTTTTCCCTTCCGTCAAAGATAGGTTAAACGCAAATCACTTAAAAATCACATATCAGCTAACGCAACTCCTAACAGGACATGGAAGATTCGGTCAGTACTTTCGACGTTTTGGCATTCGAGAATCGTCAGCATGCTCCTGTGATGGAACTGTTGAACAAACCGTGGATCATGTCATACTACGCTGCTGAATGAACTGGTCTCAGAACGTTATTTTGGCGACTTTTTAGCTTTCGCTAAGAGTTTGGACATCATGCAAATTTAATTTTTTCTTGCGCTTCCCATTGATCATTCTTACTCCAATTGATTGTTGTTGTTTTTGTACATACCTTGTATATATTTTTGTATGTGTATATACATATATATATGACGTAAATTTTATTAACAACGTAACATATATGTCTTAATTGAGGAAATCAAAACATGTAATATTTTATGGTGCATGTTAAATAAATACTCTTTAAACACACACACATAAATTACATACATAAAGGTTTCTCACGCAACCTAGAGAACCTGGAATTGTCAGGGAATTTTTTTCTCAAATGAGAGAGGGAACCTTATATATATATATATATATACATGTGTGTGTGTGTGTATATATCTATATTACAGATAATTAGTAAAGTAATTAGTATTTATTTGGTAGATCGAATTTACGTAAACCAACACGGGAGCTAATTCTTGATACTAGAATATTTTCGATCTGTAATCAGAAATGTCTCCAACGAGGCTGTCCCAACATCTAAGTTTCCGATTTAAGTGTACGATGCTGAGGATGATAAGAAGTAGAAACTTTAACAAAGAAATTCACTTTAAAAGAAACAGAAAAAATGTTTCGTATTGGGGGAACTTTTTAAGCAAAAGATTATGGATGGAGATCCTAACCTTAAACGTGCTTCGAAAGTGTGTAGAGAAATGGGCACTTCAATTCGTTGTTACAAAATGATTTACCAAAGAAAAAAGAAAAATATACAGTGAACAAATCTCTTGAAATATTTTTAAGCAATATGCGTAAGTATACAGTAGGAGTACTGTACATACTTGTGTTAAACAGCGTGGCGTAACATCGCGTAAAATTTTACTTACTAACGTTATAAACATAACCTTCAAACAATGTTTTGGCATCATTACCTTTACATTTTTCTTATAAAAACAATATAATTTCCGACGCTTCCGCAAAAATAACCTTTTTTCCCATATCTCCTAAGCACAATTAACTGCTATAATTGGGGTTTTCCAATGTTTATGCAAATTATATTTTTTAAAAATTGAATAATAAAACATAGAATTTAATGTATGAGGAACTATATTATACTTGGCTTTGCGCCATGAAAATTAATATACTTATATAAAATGTTACACGAAAAAATGTGCCCAAAAATTGATTAAAAAATGTTATAGCTCCCTAAAAATGTGCAAGAATATGCATTAGGTGTAGAAAAATGTCTTCTATTTCTACAATGTGCAGCCTGTGTAACGGGTGAAACCTGAAAAAATGATCAAAATGGCTTCTGCATAAAGGGAACTCCAACTCATGACCTCTGGAATGAGAAGTGAGACCAGGTAATTAATCAGTGTAGAAAGTACGGTCCCCCCAATTGTAACGTCGTCATTTTTCTTTAGTTTTACCCCCATTAAAGGAAATTTGGTGCTATGAAATGATGAGATACAAAGAATGATGGGAAGAAGAACATAATTTCAAAAAAAAAAGTATTCTCTACTGCTATTGAGTGTAAACGAAGTGGCAAGGAAAATGTTTTGTAGTCTGAATTGGCATTATTGCTCAGAAATTGAAAACGAAACGAAGTATTCCGTACCACCGACGAATTTTCCGCTTAGCACCAGTGATACATGTAAAACTGGTTAAAAACTACTGCTATAGACAAAATTTATCGTAGCAAGCATGTCTGTATTATGGTATTGGCAAAAGGCACAAGTGCTTAGTGCTCGCTTTCTTTAGAAGTATTTTATTGTAAAGGCCGAATGCCACTACAAATGTATCTGCAGAAAGTTTTCATTGTTACAATTGTTAAAAATTATTTACGAACTTCCGTAACTCTGTTAAAATTCAGTTCTCTAGCTGTATCGTGCGTAGAAAAATGTTCTAGTTAATATTAATTATGAGAAAATAATTGAAAATTTTGCTGAAAACAGAGTGAGGAAAATTTTGATCTGAATTTTACACCTATACATTCTTTTTCATATTATATTCGATTTTTTT
>QLNU02015360.1:79263621-79275917 GCA_006491805.2 Dysdera silvatica
AATGAACTGGTCTCGGAACGTTATTTTGGCGACTTTTCAGCTTTCGCTAAGAGTTTGGACATCGTACAAATTTAATTTTTTCTGTATGTTTTCCATTGATCATTCTTATTCCGATTGAGTGTTGTTGTTTTTGTTTTTGTACACACCTTGTATATATTTGTATGTGTATATATATGACATAAACTTTACTAACCCTGTAACATATATATCTTAAACGAGGAAATTAAAACATGTAATATTTTATGGTGCATGTTAAATAAATACTCTTAAAATATACACACACATACATACATAAATTATTTACATAAAGGTTTCTCACGCAACCTAGAGAACCTGGAATTGTCAGGGAATTTTTTTCTCAAATGGGAGAGGGGACCTTATATATACGTGCATGTGTGTATACATCTATATTACAGATAATTAGTAAAGTAATTAGTATTTGTTTGGTAGATCGAATTTACGTCAACCAACACGGGAGCTAATACTTGATACTAGAATATTTTCGATCTGCAATCAGAAACGTCTCCAACGAGGCTGTCCCAACATTTAAGTTTTCGATTTAAGTGTACGATGCTGAGGATGATAAAGAAGAAGTAGAAACTTTAACAAAATAATTCACTTCAAAAGAATTAGAAGAAATGTTTCGTATTGGGGAATTTTTAAGCAGAGCATTATGGATGGGAATCCTAAATTTGAACGTTCTTCGAAGGTGCTTAGATAAATATACAATTCAATTCGTTGTTACAAAATGATGTACCAAAGAAAAAAGAAAAATATACAGGGAACAAATCTCTTGAAATATTTTTAAGCAATGTGCATAAGCATACAGTAGAAGTACTGTACAATACTGCGTTAAACAGCGTGGCGTAACATCGTGTAAAATTTTACTTAATAACGTTATAAACATAACCCTCAAACAATGTTTTGGCATCATTACCTTCACATTTTTCATATAAAAACAGTATAATTTCCGACGCTTCCGCAAAAATAATCTTTTTTCCATATCTCCTATGCCACGACTATCGAGATAACGATTATTGCAGTGTTTTCGTTGGCACAATTAACCTCCATAATTGGGATTTTCCAATGTTTATGCAAATTATATTTTTTAAAAATTGAATAATAAAATATAGAATTTAATGTATGAGAAACTATATGATACTTGACTTTGCGCCATGAAAATTAATATACTTATATAAAATGTTACATGAAAAAATGTGCCCAAAAATGCGATTTTGCTAGACTTTCAAAAATTGATTAAAAAATGTTATAGCTCCCTAAAAATGTGCACAAATATGCATTAGGTGTAGAAAAGTGCCTTCTATTTCTACAATTTGCAGCCTGTGAAACGGGTGAAACTTGAAAAAATGATCAAAATGGCTTCTGCATGAAGGGAACTCCAACTCGTGACCTCTGGAATGAGAAGTGAGACCAGGTAATTAATCAGTGTAGAAAGTACGGTCCCCCCAATTGTAACGTCGTCATTTTTCTTTAGTTTTACCCCCATTAAAGGAAATTTGGTGCTATGAAATGATGAGACACAAAGAACGATGGGAAGAAGAACATAATTTAAAAAAAAAAGTATTCTCTACTGCTATTGAGTGTAAACGAATTAGCAAGGAAAATGTTTTGTAGTCTGAATTGGTATTATTGCTCAGAAATTGAAAACAAAACGAAGTATTCCGTACCACCGACGAATTTTCCGCTTAACACCAGTGATACATGTAAAACTGGTTAAAAACTACTGCTATAGACAAAATTTATCGTAACAAGCATGTCTGTATTATGGTATAGGCAAAAGACACAAGTGCTTAGTTCTCGCTTTCTTTAGAGGTATTTTATTGTAAAGGCCGAATGCCACTACAAATGTATCTGCAGAAAGTTCGTTTTCATTGTTACAATTGTTAAAAATTATTTACGAACTTCCGTAACTCTGTTAAAATTCAGTTCGCTAGCTGTATCGTGCGTAGAAAAATGTTCTAGCTAATATTAATTATGAGGAAATAATTGTGACAATTTTGCTGAAAAAAGAGCGAGGAAAATTTTGATCTGAATTTTACACCTATACATTGTGTTTCATATTATATTCGATTTTTTTTTTAATTTTTTAAATATATATGGGTACTTTTTATGTAATTAATTTAATTACATAATTACTTAATTCAATAAATTTTCGATACGTAATAAAAATTATCTTTTCCTTATTTCCTCAAATGAAATATAATTACACAGGTTTAATTTACGTCATGAAGGGCTCCGGAGCCAAATTTTTTTAGTGCCTAACGAAACCTTAATTTCGTCTTGCTAACTACAAATAAATATTTTATATCTTAATGTAATAAATAATATTTTTTGTAGCGGACTAGAGGGCAGCGGGCCCGTTTCTGTTATGGGTCTCTTTGAGTCACTTTTACTGCATTGGCGCCACTAACTGTAACGGTTTTTCCTCCTTGCACAATCAAAGCAGTAAAATTGCAACACTAATACAAAACGCTCGCATTAAGTGCACCCTCTAGATTACAATACAAGTAAGGGTCCCTTGAATATTGATGTTACGATTATACCTCTTCATTAGGAGCTATCCCCTACAAAATAGCTTGCGGAGAGGGTCGATGAAACGCAGTGTATCACATTATAGTATGATTTAAGCAATGTAATACTCTAAATAGATCCTCCCGTTCCACATTTCAAATCGTAGATATTAGAGTTTAGAATGCTTTAGTTTAACTAAAGTGTCTTTCAGAGCACTTAACTTGTCGAGTATCGAGAGCATATCAAGCGAATAGCTGAATATTTGAACTATTATTATTATATAAAGAAATGCCTACCACATAGTCTTTATTATACTGGACTATTGAAGTATGGTGATGACTTGTAGTTTTTTCTTGTAGCTAATTATGCGAGATTAACCAATAACAAATCAGGAATACAACAGTTTTATTTTTTTGTACAAACTGAAACTAAAAGGCAGCATACTTTTAGCAGAGCTTTCATTTGTCAACGCCTGTCATAGGCAGTCAAAGCTAACCAGCGAACCGCTGTTACTAAAGAAGATAATAAAATGAAGGACATTATTTGATAATTTGATTTTGAAAATAAATCACCCATAAGAGGATGGAATTCTAAACCAATATATAGAGCCATATTGTCATTGCAAATTCTATGTTACAAATCTTCTGAAGTTTAGTGATTGCCAAATATTGGAGGGAACATCCAATATTAAAACGAATACAATGGTTGGGATGTACAGTTTTTTCTCCGGATTTTCTATAATCTTAATTATTAAAGCAGGAGCGACAATCAAACACTCGCTTATCTGTTTACTTCGATAGAAAAAAAGTAACCCTTACGATGTGTAATTAGATTTTCGTACTAAATTTTCATTTCAGACAAATAGCGCACAAATCTTTAGAAACTTCATTCAAAAGTCTGTGATCTTGCAAATATTTAGATATAGGGGATAGACCTACGGTTTTGGTTTGCAAATGGCTTTCAGGAAGAAATTAACTGTCAAGTTTGCTCGCGCGCATGATAAGCGGGTTTCAATTGCAATTAGAACAAAAATTATGGTTTTCAAAATTCTTTCCTTGATTATCCATGCTCAAATGCTTCAGAGGATAGCCACATGTGACACTTTTTCCCATTGTAATAAACATCCTCTATATATTACCGTAAACAGATCTCAGATTTCATAGTCTGACCAGAAGAAACAGAATTTATGTAAACTCAAACTTACCGGAAAAACAGTTGAAATGCATTTATAAGCTTTAAGTATTAGAGAAATTCATAACTGTGGCATTGGCACTCTAATTGCCATTGACAACATCACATTAAATAAACGTTTATAGTTTTTTTCTTCTAATGGCTGGTAGGAGACATCTGAAGCCAACCGGAGGTGGCTACAGAAGATGTCTATGCGTCCATTCGGTTCCTTGCTTCCCAATACCGTTCCCACGGTGAAACTGAAGTGAGTGTAGGGAAGTGGAGTAGGTGGGCCAAGTCCATTTCTTCATGCAGATCGCATAGTACACACAAAAGGGTTAGAGTAAATGCCCATGCGATGGAAGTACTTTGCAAGACAGCCATGGCCTGTGGCTGGAAGGAATTCAGAGACTGCCCTCTTTCTAGGTCGTTCAGGAATATTAGCTATAATAAGAAACCATGGTTTATTTGAATTTTTTGCGGATATTTCTCCAGAAAGGTAGTCTTTAAAACTTCTTCCAAATATTGATTTTATGGTATTAAAAGGAACTTTATTATTTGGAGTTTGAGAATCGTTGCGCCTCTTTTGGCCATAGAATCAGCTTTTTCTTTGCAAACTATCCCGCAGTGGTCAGAGATTCACTGCAAGCTAATCTCTTTGTTGTTATTAGAGAGAAAGTATAAGAAAAACCGGCATGTCCTAATATTTGAGGACTGAAAAGCATTGATATTGTCGATAGCCATTAAAGCAGCCTTTGAGTCAGAGAAACGACTGCTCTTGAAAACTGATTGAGGTGGCACTTCAGTTGAAGAGCTATTCGTATGGCCTCAATCTCTCCGTCAAACGAAGTTCTTTGTTTCCCCGCAAGAGTATAGATAGGAAAATAGGTTGCAATACCTGCTCCTGCATTGATACAGCCATCTATTTGGGAACCGTCTGTGTAGATTCGGAGCCACTCCGTTTCAGGGTAAAATGAGTCAATTGTCTCGTAAGAGAATGATCTGAGAGCTTCTTCACTGATGTTCTTTTAGAGAACTTCTTGAGTAAGTGTAGTGTTGACTCTGAAGCATTTAACTTCGATTGGGTTTATTACCAGGGTAAGTTGTTCTGTTATGAAATGGAGGCCAAGTTGCTCTTTCAGCGTCAGTACTTTTTGTAGAAAACCATGTTGAGTGATAAGGTTACGATCGCGTGCCGTAGAAGCTTGTTTCCAAAGTGTAAGGCAGTTTGGCATCCTCAGTATTTTCTCCCAGCGGAGAAGGAGCATTTTTTCAATAATTGATCTGATGGGCCCATTCTTTGTGCATATCAGCATTGAATCGATGGGGGTTGTCTTCACTACTCCAGTAATAAACCGAAGAGCCCGATTTTGAAATAATTCAAGTGATTTAAAAATTTTCTGGGAGGGAGAAAGAAATAAGGGGTTCACGGCAATAGGTAGTCAATGGCAAGATAAAAGCTTTATAGGTCACATTTAAGGTTGTTCTAAAGCATCCCCATTTGGAACCAGCAAGCCGCTTCAAAAGAGACAATCGAGTTGTGTCTCGGCTAATAAACTTTTTAGTGTGCAATTTCCACGTTAATTTTTGGTCAAAGGTTACTCCTAAGTATGAAAATCCTATCGATTCGGGAATGGTAGGACCCTTGTAGAAAAGTTGAAGATGTAGAGATTGGTGAAAAAGAGAGAGAAGCTGTGGAAAACTGTTTTGTCAAGGTTAACTTCCATATTGTTTGCATCACACTAGTTTTCCAGAGTCAAAAAGACTTCATTCAGTGTGTGCTCAATAAGCAGTTGCGCATTCCTTTTCGGAAATTCAGTCCAAAGTAATAGATTATCGGCATACAGAAGACATTCAACTCTGGGGATATATTTCAACATTTTGACAAGATCGTTTATGTAAACACTAAACAAAACGCAGCTAGGGATAGCTCCCTGTGGTAGGCCAGTGTGAAGTACCTTGAATTTAGTGAAACCTGCACCATGCCTAACTTTACATAAGCGTTGACCAAGAAAGCCTTTAAACTAGTTAAACATATTGGAGTTTACTCCTATTTCGGAGAGTCGGAAAGTTTTAAGAGTAGATTCTCTTCCCAGACAGAGTTATATGCTGACTTCAAGCCCACGAAAACAGCGGACAGAACATGTCTATTATCCAAATCATCCTTAATTGTTTGGCTAAGAAGACATACGTGCTGGTTAGTAGATCCAGCTTGTCTGAAACCAGCCTGTTCTTGCGCCCCGAGTTTATGGGATTCCAGAAACCAGTTCAGTCTTCTGTGCACATTTCTTTCCATAGTTTTACTCATAGCGCTTTTTAGAGAAATAGGTCGGTAGTTGCAAATATCTGCTGGGTCCTTACCTTCTTTATGGATTAGGATAATGATTGATTTGCGCCATAAAGAAGGAACAATTCCCTTTTCCCAGATTAAGTTTATAAATATTAGTATGGACTATTAGTACATTGGAACATTAGTATGGCATAAACGCCTAAGTATTTGAAAAATTCAGGGTAGATGCTCTCTATACCAGGAGATTTATAGTTTTTCAATCTGTCCAGAGCGTTTTTCAATTCGTCTTCAGTGATTGGTGAATCAAAATTCTTTTGTGTGTTAAGGGAAAAAGTGTGTGTTTATTCTCTCTGCAGATAACTGCATTTTCGCTTGATTCTGTTTGACATTTTCCTCGCGAATTCACCCTTTCCCTATGATCTAGAGAAGTATTGTACGAAAGCATTATAAACTTTAGGATCTGAGGAAATCACTTTTCCGTTAATACTGAAGGGTTGTTTAGGAGCCGACACGTCTTCATTCGATATATTTGCAAGAATTTGAAGGTTCTTTCACAATCTTTTTGGTAGTTGATGTTAGTGATAAAGTTGTTAAAGGAAGCGCGTTTTTCAAGTAAGACCTTATTCCTGAATTTAGCAGCACATTTTCTCTAGGCCTGTACATCTGTTACCCTTTCAGGAAATTTAGCCTTCTTTTTTGAGTCTCCCACGCTTTATTTTCAATTTCTTAAGTTCTCTAGACCAAAAAAATTTATAATCCTTCACCTCAGGGATCGAAAATTTTGCACAATTCAGAATGACATTGTCGATGGATCTATGGATGATGTCGGGATGTACATTAAAATCTAATACGTCAGGATGAAGTTCATGCTCTAGGGTTTATGTGAAGAGCTTCCAATTGGCGTTTCGAAAATTCCAAGGTACCTTCAAGGGCTGTTTTGGAAGATGTCGATCCATGGCAAAGGTAATATCTGCTGTGACTTGTCGGTGCCCTGACTCTGAATCGTTGATCACCTTGCGTTTTGTATTGAGGCTGATATCTTCTGTTACCAATAAGAGATCAATCAGGTGAGGTTTTTGTGCCATTATATTGGAAATATGTATACTGGCCTTGGCTATTGTATACCAATTCAAAGGTGCTTGAGTTTATGAGGTCTTCTACTTCTTTTCCAGCAGCGTTAGTATCTTGATACCTCCCAATATGGAGAATGGGTATTGAAATCTCCAGGAAAAATGAATTTCGTTGATAAAGAAAGGTAAGAAAACTTTGGTTTATTATTAGGTTGGCTACAGATGGAGATAATTCTGAAATGCTTCTCGAGTTTCCAAACATCAAGATGTACAATTTCACTTTTGTCATCGTTGAAACCCACTTCTTTAAGAAATTTGAAGTCAGCTGTTATATTTTTCTTAACTCCCACAAGAATACCACTAGCCACTTGTCTGAAATGTGGCCAGAAAAATAAATTATAGCCCTTGAAAGGAAAAATATTCTTGTCAGAAGGTAGGTTAGCTTCCAGAATGGAAAAGATGTCAATGTTGAAAGTATTCAGTTTTTGTAGAAGTTCTGTTCTCTTGGATTGGGATAAGCCACCAGGCAGATCCACTGCAGGATGCGGAGAGGGGAGAAGGCCCGCGTTGCCACCAAACTGTAGATCACTTTGCCGCTAACGCGTTTCCAAGGTGCACCAAATGGCGGTGGATCTACTTTGCACCAGATGTTGCAATGTAAGAAGAAGCTTTACAAGCTCCTAGAGATAAGGTTTATCCAGATGTAAAATTGTCAATTCACATAGGCCTTTTCAATGCAAACTCCAGAACTGCTGAACCTAGCACAGGAGCTTTTAACCAGGAGTATGAAATTGAACTCAGTTTATTAATATTTATGGAGGTGGTTAATTTAGTTTGAAATCCGGTTATTTTCTTTAGCTTGGCGAGGAAATATCCTTTAACAGTATTTTAAACTTAATTCGGTTTTCACTTCTTTAAAGTAGTTCAAAATTGTTAATGTATCTTTCCATGATTATTTCGAAAGCTAGGAAATTATCGAAAATAAATCAATAGAAAATCATAAATTAAAAGTATAAATATATATTCAGATATAAATCAAAAATCATAAGCATAAATCAGTTGTACATCATTAATAAATGAATTAGTTTTTCAGTAATTTATAAATAATTCTCCAATTCTGCACGATGTGCACACAGTTTGTCATCAATTGTCTTCAATTCTCTTCACCTACTCTGATTTATAGATTTGTTTAATTTACTAAAAGGAAGAGCTTAAGAAGAAGAGAAAATATTTTTGAAGTGTGCTCACCTATCAAAAAAACATCATGCCATTCTCAACAAAAAATTTGCCGCGCTGGTTGCTCCCTTAAAACGCAACGCTTCTGTAGCATTTCCTGACACAGTCGTTAACGTTTCTAACAGATCTCTCTCTAACCATCTGACTAGACTTCTTTCACTTAATTCTAATTTTGCCGTTGCCCGGCCAGTACATCCTACTAAATTAATCGCACCAATTGAAAAGGCTCTTCCTTTTAGTAAATTAAACCCGGGTCAAAAAGATGCGCTCCGTCATCTTATTGCTGAGACCATTGCATCCAATAACATCATTAAACCGAACTTGTCGCGCCATGATCACAACGTATTGAAAGACCTCCAGTCGGATGAAAAGACTATCATTACAAAAGCGGACAAGGGAGGCCAAATTGTCGTTCTTGATAAGCAACAATATTTGGATGGAGTGGAAAGATTGCTTCAAGATGACCGCTATCGCCATATCAAGAAAGATCCGTCCAATATTCATCTCAATAAAATAAAACGTGCCATCCACTTATGCCAATTTTTAGATAAAAAAACAAAAAGCAAGTTATTCCGTCTATTGCTAACATTGCTCGCCTATATGCACTACACAAAGTCCATAAGGCGGGCATGCCGTTTCGTCCTATAGTCTCAAATATTGGCACCGCATGTCACGCTCTTTCAAAGCATTTAGCGCAAAGATTTTCTCCATTACTATACAATAACTCCTTTACAATCAAAAATTCTCTGCAATTCGCTAACAGGCTTCGTGACATTCCCTTCACTCCAAACACAATAGTCTCATTTAACGTAAAAAGCCATTTCACGAATGTTCTGATCCAAGGATCCCTTCAGTCTCTAGAACAGCGCATGAAGGAATTCCACTACACTGATTTTGAAGTTTGTGAACTTACCAACCTGACCGAAATTTATATTTCACAAACTTGCTTCAGTTTCCAAAATAAGTTCTTCCAACAAACAGAAGGCCTCGCTATGGGAAACTCAGTATCTCCTATTTTATCAGATATCTATTTGCATTATGTCGAAGAAAAAATTCACGAACATCTTCATTTCAAATTATGGGTCCGGTATGTAGACGACATCTTTGCAATTCTAGATGGTAATAATACTGATCTCAAGGTTCTCACCCGCAATCTCAACTCGTTTAATAATCATATTCAATCCTCATTTGAATGCGAAGTTGACAACAAACTTGCCTTTCTGCACATTCTGGTCATGAAAACAGACTTCGAATTTCGTTTAAGCGTTTACCATAAACCTTCTTCCATTTCGTTGCCACCACACTGTTCATCAGCACACCCAATGTCTCAGAAAATGAGCAGTTTTTACTGGATTGTATTCAGTGTATCAAAATTTGCTCTACTGAAGAAGACCGGAATAAGGAACTCGAGTTCATCAAAAACATTGCCATATTCCGAAACTGCAAACCGTCTATTGTTGATCGGGCCGTAAAAAATTCTCCTCCAAAAAACCGGACACACATCTTTCTCCCAACAGCATTCCTATTTTATAGACCATCTGCTTACCGTTCGTTCCCAATATCAGCACTAAAATTGCTACTATTCTTAACAACTTTAATTTTAAAGTCTCTTTCACGCCCATCAATAAACGTTGTATTTCAAAACTAAAAGACTCGGTTGCGGATCACAACTCATGGGGGGTATTTATGAAATCCCATGCTCGTGCTCAAAATCGTGCATCGGCCAAACTCGTCGTGCACTCCGTTTCAGGATTAAAGAACACCGCGCATACGTACAAAAATAAGAATTGACTAAATCACCCATAGCCGTTCATTGCTGGTCTTTGGACCACAAATTTAACTTCGATGAAGCGAAGTTAATCTACAAACCTCCATCTCCAGCTGATCTTAATTTTTTTGGAACTTTTTTAATCCATCAAAACATCGAGCACCTGGTGAACGATTTATCTATTACGGCCAATATCCATCCAGCGTGGTCACGTTTTCTCCTCTTAAAATTTCACCAATAATTTTTTGTCATATACTTTAATTAAAAAAAAAAATTTAACACAATCCAACTTTCCCCTTATAGTCCACATTCATCTGGCTCGACCGATAGAAGGCGCCAATCCACCAACATCACCCACAACCTTACCCTTTATACAATAAACAATCGTACACTCGCCCTTACGAGCGATGTACGCTTAGATTTTTTACTTCTTTGATGAAAGCTCAAGGCTTTCGAAAAACGTTTAAAGCCGAATAAATTTTCGTTCCAAAAACTGTGCCTATTGTGTAATATATTAATCATCGAGTGTTTAGCACAGTGAGTCGATCTACTATTACATCCTTTTAATCCTTAAAATGCAATAAATGTAAAACACATACGAGTGCGATGGCATGCACAGTCCATGTAAATAATGAATTTCGGTTATACGAAAACACCAAAAAGATGCTAACGTTGTAAAAAGTCGATTTCTGTTCGATAAACAAATCTTTGTCATAGCAAGCAGTACAATCAATCATAATAATCTTATTTAACTTACAAAGGAACCCCTTTCGCTGTTCACTGCACTTTGAGATCAGACCTATGGAAGATGATAATGCTTGACTTTCTGATCACGAATGTGAATTATCTGTCTTCTAAAATAATATGACAATTTTTTATGAATATTTGAAGTCCAAAAATGACACTTTTTTCGCCAGGTTTGATATTTTTTAATCGCACTGTATGTGAGCAAAAACAGGTTTGAAGTCGGTAAGATTATGAAGGATCATCGTATTTAACGGATAAAAATAAAAAAATTATGTCTCAGCTAATTTAAACAGTATAAAAAAATTAATATGAAAAATGAACTTTTAGCATAGATATTTGGCGAAATTGGCGACAATTTTGAAGGCTACTCCAGGTTTTCGTTCGAGGTAGTTATTTCGTATTATCGCAGCCCATGTCAAGTTTCTTTTACATTTCTTTTTCCAAAATATTATCTCATGAGGAAAAGAAGCACATGAATACATATAAGCATGCATACATGAGTATAAATAAATGAATGAGTATTCATATATGAGATGCGTGAATACATGAGTATGAATAAATGAAATGTATGTATGAATGAATGAATACATGAGTATTCATATATGAAATCCGTGAATATATGAGTATTCATATACAAGATGTGTGAATATGTGAGTAAGAATAAATGAAATGTATGAATATATGAGTATCTATATATATATGAGATGTATGAATATATGAGTATCCATATATGAGATGTATGAATATATGAGTATGAATAAATGATGTGTACGAATAATGAAAAGTTGCTATATTTATCCAACCTGGATGTGGTCATTGCATATCACATGCTGTTGCAACCATGGAATTTAAAAAAATTGTGAACAAAACTTAATAGTAGGCTATTTGAAAATGCATTTATTGTAATTAGAAAAAATGTGAACAAAATTTCATGAAATGTACTTTATTTCATGAAGTTATGTAACCATAAATTGTGGATTAATTGTTGAATTATGCTCTTTATTTAAAAATGAGAAAAATTAAACTGTGTACATCTCAGGAATGTCGTAAAAGTGATACAGTACAAAAAAAGAAAAGAGTGAAGTAAAGCAATTGATCACAGTGGGCACATTTTAAGAATGACAGATTTTTGCAATTATCTCGGCTACAATTGTTGTATTCAATTTCAAAAGAAATTTCCTCAACATTTTTGAATTTTCCGGGATCATGATCGCTATAACAACACCTAAACCAAGCATATTGTAATAAATAGCATATTATAATTTGCATATTGTAAATTAAGTATGTATCCATATATACAACCACAGTTATTTATGATGATTTCAGAATTTATTTTGTACATTGTTAGCCTCAGATTGTCCTGAAAAGATATTGGAACTCAGAACTATAAAATAGTTAAATCATTAGTAATTATAGTACTCATGTAAACTAGTCAATCATTTCTTTTCTTAGTGTCGTTGATCATGTTACGCAGATTTAATAA
>QLNU02015360.1:79291438-79301583 GCA_006491805.2 Dysdera silvatica
TTTTTAACTTTTAACGTTTTTACCTTTAAACCTTTTCTTAATCTTTGTGTTTTTTTCTTGTCAAACAAATTATTATTCACTTTTTACAAAACGTCTTATTTCTATTTTTGAGATGAAGAAGAATGATTTCCAGTTTTAAATTAAGTATTACACAAAAGTTTAATCTTTAAATTCTTCCTTAAAGTTGGTGTTTGGTACGCATAGCATTTTCCTTTATTTTCTAAGTTTTGTGTTTTTTCTTTTTACGTCTTTGTGTTTTGTCATTTTTTCCTTTCATTTCTCTTATTACTGAAATATTTCCCCATGTATAAATCTTTAGATCATGTTTTTATCGTATTTATAAATAGAATATGATATTTCCCTGTAGATTAGTGTTCATTTTAAGTGGTGTTGTATGCATTTACATATATTCGGTCTTAGCTAGGTTCTCCCGTCGGTTCATTCGTTGCTTTTGCATAATCTATAACGAAATGGAGGTATAGATTATCAACAAAACCTACCACCTTCTATACCGAACAAGACGGGTTTTTCAATTTGACGATTTCCACTTTTTCTTCTTTTGATGATTTCATGTTACACTTTGTCTAAAATTTTCAAGTCTCTCCCCAAACTCGAGGTTGTATACACCTCACTTGGTATAACACTCAATAACGAGGTAAGATACATTTTATTTTTTCGCAGGTTTGCGTTGAGTAAGAGCAGCACCGACATCAATCGCTTGGGGGTGTTACCCAATCAGCTGGGTTACCTTATTATAGAGAGAATTTTGGAGTCGAAAATGTGATTCTAACCCTTTTCTTATACGTTTTTGAAGCATTCTATATCGTTCGGAGCTGAAACCGTTGATAATTGGGTATAATCCGAAATCATTGTTTGAATTTACGGCCAATCAGAGCGTTGATGACGAACTTATTTAAAAAAACGTGATGAAGCTGTAGCTGTAGATTTCTTAAAAATAGTAAACAAAAATTTTTTTCGACGAATGAATTCCATAAATTTATTTTTAAAAAACGAGTAAAAAATAATGTTATTTTGGAAAATGAAAAGAAAAAAATCTACGTCTTTTGAAAAAATCTGAGTAGTGGAAAATTTTCTTAACTATAAACTAAGATAAAATTTTCTTAAACAAAATTTTCAAGATTAAAATCAGAAATAAACCTTCGTATGGGAGTATAATGGTGAAATAAGACATGAATCAATATTTTTAAAACAAGGCTTTCTTTGTTTATTGAGATCACGTAACACAGGAATACATATTATAAAGAGGGATAAAGATTTCACGTTGCAAGCATGAAATTTTTTAGTGGGAAAGCGCATTTAACGTTTCTCCATCTATTGAATAAACCTGATGTTTTCAGAAACATAATACACATTATTAATTCGATCACTATTTTATACATTGAAAAAATACTAAACAAAAACGAGATTTTACAAACGGTTTTTCACATAGTAAATAAATTGTATAAATCTACAAAGTGAATGGTTTATTACATATGTGGCGGGTGTCTCAGAAAAGCTGTCTCGAATTCTCAGTTGTGTGAATGTTAAGACCTACTACAAACCTGTCTACACCCTGCGTGATCTATTACTTAAAGTTAAGGATCGCGTCCCTGAGGAGGAAAAATCTGGTGCTATTTACCAAATACCGTGTGGAGACTGTGACAAGGTGTATGTTGGACAGACGGGAAGATCGATACGTCTACGAGGGAAGGAGCATATGCGTGCGGTAGCTAGGGGAGACGATTCAAACCAGTTGGCTGAACATGTCTTCAGGGAGGGTCACGAACCAGATTGGCATTCGATGAAAATATTACATCAGAATGTGACGAATCTGGGGAGTAGACTTTTTCTGGAATCATGGGAAACCTACGGTTTGAGGAGTCGTGCAATAAACATCGCAAAACCTCTACCAGAACCTTACAGGATTTTTGCAAAACCTCGAGTTGGGGGTGTTCATCTGACATCGTCGGGTGCGGGGGCTTTCCCGGCGAGGGTTTCCCCAGCTGGAAATGCTCCGCACCAAATGGCGTCAGATGGGGATTCCCAACATGCGGGTATATAAGCTTAGGACTTTCACGAACTCTTCATTCTGCCTTCACTTGACAAAGGGAGCAGTTGGCTCCCGAAACGTCGTGTTTTTAAACCTTACGCCAGTGTCAAAATAACTGTTTGTTATGAATGGTACAGATTATTTTAGTGCCAAAATGCGATTTCCTACAAATGGGGTGAAACTGATTTTTTCAGAAATGTAAAACATGTTATTTATGTGCACATCTTTTTTCCCCAGTTGAATAAGTGGTGATCAGGTTCAAGATTTTACGTGTGCTTTTGCACACACGCATAGGAAAGAAACCTTTTAAGTATATAAAACGAGATTTTCACATAAAGTTTCCCCACACCGAAAATATATCTTACATACGTTAAAAAGCAGATTTTAAATTACAGGAATGGTGCTGATATAACTTTCTCGTTAAAATTCATCTCCCGAAGTTTTAGAATTATATATATCAACATTTTCAGGAGAGGGCAGGCTTTCATACATAGATTCTCTCTCTCCATTAGAACTCTTTCCAAGATATCAATATTACGCAACATACTTTCGGATACAAAACAATTCAGATGCATATCGCTTCCAAATACCGCAGTTATTGATAACACTAGAAAAAAATTACGAGCTAAATCAGAGACATTAAAATTTAGCAATTCCCAATAAAACAAAATTTCAGACATTTTATCATAACCGCCCTCTTCTTCATATAAACTGAACTTGGAATAAACAACCTCTTCCATTTGAGAAGAAAATACCTTGTCGAAAGCAGAATTAACCTCTTTACCATTCCGGAGTCGTACAAATTCTCCTGTTTTGACTGATTCATAGATTTTTCAAATTCGTAGTAAACAGATACAAAGGAAATAGCAGAAAACTTAGGTTCTACAATACAACGGGCAATCTCATCTTTCAGCTTTAACAGTTTCTTCCATCGGGAGGGATTCGGGTGTATTGACTTCTCATTTATTTCACCGTCGTTTAGGATTTTCATGCGATAAAACTTTATATGATCCGTAGAACTTTGAATTGTGAGGTTGCCTTTGAAATGACTGGATGAAGTGGGAAATGTATCCTCGATGTTTAACCACTGCTTTTCATCGCAGAGAATCTGAAAGAATTGGTCAGGTTTCAGAACAACGCCTTGATGATTTGGGTAGCACCATTGATCGTAAATGTCGAATTGTCGAATGTGGATGTAAATCTTTCGGAAAAAAATTGATACCGTCACAACAAAAACATCTCCTAATATGGGAAACGCTACTGGTGGGAGACTACCGAGGTGAAGGATCTCTTTTCAATTCTAGAGCAAAATAAACAAATAAATAAAGAAAACTGCAACTAGGGAGAAGAAATGGTTGATGTATGATGCAACTTAGGGAAAAATGAGTGGATGAATCGCGAAAAACAGGCACTTACCGCTGTGTTTGGAGAAAGCTCGCAGAGACCTTTAGGAGCCGGGTTAAGATGAGGCTCGCATAGACGCTTGGGAGAAGGAGCCGATGAATCACTCATTCGTTTGCATCCAGCGAAAACACTCGATTGTCTACATTCTATTATAGCGTCTTGAACCGATTCTTCCTGAAACTAAAAAATAATACAGATAAATTAGAGAATTTGCAGCTAAAGGGGTAAATAAGAAGAATCAACTATTAAAATAACTGTTAAGAAAAAACACTTTTAAGGAATTAGGATACTTACTGAGATATAAGGCGTGATGCGAGGAGATTGGGATGAGAACATGATACCAAGAAAGTTAATGTGTACTCTCTGACTCGAGGAAGTACAGGAAAGTGGTCGGGAAATAAGGGGTAGGGGACTGTTAGACGGAGAGGAGGGATAAATAAGGTAACCCGCATCCATTTCATGTTCAGACGGGTAAAGAACGAAAACACTAACCAGATATCGAAGCGCCAACAAGTAAAACACGTTGGCAACCCTATGATGGTAGCGCCCCCTAGAAAATGTTTGGTACAACGAGATTAATTAGACGAAAAATATGCTACGCCCTCTAGGAGAAAAACATTTGTAGCGCCCCCTGGGGGAGATGCATTACCATCAGATATGAATATAGCGCCCCTATTACAACCAATAGAAATACCTCTCGAAACAGCAAAAATCGGAAAAAGTTCCAAACTCCGTCGCTAGGAAAGTTCAGATAGTGAACACGTGACCATCAGATAGGTATATATAACGAGCAAGAGAAATGTCCCTGAGAACAAGATATTTGCAAAAGGTATCAAAGTCCTCCGCGAGAGAAGCTGGGATCACTAAATAAGAGGTGTGTGACCATCAGATTGGTATATACAACAAACAAGAGAAATGTCTCTGAAAACAAGATATTTACAAAAAGTACCAAAATCCTCCGCTAGGAAGGGGGACATGTGACCATCAGATAGGTATATACAACGATCATATACCTGAAAACAAAATATTTACGAAAAGAACTAAAACTCACCGCTAGGGAGAGCTTCGATTGCTGAAAAAGAGGACACGTGACCATCACCTACACATATACAACTACCAAGAGAAATGTACCTTGTAACAAAAAATTACATAAATTCCAAAATTCATCGCCAGGCGTGCTAGGATCGCTTAGAAAGGAGACACGTGACCATCCGATACATCTATACAACAACCAAGAGAAATATCTCTTGAAACAAAAAATTATATAAAATTTCAAAATTCACCTCCAAGGGAGCTAGGATCGCTAAGAAAGTGGTCACGTAACCATCAGATACATATATACAACGATCAAGAGAAATATCCCTTGAAACAAAAAAATTTACAAAAATTCCAAAACTCACCGCAAGGGGAACAGAGATCGCTAAGGAAAGATCGGTGACTCATCCCTTCCATGCTTGTGGGTCTCACACTCTCCGTGTCTCCTGGCCCAGAAACGGTGTCACCTCGTGTCTTCCAGTGCTGTGAAACCATTAGGCTTAGATAAAAGTGTTAAAAAAATTTAGAAAAAGGAAAAAGTTCAGAAAATAATAAAAATTAAAAGAAGGAAATTTCGCGTTTAATTAAAAAATATTAAATTTAAAGAAAAAAAATGTGAAAATTTGTAATTAATGAAGGGCTGTGACGCCAAATGTCTTGGCGTCAGGTTAAAATCCTGTCTGGAACGACTTTTGACGAAGCTATATGACTCATCTGTGATAGAGATTGAAAATAGCGATTTGAATAGGACGGAAATTATTTAATTAGGATATTAAGTACAAACTTAATTATGAAAATATAATAAATTGATGACTAGTATAAATTAATCGATAAATATAATAAATCGGTGATTACCCTTCACGGACTTTGAAAAATAAAGCATAAACCTTTGTGCAAAACATGATTAAAAACCAACAATCGATATTTTCCTTCCATGCCATTAATAGCGTTAAAACTTCGCGAAATACGTTTTTGAATAACAAATATCAGGAATAATCCATTTAGGAGAAAACGTTGCCAATAGTTAGCGAAAAACGTGGATTCAGCTACGAGGAAAATAGCTAGATAGCAATTTTTCCGGTATGAGAATAAAAGCAGAGTCATCCCGTTGCAGGGAATTCTAGCTACAAAGAAGCTAATTAGGTAATTGTGACACAGCGCTGGAACCGGAAGCTTGAACGGGGATAACCCTGTGGGAGAGGAGACGCGCCGGCGTCGCACTGTCTGGTGGGAAGAAACATGTCTCTGACACATTCGGAACCGTCCAAAATTGAAATCGGTGATAATAAACGGGGAAATTGAAATAAGGATTTGAATATGATTGAAATTATCTCATTAGGCTACTAATTACAAGCTTATTACAAAATTGCAATAAATGTGTGAATTTTTTGGCAAACTTTAAGGGAAATTAAAGAATAAACTTATGTGTAAAACTTATTTTAAAAGACCGCATACAATTCAAACTAGGGGATTAAAATTATCTAATTACAATTATTTAAAACAATTTAGACATAAATTTTAGCTTTTCACTAACCTTAAGGAACAATTTAAATATTAAACATTTGTATAATACTTAATTTAAAACGGGAAATCATTCTTCATCACCTCAAAAATAGAAATAAGATGTTTTGTAGAAAGTGAATGACAATTTGTTTGATAAGCAAAAAATACAAAAGATTAAAAAAAGGTTTAAAGATAAAAACGTTAATAGATAAAATAAAACGTTTAGAAACAGAAAAAATTAGGAAAATTTAAAGAAAAAAATTGTCAAAAAAATTTTGTGAAAAAGTTAAAAAGAAAAAAATAAAAATTTAAAAACTTTTGATTAAAATAAAAATTTAAAAACTTTTGATTAAAAAATTTTAAAAACTTTCGATTTAAAAAATTGTAAAGTTAAAAAAAAAACTCGCCAACTCTTAGTGCCACCCTGCGGCCCCACCCCACTCATAGCTTCACCCCGGAGAGTCCAGGTGGACGACCTGGACCAGTTATGCAGAAGCCTTGTTCTCCCCCTACTGTCTTCCCTCTTCAGGAATACACGCCCGTCTGGCACTGAAACAAACAACGAAGTGTTGCCGATCCACCGATGGGTTGTGTTGCTAGTTAGATTCCGTTTCCGGTTAAAAAATAGCTAAGTGGCAACACAACCGATCGATAAATTGGCAGCACTTCGTTGTTTGTTTCAGTGCCAGGCGCACGTATATTCCTGACGAGGGACGTCAAAAAATCCTTTCGAAACGCGTTGAAATTTGTCGAATAAAATTTCTACTACGCTTAAAAACGTTGTTTTTTCTATTTGTTATTTATTCTGCGTAGTGCTACGTCATCAGATTAACTATGCCGCATGTATTTTATTACAATCTTGAATAGTACTGGGTTCAGGAAAGACATTGCTTGTACTATTATCGTCTTATCAGTACATAATACTTTTTTTAACTAATATATATGTATTCAACCCAATTTTTTTACAATTTGTGCGATACCAGCCATATGAGAAATAAATTCACGAGAAAAAATATTTTATGTTTTAAAATTTCGGAAGTGAAAACAAAGCCAAAGCATGTTATGAGATTCTCTTCCAAAATTAAGGAATGTTATATAGGAAAGATAGATTTTTTTATAAGTTTATTTCTATTTTTGTTTAAGTTCGTTGTTTCGAATCGAAAGGTTTTCGCATTAAAAAACGGTACTCTTTCCAACCAAAACTCCTTTGAAAATTTTCAAACTACCTGTTAAGTCTTATAAAACAGTTCTACCATTTTCATGCTTTGTACCGCCACCTTGCGGAAAATTGTTGTATTAACCAGTTGTAATTCAGGCGCAGACTGCGTCAGCTGCATGCAATTTTTAAAAGCGCTGATTTCATCAGCCAACACCATTCTCCCATTAAAGCGGAGAAAATTAGAAATAAACAGATAATTTTATTATATTTTGGTCCGTCGTCGTGAATACTTTATTCAGCGCCACCAGAGATCATTTCGGGTTTTGACCGTTTGTCATACATGGATATTCCTTTTTCTTTCAAAATTAACTGTTTTGCACATAATTAAAAATGTAGCGAAATCTCGTTAATGCAGATTGCATGGTCCGTCGTTTTTTGTCTACACAAACGGAAGTCCGCATTAAGAGAAGGGCAATTTTAGTAATGAAAACTTCAGGCTATTCAGCAATAACTTATGCAGTATATAAGGTAAATGAATAAATTACTAAAATAGTGTGTTAAGTACGAATACTCCGGATTAATTTACAACGAAAAAAATTGTACTCATAGTTCGTTCGCGGAGAGTTGACCGATGGTACCGTTAGAATTCACGGAAGCTGACGTCACAAACGGGCTAGTTCATTACAGCAGAGGGGAGGACGTCATTTCAGAACTGGTTTTTGGCGCAGACAAACGTTCACTCCATATCAGTTTTTTTGTTTTTTTGTTTTTACGGCTCAAAGACTACAGTGGTCATGCTGCGCCGGGACCTACTGTTTTCCGAGGAATCCGAACCTCTTAAGGCCTAGGGAACCAAACCCCGGACTACAGTGAGCAGTGCGATCTTTATGAGATCTCTGAGTAAGCGTTCTTTGCACTGCTGGGAGTCGAACCCGGATTAGCGGCGCACTAGGAGAACGCGTTACCACACTGCGCCACCGCAGGGCCAAATATCAGTTCTGTAATGACGTCCTCTTGTTGTTTATTTGTTGGCGGTTTTACGGCTCAAAGACTACAATGGTCATGCTGCGCCGGGACCTACAGTTTTCCGAGGAATCCGAACTCCTTAAGGCATAGGGAACCAAACCCCTGGACTACAATGGGCAGTGCGATTTTTATGAGATCTCGGAGTAAGCGTTCTTTGCACTGTTGGGAGTTGAACCCGAGTTAACGGCGCACTAGGCGAACGCGTTACCACACTGCGCCACCTTAAGGCAACGTTCTCTCCTCTGTTGTAATGACCTAGCCCGTTTGTGACGTCCGCTCCCGTGAATTCTAATGGTACCATCGGTCAACTTTCCGCGAACGAACTATACGTACAGTAGAAACTCATTTAATTTTACTAAATGTCGTATAAAAAACATGAAAGAACTCGAGTGGTTGCTTTTGAAAAAAGAGGTGACCACATCTGTGGAAAAAAACAAACCATGCTGGCTGCGGCACCTCCTGAAGTTTTTCCTGAAAAATGCATTTTTTTTTTCATTGCACAAAAGGCTCGTCCACATTATCCCGTGAGCCATGCGTATTAAGCGAAGTCTTTTAACATTCAATATACATATGCCTCGGACGGCAAAAAAAAAAAAATTAAATGGATTTAAGAAGAACAACGTTTTAGGTGTAAGAGAAAAAATTTTAACACATTATATAGCAATATGTGCATAACCTAGAGATTAGCAAACAATAATCTTTAATGTATCTGCATTGTTCATTCTAATATAGGACAATTGACAACAATTTGATGATTTTAGTCATTCTTTTATATATTTTGCGGTAAAATACGTTTTAAAATTAATATTTCATTTTTATTTGTGAATTTAATTTAATACTGGTACCCAAAATTATATTTTAAGTGACCATGAATTGTTTCAACGGGCCTGGAATGTTTTTAGTTTACAGTCATGGAAAAGTCGTGAAATTTTTTTTACCCACAAAGTATGAACCCTGGCATGAAATTTTGCATCATATTGATCGTAATTACTAAAACCACAAAATAGTGCAAAAATTAAAATTAATAAAAATAAAATGCAGTGATAAAATAAATATTTTTATCAAAAGGAAAATATAGTCTTAAAGTTCGCAAGATGAGACAAATAAAAACAATTAGCATATGCAGTCATCTCTTACCACTGAATTTAACTATGTATGTATTTGTTTTGCATGTAACCTCCATAAGGCGGAAACCTGCATACTACGGAATTTTTTTCCGGTCCCCTGAGTTTCCGCCTGAGACAGGTTTCACTGTATTTGTTTATTTGTAGAACGTTGTAGTGCTGTATGGGTTCTTTCTGCACATAAAACAAACCAGCTTGCATCTCCCAATTGGTTGGATTCGGGATGGGACTTCTATTTGACTTTTTGTTCCTCATGATAAGAGCTTTCTATGAACGCCACTCTTGACCAAATCGAGAAGTCACACCTCGGGTGTTTTCCTAGTAGGTTCCTACCAGTTCTCTCTTATAAAAAACTGGTCACTTTATGCAGGTGGTCAATTTATAAAGGTGATCACTTTATTCGACTGGTCACTTTACCAGGTTGTACTGTACTTTTTTTTCTCTTAAAATTAAAATCATGTAGCGAAAAATACAGGTACATTATATTTTTTAATGCGTCAAATATCGTTTGGTATGATTGCGGAATCACTCACATCTCAATAACGTCGTTGTAATTAAGGATTATTTCCGTTTAAAGGCGATATTCTGTGGTTTTAGTAAATGCTTCGTATAATTACACTCCAAATTACGACGTTACCCCTTCTATTACTTAAGAATCGTCAATAAGAGAGTTTTACTGTGTATTTCTTGTAATACTAATACTACTATTATAGTTATATAGTATATATGACGTAAGTTTTTTTTTTAGGATTGACCGCAATGCACGATGCTGTGTCGCGTCGAAATGTAATAGCTATCAAGGCCCTCTGTCAGGCTGGAGCTGACATAAATGTTGCTGTAAGTA
>QLNU02015360.1:79301683-79376939 GCA_006491805.2 Dysdera silvatica
GTCATCGAAAACCCTAGTAAAACTTGTCCAAGAAGCGGAATTTGTAAAGGAAATTTCAATATTAAGCAAGGGTGATCATTTAAGGAAAAGTCAGGTAAGAAATCTTTGCCCTTTCTTAGACAAAGATAACATTCTTCGAGTAGGTGGTCGATTACAAAATTCAGGTTTAAATCTAAATCAAAAACATCCGAAGTTACTGCCTGCTAAGCATAAATTAACAAAAATTGTAATGGAATATTTCCATAAGAAAAACATACATATCGGTCCCCAATCATTATTACATTGTGTGAGACAGGAATTTTGGCCGTTAGAGGGAAGAAATCTGGCTAGAAAAATCGTTCACGAATGCATTGTTTGCTTTAAAAATAATCCCAAAACTGCTGAACAATTATTAGGTAATCTTCCATCCGAGAGAGTTAATCAAAACCCCCATTTTACAATTGCGGAATTGATTTCTGTGGGCCATTTCTAATTAGATATAAAGGCCAACGAAAGGGAATATTTCAAAAAGTGTATGTTGCCATATTTATATGCTTAGCTACCACGGCCATTCATTTAGAAGTAGTCACTGATCTGACCTCAAATGCTCTGATTGCAACACTTAAACGTGTTTTGCAAGACGTGGAAAATGCTCGTCTATATTAACGGATAATGCTAAGAATTTCGTAGGTGCCAATTCTGAATTAAAAAGGCTACATAATTTGATGAGTACACCCTCTGAAAATTTAGCTCACTACTTAACCTCAGAAAATATCAATTGGAATTTCATTCCACCAAGATCTCCAACATTCGGGGGAATTTGGGAAAGTGGAATAAAATCATTTAAACACCATTTACAAAGAACAATTGGTGCAGTTAAATTAACCTTGGAAGAATTTCTTACTGTTACTACTCAAATTAAAGGCATACTAAACAGCAGACTTTTATTACCCATGTCTTCTGACCCAAATGATTTTGAGACACTCACACCTGGACATTTAATTGGTCGTCCACTTAATTCTGTTCCTGAACCAAACTTAATCGAAAAAAATGATAATTACTTATCTCGTTGGCAAAAAACAACAAAATTAATGCAAATTGTTTGGAAAAAATGGAGTAACGATTATTTAAATCATTCACAACTTCGACATAAATGGCAATTTGAAAAGGAAAATGTTACTCCATATTCAATGGTATTAATAAAGGAAGACAATTTGCCACCATACAAATGGTGTCTATGCAGAATTCAAGAAGTTGTGCTTGGTGCGGATAAAAAGGTTAGAGTAGATATTGTAAAAACTGCTCATGGAATTGTAAAACGAGGCCTTGCAAAGATATGTTTATTACCAATTAATACTTGTTGAATTTTTTTTAATTACTTGTCATATTTGTATATAATTGTTTTGTTAAGTATTGTAAATATTTTGTATAATTGTTTTGTTAAGTATTGTAAATATTTTGTATAATTGTTTTGTTAAGTATTGCAAATATTTGTATAATTTTTTGCTTGTAGTGTAGAAATCTGATTTTGATTTGAAATTTATGTAAATTTTAACGCGCGGAGTAGGTTAAGTCTTATAAAACAGTTCTACCATTTTCATGCTTTGTACCGCCACCTTGCGGAAAATTGTTGTATAAACCAGTTGTAATTCAGGCGCCGACTGCGTCGACCGCATTGCAATTCTTTAAAGCGATGATTTCATCAGCCAACACCATTCTCCCAGTAAAGCGGAGAAAATTAGAAATAAACATATATAATTTTATTATATTCTGGTCCGTCGTCATGAATACTTTATTCAGCGCCACCACTACCTAAAATTCATAAAAAATGAAAAAAATTATTGAAATTGCACATATGACCTAACTTAAACAGATTTTTGCGAAGCTCATAAAAAATCAGGTAACAGAACCGATAGTCATAAAATAGTATCCTATATCTTGCCAATGAGTAGTATCATCAAATTTCTTTTCTTTACTTTTCCTTTTAATCAATAGGATCATTTAATTTTTCATGATTTCTGGTATGTTATATGGACACTGTATAATATCATTATTATTTAAATGTACAATTGTTTATTAACAATATTAAATGTAACTTGCAAAGACATGTTGTCTGCTAATTAATATTTTCATGCTATCTTTAAATTTATATGTTATGGGCTTCTCTAACAACTTACCATCTTCAGTTTATCTATAGCCAAACGGTAACGCATGCTTGAAGCGTTAATAGTTTTATATATCCTTATAAATTTACCTATCACCCACACACGGTATCTGATACAGAGGTTAAACTGTACAGTTAGGTACTCACATTTTTCTATTTCACACATGGAGAATTTTTTTATTAAATTCTGTGTTAAATGAAACACATTTCGAACTAATATGTTGAAGCCTTAGTGGTTTAGCGGTTATGTTCACTACCTCCAGACCTACTCCTCCAGTTTGACTCCCAAAAAGTTTGGCTGCCTGTAAATGTGGCATGACCCAGAAATCACTTTAAACACACCCATTGCGCACGTAAACCATACAAACAAACTAACATGTTGTCAAGGTGGAAGATTAAAAAACCAATAACGCCCCCTTTCTTAGCAGGCGTTGTTGGAAAAATATCTTTCTCTCTCTCTCTCTCTTTGAACCCAAAAATTATTTGTATGGAACTGGTGCATCAAATCAGAGAGGAAATTTGGAAATGGGCTTCAGTGATCAGTGAAAAGGCAAGGTAAGCATTTTGGGTAAGTTGATTTTGTGACCCACTTTCTTATCTATCCTACAAACCGAATAAAAACGTCCTACTAGAACGAGGTGCATTACGCCCTCGCGATTTGAACGGAAAAAAGTTTTTACTCTCTGTCCCTCGTTCTTTAGCCTCGTCCGCATCATCCCGTTACGGTCCCGGAAAGCGGCGCCCCCTAGCGAAGGCAAGGCGATTCGAACGGCCGGTTGGGGCGTCTCACAGTGCAGTCGACTGCCGGGGCCCGATCTTGCCGGTCCCCTGCGCTAGCATTCATGTATTTCTCTCATTAAGTGTCATTCTCGCTCTTGGATTTTTGCTGGCCGCATCGGCCTCGTTCTCTCTTTTGGCCGCCTCCGTGTTGTACAGGGGGAGTGTGCCCCTCCTGCTCCAATAAACATGGGGTCCCGAATGTGTACTATCCCTCCTACTGTGCACGACATTTGATTGCGGCACAATGGGAATTTAGGTCGGAATTTGCATTAAAAATACAACAAAAACAGTAACCGGAGTCGTTTAAACTTTGAAAGTCCCGTTGTCCCGTTTTGTAACTTATAATAGTAACTTTAGCGCCATTTAACCAAAAGTTTCATGTTCTTCGGTTTCGGGAACTCTCCTCCCGCTTTAAACTGCGCCAACTCCGGAACGGGAAAACTCTTTGCATTGGAAATTTTTACTCTTGAAGGATACCTCAGACTCAGAACGGATTTCGGTGACAAGTACCTGTTTTTTTGAGTGGGGGTATTTAGCTCGCCTAGTCTTGATTTCGTCGCAGATCTCGGATATTTCGTGGATATACACTTTTGCGAACTTAATTTTGCCAAATTTCCGTGCGCTCTCTTTTTCTGGAAAACTTATCTATTGGAAATTACAGATTTCGGACATTCGTTTAGTGCATTTTTTAGCCACTACATGCTCCACGTAAATGTTGTGACTCTTGTATCAGGATATCTGAACTTTATTGATTCGAAAAGTGGATGTTTTGTCACAAAGTTTCCCTGCTGTATCAAGACATCGTTATAATTGGTAAGAGGCCGTCTTGTTTTACACTTACTGAATTTTGGCGCATTTCGTAATTTATTTTACACGATGCTCGCGCCCAAAGCAACATTTATTTAAGTTGCGAAATAGTTTAAAATAGTTATATATAAAATAAAAGAAAGGAAAACGGAAAAAAATAATTTAAAAATTAATAATCAAATGTAAATGATTTTCTATGTTAAAACGTTTAGGGTATTTGCACTATTCTATAGCAGATTTAATATCAGTTGATTATTTTATTTGAAACATATTTTGTAATTGACTTCGCAAAACTGTTGCTTTATTTACGGGAAAATCTATTTAGCCGTCAACGAAGATATCCCAGCTTATATTAACTCGTATATGGTAGATGATACTTTGGTTTCCCATTTTCACACACAAAGATCTTACACGCATAGTATAGAGTTTAAAAAAATTAATAGTAAAAACTTACAGATGATCAAAATAGAGTATAATGTGGACATAATTGTACTGTTCAGAAAAACACACCTGATAATTAAATTGTCATGTGAAGTTTCTTTTACATTTTTAGACTAACTGTTTGCTGAAATCAAATTCGAATTGATAAAATAATATTTGTGCAAAATAATATTTGACCACTAGAATACTCCCAACCTGAAATGCGTGTGATAAGAATATATTTCCATAACATCTCATGAAGATAAGAAATTCTTTATTTCTAAGAAACATATGAATCTTTCGTCTTCTATTAAAGAATCAGTCGTAGTAATGTACAGAAGCTTGCTGCGGTAACCATTCAATATGAATATTAATGACCATAAGAGTTTTTAATTACTAAAATGAAAATTAATATATTGTTTTTGGATATCGAATCACTGAAATATCTGTATGTAATATACATTTATGTATATATATAAGTATACATATGTATATATATGCATATATATATTTGTGTGTGTGTGTATTTCGGAATTATTATAAAAAATTCGAGAAAATTTTCAAGTCATATATACCAAATATATAGCACTATTTTATTTGAAGCGTTCGTCTTAATTTTGAGGCAAATAACAACGATAAACGAAACTATTAGATAATTATAAAGGAAATGTTAATAGGCTGACGTGTTTTGCATTAACTACGTGCTTTTATCGTTAGAGGTATTTTGTATGCAGAAATCTCTCACTAACAAGTGCTGAAAAGCTCGTCGTTTAAAAGATTTATTTGATCGCGATTAAATTTTAGGAAATGGAAAACTGAGAAATATAATTTATTTTATCCGGGAGTGTAATGTCCCAGTGATAAAAACAATGGAATTCCTTTATTACCGAATGGGCATTCGCTTTCACTTCCATTTCTGACTTGACCTATACTTTTCTTTAATGTCATCGTCGTTGGAATCCAGTAAATTGAGAATAAAATGAAAATCAAACTGCAAATAAAGACAGCGACGAACAAGAGCAAAAGTTACAATCGCAAACTGCGTTTTTTTCCGCCGACTTAAAATAAAGAAGAACTTTAATTTTTACTGGGAAGTGGCCGACGTTAGCTGCTTAAATTTTGTTAGAGTGGTTATCGGTGCGTAAAGCGGGAAAAAATATTTTCGGTAATGGATAAGTGGAACAATTTTGGATTCGGAAAATTATTAGTTTGTTTTTCGGTTAGCAGAATAATTCGCGCAAAACTGTGCATGAGAAAAATACATTTATATTTCGAGTTGTCAGACAAAGAGCAAATGCCTTTTGAATAAATCACAGCATTTAGAGGTCCTGGAAATGTAACTCTTTGTAACGGAGAGAGAGGTTGTGTGGCATTTTGTATAACCGGTGACATAAATTTTGAATGCTTGATATTTTCAAAGTGCACGCAAAGCAAAGTTCAATAGTTGGTTTCAAAAAGAAATTCAATATTTCTATGGAAAAATTTTATATTATAGCATTAAAATTTTCATTATTTTTACCTTGGATTGGTAAATATATGCAAGTTATTTTGTAAGCACACGACATCCCTTTTATTTGCATCTTTTTGTATAAAAAGAATCACGTTTCAAAATTCAGCAAAAGATGAATAAAATTTAAAAACCGGATGCATGGTATGAAAAATATTTCTTTACGTAAAATGATTAATCTTGTGAAATATTAGATCTTTTAAATAAATTCATATGTATTTGAACTAGTTTCGTTTTCAGATAGGAAATTTAAAATAACATGGTGAACATAGAACTAGCTAAGTGTGTAAATTCTAAACGATCAACTTTTACATATAGGACTAGTTATTCCTCTTAAAATGACTGTTTATTAATTAAAACGATTTAGTTTCCTGAAATGGATTAATTTCTGGAAAATTCATAGAAACTGAAATTGATTCCACGAAAATAAACGCAAACCTCATTTATTTTTTAAACGCTCTGAAAAAAGCATCGCGACCAACTTTCCGAAAGAAAATATTCTCTGATTTTTAAACAATATTTTATTTTGTAATATATATTTAATTTACATTCTATTTACGTACTTTCCTACAGAGTCTGAAAAGGTTCATAGGCGTTTCATGCACTAAAGGAGAGATATAGGTCTTTAAAAAATATGGATATAATATAAAACTAATATATAGAGAGAGATCTTTGAAAAATTACCTCTAAGACAAGAGAAATGGTGATAAAAATTTCAGCCACTCTACAATCTGTTGCTAAAAGATCTTGACAAAAAATTCAAAATTCTTTTGTTTACCTTCAGCTTAATAACAAGTAATAAGGAGCTTAATAATAAGTAATACAAATTACATTGTTTATGAATATGTGTCACCATAGTTAATTAAATGGCAAAATTTTCAGCCAAAACAAATTAATGGAACATTAAAATATATATAAATTAATATTTTTGGAAACAAAAGAACATCTAAACAACCTCCAAATGTACGCATTAAAATTTCTGTACAAGCTCTGATAAATTTGCTACTTGATTATTCTTTATTAGAGGGGACTTTCTTTAACAAGAAGTCTAGTTTCAACAAATAGTGCCTTTTCCGGCATACTTGTCATCCACATCCTGAAACTGACTTGTAATCGACCGATTTTATCATTACCATTGCATGACAAATGTTGCTTGTCAATTGAATAAAAAGGACTTGCATAAAATCGTTGCAGCATTGGCTATTTTTGTGTTGAGATATAGCCAAGTATCGACTAGCTTATTCCTTTATTTTCTATCGGGATATTCATCTATTGAAACAACATGTAGCTGGAACAATTATCGGCGAGAAATTGACTTTGATGTGTCAGTTAATCAAAAAGATAAAAATTTCAAATTATGACTCTTTATGATCTCTCTTTTATCACAAACTATCGTGCATATATAACTACTTATTTCAAAACACAGGGAATCAAAATTTTACTCGACTGTGGAATAGGTTTAGGTTACACAATTTAAGAAAAGTCTTTTTGACTAGGTGATTTAAAACTCATAGTATGTTTGGTCGTGTTTTCTTAGCGTGAGGACAGTGTAGGTCATGTTTCGTCGGGACCTACAGTATTTCAAAGAATCGAAACCTCTTACACAAAGAGAACTAAACATAGAGTTGTAAAAAACCCGGGAATTTTGGACACATTGGAAACTTTGATGGGAAGAAACTAAGATAGCTAGAATACAGGAGGTAGTACCTTTCTTCCTATTGGTCGATTCGACAAAATCGACCAATAGAAAGAAAGGTGTGGACGGGACTATCTCCTTTATTCTAGCTATCTTGGTTTCTTCCCATCAAAGTTTTCATTGTGTCCAAAATTCCCGGGTTTTTTACATTTCTAACTAAATCCTGGGCTACGGTGAGCAGGAAAGGGACTCGCGTCTCACTGATGCCGAATAACACGAATATGTTATCACTAAGCTGCGAAAAGACAAAGAACCTGCAATTTCCCCATACCTTTTAATACCTAGGGAACCAATCCCCAGACTACAGTCAACAATTATTCGGTAATCTGTTTTGTTTTAGCACCGTTCGGAGTCGAACCCAAATTAACGACACGCTACGTAAATGCTTTACCACTGCGCCACTTATGGCATAGGCACCTAAAATAGACATTTCCAAACTGAAATCCGCGGCCACCTTGAGGCTCAGCTCTGTTGTCCAGTAAAAAATAAATGGATGATCATAATTCTCGTGCAATTATTTTTCATCACATTACGATTTTGCTACATTATTATCTTAATAGCATATTTTAAACATATTAAAATATCACCCAATGGCCCAGGAAGTAACACTGAAAGAGTATAACTAGGTAATGAATACATTTGCCGTTAATTTGAAAACATAACTTGCCTAACGTCAATTGATTATGAAGGCTACACAGACAGAACTCCAGATAGTGCTTTGCAAATTGCTTTCCAATGTGAATCATGTTCTGAATTTTGGTTAAGTTTAAAGAAAGAATTTAAATCACCGACCAATAAAGCAAAAACATTTCTCCGGTTTGCCACAAGCCACTTGCGTGAATCCAGATTTTCTGTCTATGCGGCAATTACAAACCAATACAGAAGTTGCCTCTTTGCTGAACCTGACCTTTGTTTGAAGCTATCCTCAATAAAACTAGACATTGACGAAGTATGCAAAGCGAAACAACCCCATCCATCTCATTGGTTACTACATTTTGTAACTATTATTAACTTACATGTAGGCCTTACCTAACGAACACACATTAAGAGTGAAAAGGGGTCAGCGGCACCGCGGCAATATTTTTTCTTAAAAAGGGCTTCGCGAGACAAAATGTTTGGAAACCACTGATCTAGAACATTGAACATGCTTTCAAAAATATGGTACGCAATAAATTATTGCATGTTTCCAACAACCTCTTGTGATCATAATAGTGCCCCGTTTGTATTTATTTGTTTAATTTGAAGTTCTAAGTTCTAAAATTGCTTTAAATTACTTTAGAAATATTTTATGAACCCTCTGTCCATGTATGAAAATATTAAGTTATCTTTCATTTCAAATCGCAACGTGTTGCCTATATCTAAAATGCTGCAAATGCATGGGAAATTATACTATACAAAAGAATTTTAACCTTCGCGCAGTAAACACACGTTACATTGTAAATTCTAAATTCATTTCGGGATTATGCACCAAAAAAGGCACACGAAACTATTTTTAAGTTGCATTTAACATTGCATTCAAAAGTTTACAGTTTAAGAGAAAACGGCGGTCTCCTAAATGTGAGGATGCAAATTTATTAACAGGAATAATTTCGATGCCCCAAGTTTTTATCTCATACTAAAGTCTAATTCGAATGAGTCTGAAAGAAGAAATTTTGTGTTTTGTTAAGCAGTGAGAAAGATTGCATTGTTGATGATAAAAAAAACTAATGATTTACGGTTAGCCTTCTTCTTTAATTGCATAAAATACGAGAGAATCTCCACGTAAATATTTGAAAACAAAAAGCTATACGATCCCCTTCTAAATATTCAAAATTTTAATAGAGAGATTGAAAGCTACATGTGATACTGAAAAATTAAAGACGACATTATATATGTTTAACAATCACGTATAGAATAAATTAAATAACTCCTTTCAGTAGGGTATTAAGTGAATAATTAAATTATATATAAACGGCTGAGGGTAAAGTATATATATATAAAAGTTTTCCTCGCCCATTCTTGGCGGAAACAGGCTTTGGGACGGGCAGAGCGCCATGTTCCCAAGCCTCTTTTTACATCACTTCTTAATGTGCCATGTCTAGAAACTTCCTGACAATGTGACACGTGTTTAGGATTGTGGCTTTTTGTATTTCAATGTAGGTGTTTGGGTCAATGTTGAGTATCTCCAAATTCGTCGCAAGCGTTTTTGGTACTATCCCTGTTGCTGAGATGACTAACGGGATGATGAGGATCTTTTCCATACCCCATATATCTCGTACTTCATGTCTGAGATCTTGGTACTTGGTGATTTTCGTTGTGTAGGTTGTCTGTATGTTATTGGTGTTGGGTACTGCTATGTCGATTAAGTACGTGGTCTTATTCGATTTATCGACGAGGGTTATGTCAGGACGGTTATGTGGGACTGTCTTGTCTGTTATGATTGCTCTATCCCAGTAAAGCTTGTGTGTTTCGTTCTCATGCACGGTCTCTGGCTCATATTTGTAGTACGGGCATTTTTCTGTCAGAAAGCCAGCATTCGCTGCCAATTTCTGGTGGACTATTTTCGCTACTTGATCGTGTCTATGTTTGTAGTCTGACTGCGCAAGGATCTTGCATCCTGCCATCACGTGTTGGATTGTCTCCGATGCCGCATGACAGTGTCTGCATTTGTCGCTTTCTATGTCTTTTCTCTGGATGAATTTCTGATTGTTCCTTGTTGCGATCACTTGGTCTTGGATGGCTAGCATGAATCCTTCTGTCTCTGGCTGGAGAGTGCCTTTGGCCAGCCAAGAATTTGATGCCTTTTTGTCAACGTGTGGTTGTTGTATTGTGCGTTCGCGCAGACCTGACGCCTGATACCGTTAGCAGACGGATTAGTCCATTGCAGTTTAGGGAAGGGCGTCTTGCCGAAACTGGTTTTTCGCGCGGGAAAAACCAGTTCCTCCAAGACGGCCTTCCCTAAACTGCAATGGACTAACCCGTCTGCTAACGATATCACCCGCCAACTGAGGGCGAATGCAGAGTAGGTCATTGTAGTGCCTGCCATGTAATGGTTTTCCGGCCCAAGTTCTTAGTTTCTGTTCATTGGCTGCCTCCAGGATTACACAGGTTTATATTATTATTTTTACATTTTATATTATTATTATTATTATATTACATATGTGTGTGTATATATATATATATATATATATATATATATATATACCTCAGCTGTTTATATATAATTTAATTATGCACTAAATATTCTGCTGAAAGGAGTTTTTTAATTTATTCTACCCATGATGGTTAAATATATACGCTGTCGTTTATATATATATGTATGTGTGTGCAGGAGTGCGTACGTCAATTTAGCGCAAAATGCAAGACAGATCTGTTAACTCCAATAAAATATTTTTTTTTGCAAGCTAATTTTTTCAAATTATCTGTGATTTCCCCAATAGTTAATGTATGCTAAGAATACAGCAGTGATGATTTTATCTTTAACAAATATAAAACTGGATGGCATGTCTTTAATAATATATTAATGCTGAAATCTATTTGCTTCTCTCGAAGTCGTCTTTTATTTATTTAGGTCGAGTTTAGCATTTTTTCGGAGACAAAAAAATCGCAATCCGATGCAAAACTCGAAAAAGAAATGTAGTAAAATATTTGCTCGTTCACCTAGCATATTTTTGTTTAACTGTCGGAATTTTGACTCGAGGTAATTAAATAACTAATGAAACTGTCGCTGTATAATTTACAGAATTCCGTTAGTATTGTAAACATGATTACTAAGGCTGCTAACAGAATATGAAGGAATGGAAAAGACAAATATTTATTTATTTTTTATTTATATCCATTCATTAAATACACCAATATATTATTGTATAATAACAAATGAAGGAAGAGTTCTCTTTAAAACAATGTCGATTTTATTAAAGTCAATTTATTTTACAATCAGTATGTTCAATGTAAATTCATCGTACGCAGCTGAGAAAAGTTCTTGATGTATGATCTATTCTATAGTTTGGAATATTCGAGGTATAAATACAAACCCTAATTTTGAAGAAACAGAATTCCACCTGCAATAATTTTGAGCAGGTTCCATTCCAACGTGTAACAATATGATACATTAATTGCCTTCTTTATCTTCTCTAGTTTCGGAATATATATACTTAAAAAGGAATATATATATAATTTATGACTGTTGGTATCATTGTATTTTCCGCTGAAATATCGTAGTTTTAATGTTAGCTCCGTGTATTTTGCATTTTAAAGAGTTTTCTTTTTGCTGGAAAAAGCAATCAATGGAAATGGACGACATAAATATAACTGATGAAGCTTTATTTCTAAATTAAAAGTGAGTGTATGGCACTTTATTTACTGAGGTCTAATTTATGGGCGCAGTTTATGACAAACGTAAATTTTAATTGCTTTGGCGTTTGTAAATTTGTCCCAGAAAGACGCGATAAAACGCCTTCAGTAGTTTAGTATATTCCTGGAAACTTCTGATTTCAGAAGGGGCAAAATGAAGTTTATATGTTGAGCTTCGATTCTCCGTTGAGATCGTTAACAAATTGCAACAGATTTTACGGAAAATGGGATTATATTTTAAAATTAAAGTCTCGAGTGAGCTTTTAGGTTTCAGTGTGGATACTGCGCATTAATTGGTTTTCTTTAGAACTATGTTTAAAATTATTTTGAGAATAAAATCTTCAAACTTTTGATAATTAATTTTCAAACTGATTTCAGCTTTCTAAGGACTGGCCGTTGTTCTTTTTTTCATAATTATACCTGATATAAAGTGACCTAATTAGGAATAAATTCTCATGGACACTTGTAAAAAGTACTTCGAAATTATACATATTATTTTTCATTATTTTTTATATCTTTCCACACAGATCGACAAGAAAATTTGTGTCATAAATTCATGGAGAGATTGTACTCAAGGAATTATAAGTATCGTATTGTTTGACCTAATACGTTGATTTATAACAAGACACAACGTTAAAAGCGTAGGTAAAGCAGAAAAGTTGAATTCGACGTACGTTTCATGTGGTCTTGGCTGCTTTTCATCAGGGATACAATAAAAGGAGTGTCACGGTCGGACATGATTAGCATATTTACGAACGAACTGGTAATGAATAGATATCGAAGCATCAGAGCTCAAGCGCAAAACGGCAATGCAATAGTGTAGAGCCTGTGAGGTTATTATGTATGGCGCAAGAGCAAGGGCTATAGCAGCTACGATACGCATGCTTCTCATTTTATCTTAAGTTATGTTCTACGTTTAGTTTGCTTTTAAGTTTAAGTTATGTTTTGTTCATAAATAGTTAATGTTTATTCTGATGGAATCAAATGATTGAATTGCTAACGATATCACGAAGCTTACACCAACCAGTAGCAACAAATATGTGGGGATATAAGGTATTGCTACGCCTGATATGTATCACCTATATAATGGTGACTTGTTTGGACGTGCTCTACAAATTTGTGTGTTGCAGCTTCTGTTTAATTGTCTTACAAGAAATCAACTTTGAACCGATGCAATTTTGTTGAGAATTAACACGAAATTCATGGATGCATTCTGGACACTTTCCTGTATTCCGAATTGGTGAGTAAAAAATTTTACATTCGGGTCCCGTATTGTTTAGCGCGTATCATTTACTCTTCAGGTACAGCGGCATAACATTGCATAAATAAAAAAAAAGGAAAATAGTACAATATTTACATTTTTTCTAGTGTAAAATTTAAAATTCGTAACATTGTTGTGTTAATATGGCAGATGGACATAAACTAGAACTGTCTAGAGTAGCGTTTCGTCCTCCACCTTTTTGGAAGGCGAATACAGAGCTTTGGTTTTTTACAATTAGAGACCTAGTTTATTAACGCTGGCATAACACCTGAGTTAACCAAATTCCATTGTATCGTTGCAGCACTCGATACAGAGCTGTCGCGAGCACATATATGTCGCGGATTTAATACGCATCCCTTCAGTCGAACCGTATTGCGCATTACAAAAGCGTATTAATGAACAATTCCAACAAAGCGAAGCTTCAAGACTTCAAGCATAGCTACTAGAATTATTATTGGGGGATAAAGCACCATCGCAGTTATTGCGAGAAATGCGAGAAATGTCAGCCGATAGATTATCAGATCCCGTATTGCGTAACCTTTGGCTGCGTCGAATGCCAAATAATATGCAGCAGATGCTTTCGGTTGGAAACCAGAACCTCGATGAAATAGCAAAATATTGCCGACAAAATCAATTAGGTAGCTTGTTTGTACCCTACCATATCCGAAGTTAGTAGTGGTGTTACAATAATCTTTACAAAAACAGGTACAGGAATTAACTGTTCAGGTTAAACGATTAATTGACATTTCTTTTGAAAAAAGGGTGCAAAGACGCGATAGGTCAGTTTCACAGGATAGAAAGGTTAAAAATGTTAATAGTAATAAGGAACAAATTGTGTAACGTTCACAACTGTGTTGGTACCATAGAACGTTTGGTTCCAAAGCACATAACTGTCATCCTACATGTCAATGGACGGAAAATTAGCTTGTTCTTCTGATTCAGCTGTGTCAGTTGTTAATGAGCAAATAAGCTGCCTCTTTATTCAAGATAAAAGAACAGGGTTACGTTTTTTCGTAGATAGCGGTGCATGAATTTCGGTGTTACCAAATCCTGCAGTTAAACCATTAAACGTAAAATCGGATTTTCTTTTTGCCGCAAATGGCACAAAAATCTATACTTTTGAACAAAATTTTTGAATCTAGATTTTGGTTTAGGTAGGAATTTCAGGTAGTCATTTGTAATAGCTGATGTATGTACACCCATACTTGGAGTGGATTTTTTAGGAAGATTTCGTCTTTTGATTTGCGTTAAAAATCGATTTGTTTTTGTTAGTCAAACGTCACGTAAAGTTGAGGGTGATCCCACCCATACTTCAGCTCCATTATTGACAATGGTGTCTGGTGATTCGCTCTATCATAAATTACTGGCTGAATACCCAAATATAACAAACCCTTCACTTATTGGTGCTAAATGTGCTCACAAAACTACTCATTTTATCATAACCAAGGGACCACCAGTCTTCTCGAGAGCACGAAGGCTTATTCCAGAAAAAATGGACTTTATAAAAAAGGAGTTTAAGGCCCTTATGGAGTAAGGAATAGTTACTAGTAGTAATAGTTCATGGGCAATTTCAATCCATTTAGTATCAACGAAAAGCGGGGTTAGCGTATTTGTGGTGACTACCGACGGCTTAACGCAGTAACCGAGCCAGACAGATACCCTCTTCCACATATCCAGGATTTTGCGTTAAGCTTGGCTGGAAAATGGTGTTTTCAAAATTAGATCTGATAAAAGCCTATCACCAGGTCCCTGTCGCGCCTGAAAATGTTCCTAAAACAGCAGTTAGTACACCCGTTGGACTTCTTAAATACAAACGGATAGTGTTTGGAATAAAAAATTTAGCCCAATCCTTTCAAAGGCAGATCGATGAGGTCCTTAGGGGTTTAAATAACTGTTATGCGTACATAGGCGACGTTTTAATGGCGTCAGAAGACGTAATACAGCATGTAAGGGATCTACGCGAAGTATTTGAAAAAATCAATAAATACGGTTTAGTAGTTAATGCAGAAAAGTACGAATTTGGTAAAGATAAGTTAATATTTGTAGGATGTGAGGTCACGTCAGATGGCATTGCTCCTATGTCAAAAAATGTTAAAGTTTTGGCTAATTATCCAAAACCGATAAAAGTAGATGAGTTACGACGTTTTTTGGCCATTCTAAATTTTTATCATATATTCTTTTATAATTCTGCTAAAGTACAAGCACCTGTATAAGAACTAATTAAAAAACAAAAGATTGTAGTGTAGTAACGTGGTCTAGTGAATCTGATAACGCATTTAAAAAATGCAAAGGAATGTGTTCAGAAAAAGTTTTGTTAGCTCATCTAGTAAGCAATGCAAAGTTATCTCTTATGGTGGACGCGTCTAATTTAGCGATTGGAGCAGTACTTCAGCAACGTGTAGGCAGCGCAGTTCAGCCACTTTCGTTTTTTCTCTTAAATTGAACAAGGCTGAGAGTAATTACAGCACTTAAGATAGAAAAATGTTGAACCTGTATTCATCGGTTCGCCGTCTTAAGCATCTGTTGGCAGGCAAACAATTTTGTATTTTTACGGACCATAAACCATTAATATATGCGTTTAAACAAAAAAGTGATAAACGTTCACTAAGGCAACAGAAACACCTAGAATACATAGGTCAATACATTACCGCTATTAGGTTTGTGTCAGGAAAGGATAACTGTGTAGCGGATACATTATCGCGCATTACAACTATCGATTTGCCAAATAAAATTGATTTTAATGCAATGGCCCGCGCGCAGTTAAACGATGAGGCATTGATTGCATTGCGTGCATCCGAGACGGGACTCGAATTGGAATCTTTAGAGTTCGCTCAGTTCAGATACAGTGTAGTGTGCAATATATCACACGGCGCCATAAGACTATACGTTCCAATAGGCTTTAGAAGAGAAGTGTCCTTAGCTCTACATAACCTATCTCACCCTGGAGTGAAAGCTGCAACAGATTTGGTAAAACAAAGGTATTTGTCGAAGTCACTTAAAGCTGATGTAGCCGCCTGAGTTAAGGCGTGCCCGGACTGTCAAAGATCTAAGATCCAACGGCATACAAAATCACTTTACGGTATATATATCCACTGCCTTCAGCTCGTTTTTCTTATGTGCTCATTGACATTGCAGGCCCACTTCCACCATCGCAAGTTTATACGTATATTTTAACTTGCGTAGATCGTTTTTCCAGATGGCCGGAAGCTTTGCTTATGAGGGATCAAACTGCACACACTGTTGCAGAAACTTTCTACTCCGGAGGATAGCTAGGTTTGATGTGCCCGATCAAATTACACCTGATCAGGGGCGTCAATTGGAAAGTACTCTATTCCAATTGTTAACCAGGTTTTTAGGTATACATAAGAATAGAACAGCATATCATCCAGCGGCTAATGGATTGGTAGAACGGTACCATAGGCAGTTGACATCAGCAATAAAATGCCATCGTACAGAAAAGTGGATGGAAGTTCTCCCTACGGTGCTGTTAGGAATACGGACGTCATTAAGAGGATACCTTAATGCGTCTACGGCGGAAATTGTGTACGGGGAATCATTACGGTTACCTGGTGATTTATTTAGGCGTTCATCTAACGCATTGCCGTGTCCTGAATTCATAGCCAGGTTGATAGATTGAAACCGGTACTAACGAACCGAACGACTTCAAAAAATATGTTCACAAGGACTTACGAGAGTATACGCATGTTTTTGTGAGACAAGATCTCCGAAAAACGCCGCTTCGGCAACCGTATTCCGGCCCGCTCCGAGTTATTTCAACCACTCTGAAATTCTTTAAATGACACACTAACGGTAAGGAAGTTAACGTGAGCATCGATTTAACCCAGCTTATTTCTTCGAACAAAAACCTGATTCTTTAGTTACTAACCTTGAACGTTCTGATAAGAAGTTATCGCAAGAACCAGTCCCAGACCAGCAAGTAACTACAAAATACGTTACTCGATCCGGGCTTAAAGTTATATTTCGTGTTCCGTTTATGCAAAAGTGAACATCCCTTGTCTTCGCATGCGACTCCCACGCTTAGCGGGGGTGATGTCGTGGTCGGACAGAATTAGCATATTTACGAACAAACTGGTAACGAATAGATAACGAACTGCATCAGAGCGCAAGCGCAAAACGGCAATTCCTGTATAAAGCCCATAGTATAAACCTTTTTAGTTTATTGTGTATGTCGCAAGAGCAAGGGCTATAGCAGCTGCGATATGCATGCTTGTTATTTTATCTTATGTTCTGCGTTTAGTTTGCTTTAAAATTTAAGTTACGTTTTGTTAATGAATAGTTAATGTTTACTTTGATGGAGTCAAATGATTGAATTGCTAACGACATCATGAAGCTTACACCAACCAGTAGCAACAAATATGTGGGGATATAAGTTATTGCTATGCCTGCTATCTATCACCTAGAGGAGAAAAGAAATATTAGAAAAATTGAAGATGTTATTACATGACTTTTGTTGCCAGTTGCTGAAAAATAATTAATGTGAAAATTTTATTTAACATTTCCACGTTTGACTGAAACAGTATAGATTTTTGTCCATTGACATGGTAGATGAATTTTTAATAATATGGAACGCCTCCAAAAAGTCTAGTCCGTATATCGATTTTGGTTGACAGATAATTTTAGGGTGGTTGCAATTTAATTTGTGTTTAAGTAACCAGCAATAAACAACGATAGCAAATTTAGGGAACCCTGCCTTTTCAACGTATTTAGAATGTTCCTTCAATCTATGTCGTAAGTCTCATTTTGTCAGACCAATGTATGACAAGTTACATTCACAATAGGCTTGGTAAACACCCCAACGTTTCAAAATTAGGATATCAGCGTAGTGGTACGTCCATTTACCCCGCATACTACATTGATATTTATTACAAACTTTAGTGCTATTCTTAAAAAATATTCGAAATTTTTATATTTTATACATGTATATGGATTTATTTTCCGTTAAATTCAAATCAGACCATAATACAATAGACATAAGTAAGCTGCATTCTTATGTTGCTAAGAAAGAAACTTGCTATATTAAAAAAAAGAAAAACTAAGAAAAGGAAAACTAGGAAAAAGAAATTCTTTATTATTCATGAAATCAAAAATTTTATTTTTCGAGTTGAACAGAAGTTTTGGAAATTAAATGTCGTTTAAAAATTGCGGGTGCCAATTATATCACTCACGTGAGAACATTATGCAACCAAATGCGAAACGGGAAATGTTCAAATCGTACATTTATTTTAATTTTATTTGTGATTTCCAATTTTGTTTTAGAATTGTATAAATTACATTAACATTAAAAATCGTTTTTCTTAAAAAGTATGGTAACGAAACGAGGCAAAAGTAATATTTATTCCGCAAAAACGACAACTTTATGTAGCGGAAATGTTTCAAAAATTCCAAATAAATTTTAATTTCTTTAAGAAACGTATTAATTATATAAGAAGCGTATTAATATCTTAAGATCAGGCTTTTTCTAAAACAACTCTTGCATTTTTAAACAATTCATTCACCGTACATAACGATATATATCGAATAAGTTGTTTTTGTATTCATTGTATTCTTTACATGTTGATTTTGTGAAGTTAATTTTGTGTACATTGTAATTCTTAATTAGAAACGCGAAGTAAATTTTTTAGTTTTGTTTGTTTTACAATATTTACTTTAATATTACATATTGTATCAAATTTTAATAATATAAATTCTAGTATTATTATTGCGAAAGGATATGGTGAAATCCGCATAAATTACATAATATTCAAATAATAGCTATATGACTTGTTAGATTGTCATTGCTGTTCGTAAAATGGATACTTTTATTTAATTAAACATTAATTAGTTATCTATAACTTATGGAATCAAATAAGTTATTTCGAAACTGTTACATTATATAATTGATCTAAAAAATCGCTGTGAATATATTTTATCGATGTAAAATCCGCTAATGGAAAAAGGTTGCCATCACTATGTTGGCTTACACATTTGCAGATAATTATATTCGTTCTTTAAACAGTAAACAGAGCTTGATCAATTTGTAATTTGGAAATGCGTGGCGTATCATTAATTACAAATAATATATTAGATCACTAATAGGGAATAATATAATAGATCGTTAATAGAGAATATTATATTAGATCCATGCCCGTACCGAGAAGGAAGATCATAAAGACGGCTCCCGGCTCCCCCACTCGACACTAAATTTTTAATGGGACTTGGCTACGGCCTTGCATGCTGTGATTGTATCGACACATGCTGTAAAAATTTTTTGACCCCCCCTTGAAATTAAATCTTGGCTACGGCCTTGATTAGATCACTAATAGAGAATAATATACTAGATCACTAATAGAAAATAATATATTAGATCACTGAAAGAGAATAATATATTAGATCACTGAAAAGGAATAATGTATTAGTTGTAAGTTAAGCTTCCTTAACAGTATGCTTTCCATAAGATGGAAATATCATTTGTGAAAGTGGTCCCCAGCTGAAATTTATAACATGACATTTATTAATCACAAGAATATATAAATAATTTTATATATTAATGATAATGAGAAAAGTATTTATTAAATATGTTTATAAAAATTGTGATAATTAATTTAAATAATGAAACAGAACGAGTATTACTGAAAGGGAAGGGATTTTATGGAGAAATAATAAAGAGGTGGTCTCCCTTTTACTGAAACTGTACTAATATCCGTCACTTGGTTTTTTCTTGTAGCGACTAAATGAAAATTGCATATTTATATAACGATTAAATGAAAATTAAATTTTGTTTATGTAAAGAAAGATACTTTGTTCCATACCCCTTTCCTGTGGTATGAGTAAGTTTAGATAGTTAAATTATTTAAATTGGTGTATAAGTTATTTTCAAACTGACAAAAGCATTAAAATACGAATCAATCTTAATTTTGAATAATATCACAATTAGTGACATCTGCTGCATAAAAATATGGTCCACTGTATGTACGAATAAGTGCTTTAACTGCAGAGTCCTAGTCTTGATTATTAAATATTATTTAGTTCTCATTAGTTATAAAACTCAATATTTCTTACCCTATTAAATGATGTTAAAGTATGCATATAGCATCAGTCTGCCTTCATTTGACAAAAGGAGCAGTTGGCTCCCGAAACGTCGTGTTTTTAAACCTTACGCCAGTGTCGAAATAACTGTTTGTTTAGTCTATTATCCGTTGGTTCGAATTCACTAGACTTTATATATATTTTTATGAAAAAAAGTTGTTTTTCACTCTCTATGATTTTAAATACTATGATGCCGAAATTTTGTAATATTTCTAAGAAAGGTTAGATATTTTCCCAAGAGTTTTTAAGTTTCACTGCTAAATGTAATGCAGCTATTTGTAAATGAATATTTCCATTATTTTATCTAAGGGAACTTATGTCTTTTAGATAAATTATACTGAATCAATTTTTGATAAATTAAAAATTCGACCGCCCTTCGGGGATATGCATTTTTCATGGACGACAACGTAAATGAATACCCACGTTTCTAACAAAACAGTACGACGACTAACCAGGACTTAGCTAACTAGTAAAGTCTGTCATTGGTCCAACGTATAAGAAAAGATTCCGCAATGTTTCGAGAACTACTGTTTCCTTTATCAAGCAAAATGTTGAGAAAGAAAGAATACCCTGTAATTGTACTCTCAGTTTTGGGGGTGGGGATTCCCAAAACAGTCTCACACCCAGGTTTTCTCCGAACTCTTATTCCGGTTTTTTCTATCTTCCTGCATGAATCTTGCATGAGTCCTATATAAATATATTTATATAGGAAATAGAAATGGTGGGAGCTTATTGAATTTCAGTATATCGTGTATAAACTTTGAATATTGATATGTAAATCCTGAATTACTTCAACTTTACTGAACTAATGAGGTAAGTTTGAAATATTAAGCTATACATTTGTTTAAAATGCGTCATATTGCAAATTAGAGATTTACTGCCGAACAAAATAAAGGTTTTAAAAACTATAGTCTATATTCATTTACTAACAGTTAATTTTTTGAATTTCCTTTAGGGAAATGGTGAAGAAACGTTACATCTCACAGGGCGAGATTAAAATCATATTGTATATGTTTTTTAATTGAAAATTGTTTTCCTTCCCTTATTCTTCTGTATACATATTCAGTATATATTTTGTCTTCAAGGTTTGTTGTTTCAAGGTCTTAATGTTCAAAAAGAATTAGGAAAATATTTAGCTTGATCTATGGCAAAACTATCAATTTTGACAGAATTTTTAACATAAGTAATGCAGTAAGTTTCGGCTGGTTTATAATTTTTCTTTCGTTGAATGAATATATAGATATATATACTTTTTTCAACAGTATTCTTTTCAATACTGGTTTACATTTATTATGCGTACAGTCGACACAAGTATATTGGGACTTTCAAGTACGTATGCAGTTGTATGTGTTTGTACACTTGTTTGTTTTCCCGGGTAAGAAAACTCCGTTTAGTCCAATAACATTTGCTCTAGTCATGAATATGCATGTAAGCAGGATGGCATGTATAAACAAAGCAACTGCACGTGAACATATGTACCGTTTATACAAACGATTATATAATGCTTTGTCACTATCAAATGCGTATGTATTGGAATATATAATATGATCGTATAGATATTTATTTTAAAGATACTAAATTTTATTTTCAAAATACATTATAGACCAAATACATATATGGTATCGGGAAAAACAATCATGACAATTAATAATATTAGATCGTTCTATTCATCAGTAAATGAAATATAGATGTATATATATTAAAATTAATATTGGGGCTTACTGAATAAAACTTTTGCTATATAATTCAATCCATTTCGGAGAAAAAAAATTCTGAAAGTCTTATAAATTACAAAAAGTCAGAAGTTCGTGATGCTCTGTGTCTTCTATATTTACCTTTTTTTTATATGTGTTTAAGTTTGCATTATTTTGATTTTTGATGCGAAATACAACAATTTCCAGTTTAATTCTATAGCAAGAGAGAATGGGAATTAATGGCCTTCAATATATTCTTATTGAACGAAAGCACAAAGATTTCTCTAAAGGCCTGTTTACTTCAATAAAGAATGGACGAGATTTGTTATTAGCCAATTGTTAGAGAAGTCCGAATAAATCTTTTGCTTGTATCTGGATTAATCTTAATCTGTGACGCTTAATAGAATTTCGGCATAGTATACAATAGACCTGCGCCCAGAATTTCAAAATGTGGGATTTTAGCTAAAAAGGGGAAGAATTTGTTAAAAATAAAATTTTACCTCCTAACCAATTTTAGTTTACAGATAATAATGATTCAAACGAAGGTTTATAATCCAACACCTCCCCCTCCCCTGCACACGGCTTTAGGATACAACGTCGTTTGCTGGAAAAGACAATAGTTCTTCAGAACTTCAGAGGTAGGCTGGTTTAGTATAATGGTTCTCAAAGTGTGGTCCACGGCCTCTGGTGATACACGGTGGCCTGTCAGATTGTCTGCAGGATCTCCGAGAAATTTCTTGAAGGAAAATTATGAAATAATATATAGTAACATCGCAGCTCTAGTGAAATTTCAATGCGAATGATAACATTTTTAAAAGGGACATCCTCATGGACATCTAAGTAATTTTAGAAATATATTTATATGAAAGATTCTGATTCCAGACACTTTTAACATTTTACTACTGATGCACTTAACAAAACTGTTAAGCTTTCAACTGAGAGAGGTTAGTTAGATCTAATTTTTTTAGCCCGATTTCTGTTAACTCTGATTTCGGAAAATATATTCAATATTCTCCCTTGGGAGGGAGATTGAAAGACTACTCGCTTCCCGATGTTACGCGGTAAGGAGTGAAATGCTTAAAGTTATCCGGGAGAAGCCAAAGGTGGAAAAACAGTGGTTTAATGCATTGTTAACAAAATAATGAAGCATATACAGAGTTTGTCCCAGAAGTTCCCGGAATGATTTTTTGTAGTTGGCAACGCTGGCTGACGGGGCGGAGAAGTTGGTGGGGGATCTGAGCTTGGAAACGAGACCGGTATCAGTCGCCTGCGGGCAGTTGTTGAGGCAGGGTCACGCTCCGCGCAGAGGTATCTACTGCACCCTCGTCGATCAAAAAATGGACCAGTTTTTGGAGCAGCGTTATGCAATCAAATTTTGTGTGAAACTGGGTAAAAACGGGGCGGAGACACTCGAAATGCTTCGGAAAGCCTACGGTGACGGGGCGATGAAAAAAAGCCAAACTTTCATGTGGCACAAGCGGTTCCGGGAAGGTCGGGAGTCCGTCAACGACGACGACCGCTCTGGACGCCCGTCGACATCACAAACGGACGACTCGGTGCAAAAAGTGCGTCAAGTTTTGGACAATGACCGACGATTAAGTGTTCGGGTGATTGCAGAGGAGTGTGGAATACCCAAAACAATCGTTCATCGCATTTTAACGGAGGATCTTCAAATGAGGAAAGTCTGCTCGAAAATGGTGCCAAAAGTCCTGACGAGTGAGATGAAGGAGCAGCGTTTGTTGAAGTGCCAGGAATTGCATGAACGCTACGAAACGGACCCAGAATTTTTGGACAGAGTGATCACAGGGGACGAGACGTGGATTTTTCAGTACGATCCCGAATCAAAGCGCCAGAGCAGCGAGTGGCACACCAAGGAGTCTCCTCGCCCGAAAAAAGCAAGGATGAGCAAATCGCGAATCAAGGCAATGCTCATTGTGTTTTTTGACAGAAAAGGTGTAGTTCACAGTGAATTCGTGCCACAAGGACAAACAGTCAACAAGGAGTTTTACTGTGAAGTGCTCAAACGGTTGCGCAACAGGGTTCGACGCGTCCGAAACGAAATTCGCGACAATTGGATCTTGCACCATGACAACGCGTCAACCCACACCGCGCTCATTGTCTCCGAGTTGCTGGCCAAAATGGGTGTGGCAACGCTGCCCCAGCCGCCGTACAGCCCCGATCTGGCACCAGCGGATTTCTTTTTGTTCCCAAGGATCAAAAGAACCCTGAAAGGAACTCGGCATGGGACGCTGGAGGCGGTAAAAGCAGCCGCGACGACCTCACTGAAGGAGATTCCCGTTGACGACTTCCAGGGCGCCTTCAATGATTGGGTGAAGCGTTGGCAACGGTGCATCGAAGCAGGGGGAGAATACTTTGAAAAGTTCTGAAAAGATTGTAAACTGATATTGAATAAATGATTTTAAAAAAATCATTTCGGGAACTTTTGGGACAAACCCTGTATATATAGACAAGGTGATTCAGCTAAGCATATAAAACTTTTGGAGGGGTAGGTTTCTCAAAGACAAATCAGAATCATATAAAGCAATACCGTATCGGAAACGCCATCTTCATACGATAGATGGCGTTCGGCTGCGAGACTGCTCATACGTTCTGTTAAGATACTAACATTTATAAACCACTTTCAGAAGTAATAGGAGGGCTGAGTTTACGAATTTGTAAATGGCTGATATGCTCTTCGTATACGGAACTATTTCATCAATAACATTTATCATCACTTAAACACTACATTCGGAAATCAATGGATTGGGCAGGATGGTCTCGTTCATTGGCTTGCAAGATAGCCGAACTTAATATTACATGCTTAGTTCGTTTTTTGGGATTATATGAAAGAACTGATGTACGACTTCCCAGTAGAAAGTGATAAGGATCTTGCAACAGCGTCTTTTAAGATGCTTCCGAAGTCCGAGATACGTCAGGGATTTTCCGGGAGTTGCGTGGTTCTATGCGACGACGAGTCAAGCGTGTGCTCATTCATGGTCGCAATCTTGAATAAGTTCCGTAACCTCAATACATTTCTTAAATGTCTTGTGAGTAATAAAAAAAAGTTTACTCTTCTACGTGTCGCTCTTCCGTTTCTGGACTTCTATGTACACTAGCACATGAAGATGGTGCTTTCATCCGTACATTGCTATATGATACTGATTTGTCTTTGTAAACCCCTCCCAGAAGTTTGTACACGCTTAGCAGAATCATCCTATATATATATATATATATATTAATTATATACACAGAGTAATATTTTTGTTAATTTTATGTTGGTTGCCAAATTAAAAAATATTCTAAATTATATTATCAATTATTCTCCTTGTTATACTAACCATTTTATTTATTTCTTATGTCAGAAACATACGTATATAAACGTAAATGAGAGATGGAAATAGTGTAGACCGTAGCTTCTTTGAATGATAATTTGACATGATATTAAAGGTCCCAGGTTTTGTTCCTGGCGGTTTTTAGAAATTATTCTTTCTTTCATGTTAATATACAATTTTATAAAAATTATATTTTGCATATATATATATATATATATATATAATTATTTTAATACACTGACCATAACTAAATACATTGCAAAAAATCAATATAGAAATATGAAAAAGCGAACTTTTTCTTAAAACCACAACCATCAATAATAAATATGCACGATAATTTAACACATTTTACAGTTTTTTATCAACACGGACATAATTGTTCATCAGGCAACCGTATAACATCTATAGTGTCAAGTTACATGCCTGTTTTTTCTGAGATGCCAAGATCTGTAGCGTTTTTTTCTGCACTCTTTTAACAGTACCGCCTTCTCTGCTCACCACTTTATGATAGGGATGGTGGTGAACGTACAGTGGCGTAGGCAGAAAGTTCATAAGGGGGTTATAGGCTTAATGGGAGGGGTTACAGAGCTACAACTCATATATTCCTATGTTAAATATACAAAATTTCATTATGATGTATGGTCATAACCCCCAAAACCGCCCCCTGACTACGTTCATGTGTACATGGAGTTTACACTACTTGGAAACTATCTTAATATTGCATTAACATAAATTAACATTATAGGTATTACTTAAATGAATTGTTATGCTTTAAAGAGAAGGAATTTCCAGTGCTATTATTATTTCTCATGAACCATAATTTCTATGAAAAGATGGAAAAACGTTATAAGTCACTTTTTTTCCAAAAATTTAGTTTCTGGCATTTCGGAGTCTCTTTCGCTAATGTTTAAAAGGTGTCAAAATTTCGCAAGTATTTCTTTTTCAGTTTATGAGAAAACAACAGTGGCAAATCGTTAGAAGTCGAAAGCCACAAGATCCTATGTTGGCAAAATGTTATATCCAATTTTTTTTTCATGTCCACGTGATCACGCCACGACACATCGATACTCTCATAATAAAATTGAAACATGGTTCAACAGGCATGGTGGTCAGTGATCGCAGAGATCAGCATACACACAAAAATAGGTTAATACAGGAACGTGAGGAAATAAGGAAGTTCATCAACGTATATCTAAGAAATGTTAGTCATTATTCAGGAAGAGAGTCAACTGCAATAATTTACCTTCCCAGTCATATCACAATAACCAAAATTCATGAAGAATATAAGACATTATTTATAGGCTAATAGTGATGCTACGGTAGCGTCGTATGATGCATTCAGAAGTGTTTTCATATCCACTGGTTTTAAGTCTAAACAACCATATATAGATACTTGTAGGAAATGTGACGAATTTAGAGCCAAAAAACTTTTGTGCTAATCTGGACTAACGTAAACGTTTGTCCTTGATCCTTGACGAACGTATTGCTCAGGCTGAAAAAGGAATATGAAAGTAAGAGAAAGGATAAAGAGTCAGCCACTAACAGACCAGCAGAAAGGGTATTAGTGTTTGATTTGTAGCAAGTGCTTCCAACGCCATACCTATCTATTAACATTGCTTACTACAAAAGGTTACTATCTACCTACAACTTCACAGTTCGTGACTGTTCCTATGTTCAAGAAACATTGTTTCATGTTGCAGGAGGAAATTGGAGGTCGTGGATCGGATCTAATAGCTTTCTGTGTGTTTCGAAAAATCATGATATTGCCCGGCAGTGTGACACATACGACGACATAATTTGACATATGCCGTAGCCAAAACTGTAACCTACACATGGCAATAATGTTCATTTACGCAGTGCTGAAGAAACCTTCCATATGTGTGACTGATCAAAAATTTCTGTTACCTGGCCACAACATAGTGGAATGTTATAGTGACTATGCCAGGATCGAAAGTGCAAAGAAACATTTTGTATATGCAGCCGTCATGATTTCAACAGACTGGTACTCTTTCGGCCGATTAGTGTTAAGTGAACAGGGTCCACGAAAAGATAGAAAACGCTTTCATTTGAGTCCAACTGGTCAGTCAAATTTCCCCGCATTCTCTAAACTATTGGGCAAAGAAAGCATTTTGATAAAAAGAGCTACTAACTCAAGTGGTGGCAAGGTAGAATAGATGAAAATAAAGTGGTTGCGTTATGAGTAAACTTTTGAGGTAATCAAATATAGATATACTCTCGACGAATCAGAAAAATTTCAGATAGTAAACTTCAGAAGGCAGAAAACATGAAGGTTTTTGTCACTGAATTTTATTTGAATATCACACTCTTATGCTGGGTCACTGCCCATTAACTCTCTGAAAAAGGAAAACCTATTGTCAATTCTTTCTCTGATTGGTGAAGGCTGCCATGATTTTTACAGAAACCTGCGTACCGATAATAATTCTGCAGAGTTTGATGAAGTAGAAGACATTATAACGGCTGTAAAATGAGACCGTGTAAACAATGTAAAACTGCATTTTTTGCTATATTCTTCAAGTTTATTAATAAACCTTTTAAAATTAAACTTCTAGAACATTCTATTAATCTAAAAATTTTAGAAAAATGTTTATAGTAATATTTTTAGAATAAGTTTGGCATTAAAAATATTATTCTAATCTAAAAAGATAGAAGACAGTGCAAAACCTGAAAAAACAGTAGGTGGCGAAATGTCGTAAGTCAGGAAAAACCTGGAAAATAGTAGGTGGCAAAATGTCGTAAGTCAGGTAAAACCTGGGAAACAGCTGTTATTAGACACGTTGCAGCTGTATTTTATATTTACGGTAACTGTAAGTAATAGCCAACTATTTTTCTCAAACATTGGTAAAGCCTTTGCTCATATAAAATGATTTCGTGATTTTTCGTGACATCTTGAATCTTAAAATTGCACTCACGTAAAATTATAAAAAAAAGTGACTTACAACATTTTGCCACCTTTTCACAGATATATTTCACCGTGGACCTCCCTCAATTAACTTAACAGTACATGAATGAAAGCAAATGCGGACAACGCCTAGTATTTCTCCAAGTCTCAAATAGGGTAACATTTCTTAAATGTTAGAAACGATTACTTGCATTTTTTGCCAATTTCAGAAGCTTTCGTTTCAGTAATATTCGATTTTATGCTTTGATACACGATACAGGCGAACTCGTACGTAGGTATCAAGAATTTCTGAGTAATTTTGTTAGAGGGGACTCATCGATCTCCTTTGAGGTGATTTGGGAAGCTGGAAATTAAACGAGGTTAAATTCAGTTTTCGGAACAATGGTGTTCGTTCGGGGTTTGGATCTTACGTGTCATGATCTAACGATTTTTGGTACACAGGTGTCTGAAAGTTACACAGTGGATGTAAATATAGAGTCACGCAACCACTGATTTCGTGAATTCTATAGTGAAAATTGTTGTATCAAAAATCTGACAATACGTCGTAAAGAAGGCTAATTCCAGCCTAAGCTTCTAAACTCAATGCATAGAACTATGTTTCATCAGCACACAATCGAAAATTGCTAAATAAATAAATAAATGAATGAATGAATGAACAAACAAACAAACAAACAAACAAATAAATGGATACTCATCGATCCTTTCCCGTGGGATATGAATACGGTATCGAAGAACAAAATCCATGTTCTTTTACATCCACTGTAGAAACCACAAAATAAACAATTCGCATATGATATACAAAAGCCAACCTAAGAAGCATTCACTTGTTTATTACTAAGAGTTTTGTAAGGAAAGAACTTCGAACTCCATAGAAAATGTCTTAAAGAAGCTTCTTAAGAAAGCGTCTTCTTAAAGAGCGTTCTTCTTAAAGAAGCGTCTTAAAGAAGCTTCCAGCTCTTATTATAACAATCGTTCGCTAATATATAGTCCATTATTTTATAGTGCATAATATTTTATAATACTTGCAATTTACACTATGCCTATAGTAAACTTTCAGACATAATATGGAGAAATATACGGAACGCGTAAATTAGCAACAATATTTTCGAGTTTGAGTCAATAAAACTTCTTAAGATTTATATAAATAAAATAGTGCCAAATTTTCTACTAGTGACTAATTTGAAGACAATTGTAAGTATATATTTTCGTGTTTGCTTGCATTGCCAATAACTTTATGCGTCTGATGTTCCGACTTATTTGTTCAAGCATTCTTCAAAGGATTGCTCAGAAGAGGATTCAAAAAGTTTTGCCAGCTATTAAGATGATTAAAGTATTAATGCTTATAAATAAATTGATATCTTTATTCTCTATATGGAGAAAAGGTAAATTTGGCGCTTCTATTTAGTTTTGCCGCCTATTTCACACAATTATTTGGAAAAGATTTTCTGAGAAGTTAGTAGTGATAGTAATGCGGGGGGGGTATTGGGAAGGGTGGCCGCCGAAGGCGGCACTGTAATCCCAGACTGGACGCTCGGACAGGGTAACCAACCGGCAGGCGGTTGGATTGCAGAGAGGTTGAAGCATCCGTCATAAATAAATTGTCCAGCCAGCAAAAGAGAAAGCCCTAAACCGCCTTCTTACATTAACTTTAGTCATAAAAATATTATATGTAATATTATGTAGGCATCATTACCTTTTAACTCCATCTGTTTGTTTCATCATTTTTGTACTTGTTCATCAGCTTTTGGCGCAGTGTGGTAACGCGTTCTCCTATTGCGCGGCTAATCCGGGTTCGACTCCCAGCAGTGCAAAAAGAACGCTTACTCAGAGATCTCATAAAGATCGCACTGCTCACTGTAGTCCGGGGTTTGGTTCCCCAGGCCTTAAGAGGTTCGGATTCCTCGGAAAACAGTAGGTCCCGGCGCAGCATGACCACTGTAGTCTTTGAGCCGTAAAACCAAACAAACAAAAACAAACAATCATCAGCTTTTCGTTTCAATTTCGAGATCTTAACTAATCCAACTGTAACTGTTTGATTATGAAATCCTGTTTGGACAGAGTGTAGTTCTAAAATAAATTAAAATCCGCACTCACGGAGTTTTCAATGAAATTAATTTTATTTCTATATTATATTTTGTCACTAAATCCCAACGTGTATAATTATGACAATATATTTTATCTCTCTCTATTTCATTTTACTCGCAGTCTCATTCCGAAAATATTTGCTGCATTATCTCTCAGCGAATGAAATAGAAAGAAAATATTCTTTCATGTTTACTGTGTGATGAAATTTAAATTAAATTTACGGAGGAATTATATGGAATAATTTCAAAACCTTATGTCTTCCTCCCTGTAAACTAATTTATCATTACGTTAAAAGGCTTAAATTTTACTTTAAAAACAAATGCAAAATTTTTGCACCTTTTATTAACAAAATAGTACGAGGATTTAATCTGGCTTATTGTGATTAGTAAAACTCCTAACTGATTAAAACACGAAGCTAAAACCAGGAAAGAAAAAAGGAAATAAAAATTGAAAGGGAGAAATTCAATAACTTAAAACATGGAAGGCAGAAAGGGAGACAGAGGGTAGTATAACAGAAAATTAATATATTTATGATAATAAAGAAGTTTCTGAAAAAAAATGAAAGAAAGAGAGAGGGATGAAATTACTGGACTGGTGTCCTTATATGTTACACTTTTCTTTTGATAATTGTGCTAACCTTAAGGAATGTCACAATATCATTAAAAAATATATTTTTATAACATTTCGAAAACTGCTGTTCCCTTTGTCAAACAAAATATGCCAGTTATACACTGAAGCGACAAATTATCATACACACCTGTTCAACACCGCATTGCCCCACTTTTAGCGTGAATAACAGCAGGAAGAGATTCGATGAGATGCTGAAAGTGAGGTGGTGGTATTGTCGCCCGGCAATTATGCAGTTTCCGTGTTAAATCTGTTACAGAGCATGATGAAGAGTCCAAAGCGTGAAGAAACAGTTGCAGCTCATCCCATAGATTCTCAAAAGGATTCATATCTGGAGACCTTATAGGCCAGGTAAGTGTTCCAACCTCAGTGCTGCACTAGTAGATCTACTTTTGTGAAATGTTTGACCGATGGTGTGGCGCATCATTTGCTTGAAAGAGCGCATCTTTCTGTGGTAATAACATGAGCAGAAAGGGGTGAAGATCATCCTCCAGGAGCTCAACATATCCCGAACCTCTCAGGGTTCCGTCCAGCGATGAGGGGACCCAGTGAGGACCGTATAAAGATGCCACAGACAGTTACACTGCAGCCACCGGTCTCTACAACGTCTGTTTGGCACAAGGGACGTTGTGCTTCGCTTCGTGCGGTTGATACCACACGCGGGCTCTTCCATGCGCCTGTTGCAGCTGGAATCATCATTCATCGACCCCGATGATACTTTTCCAGTCGTCTACTGTACAGCGGCTGTGCGTTTTGGCAAATTGCAGCCGCAGCAATTTGTGCCATGCCGATAGCAGTGGAATCCGAAATGGCTGTCGGCTGTTGTAGTTGAGTTGCGCCAGTCCTCGTGCAAACACTTGACGACACTTCTGCATTAGAATCTGTCGTAATCTGACGTAAGGTTGCATTTCTTCTCGTTTATTCTATACGACTTAGTTTTTAAGTATCCCGCTTATCTATCACTGATGCACGGCCACATTTTACACGATTCATACCAGTTTTTTCGTTTTTGAGGTACTGTTGGTACACTTATGCAACAGTACTGGGCGACATGCCCAGCAGTTCGGCTGTCGCTGATATCGAACATCCGGTCTTGCGAGCGCCGACAATTCATCCGCGATCAAACTAGCTTACATCGCTGCCTTTACCCATAACAACATTCGTTGACGCGCCCCTCGATACACTGATAGTTATATGACATGATACTGATGTTAGCTGGCTGCTAGCAGGTCATTGGCTCCCGTCGTGCTCATTTACATGGTAGTACCGCAGGTGTGTATAATAATTTGTCATGTTAGTGTATATTCTTCATTGATAAAGCAGAAAAGAAATTATTGCATTAAAAAGTTATAAAACTAATTAACGCTTGACGACGTTACGAAATACATTAAAATATTACATAAACAACCATGTTCTTTTTTGCGTACATATTTTTCATTCAATCGTTCAACTTGATAAATATTTCGACACAGGCATATATTTGCCGATATAAAACCGATATTTTTATAGTATTATAAAATTATACGATTGCAACCATAATTTCATTTAGAAAGTAATGCAAATCCCATTTTAAAATCGATCTTCTGTACATAGCTCAGAAAAATAAATACCTTGTCGTCGTACACAATGCTGAGGATAATTTTTTAATAAAATTCCTACACCACAGATTCTCGCTTCCATAGAAAATGCTCTACAAAATAATCACACTGACGAACGCGTTGCAGCTGATATCCGCTGCAGAGTGGCAGGACTCCTTCGGCGTCCAAAACTCCCTGAGGACAACCTAACGCCTATGCAAAGGGTTGCCCTCCGGGAGCTACGGAACGACAAGGACCTTGTCATACTGCCAGCTGATAAAGGCCGTACTACAGTCGTCTTAAATCGTCAAGACTACTTAAATAAAATTACTACACTCTTATCTGATACAAATACATACACCTGCATCACAAAAGACCCTACACAAACAATTCAATCCAAAATGAACTCTCTCCTTCTAAAACTCTATAAATCTAAAAAACTTACATTTAATCTCTACGACTCTTTAAAATGCACTTCCGGCCGCTTACCATCCTTCTACGGATTACCTAAAATTCATAAACAAAATATTCCTCTTAAAACTATAGTTAGTTTTTGCAGCTCTCCTACATATAACCTATCAAAATATCTTGCACGTCTACTCTCTCCTACAATCGGTAATAACGACTACACTGTTTCTACTAGCCAATCCTTCTGCACCTCTTTAAATAACCTACAACTTGACGACGACGACCTCATGGTCTCATTCGATGTAATTTCTCTCTTCACTTGCATTCCCACATCACTTGCAATCGACACCGCACTTACACGCCTCCAAAATGACACAACACTACATGAACGCACTTCACTAACACCTCACGACATCTGCACATTGTTGAAATTTTGTCTGGACTCTGCTGTGTTCTCCTCAAATGGTTCTATCTATAGACAAGTTTTTGGCACTGCCATGGGATCTCCGGTCTCAAGTGTTGTAGCTAACTTGGTTATGGAGTCATTTGAGGAAACTGCTTTGTCTTCACTGAATTTTAACATTAAATTCTGGAAAAGATACGTCGACGACACGTTTGTTGTACTTAAAACTAATACACTCCAAAGCTTCTTCCATTACCTTAATAACTTAAACTCACATATAAAATTCACATACGAAACAGAACAGAACAATAAACTCCCTTTCCTAGACGTTCTTGTACACAGATCTCACGATAACTCAATCTTCACCTCAGTTTACCGTAAACCCACACATACAGACAGATATCTCGATTTTAAATCGCATCATCCAACATGCCACAAAGCTTCCGTTGTTAAAACATTAAGTCTTAGAGCGAATTCTCACTGCAGTAATGAAACACTTTCAAACACAGAAACAAAACACATACACACGGCACTTAAAAATAATGGATACCCTAAACGATTCATTCTCAGAAACTGTAGACCCAATAGTACATCTTTAAACAATACATCTCACACCCGCATATCTATTCCATATATTCACGGCATTTCCGAAACAATCTCTCGCATCCTTAAAGAGGCAAATATCCAAACATTCTATTCCCCTGTCACAACACTTCGCAAACAACTTACAAAAGTTAAAGACCCAGTTCCACCAGAAGATCTCACAGGCGCAATATACCAAATACCATGCAAAGACTGCAACAAACATTACATAGGACAAACAAAAAGAATGATCAAAACAAGAAAAAAAGAACACAAACAAGCACTCGCGAAAGGAGACATAGCCTCACGTCTGGCAGAACACGCTTTACAACACGGACACGAACCCGACTGGGACTCAACAAAAATACTACACCGTCACATCACAAACAAGAATAGTAGACTCTTCTTAGAATCTTGGGAAACTTACAAACTACACGGGAAAGCCATTAATACATCACAACCACTTCCAGAAACTTATAAACAACTCTTACTCTGAAATGTATGAGACATCCCCAAATTAGGTAACCCGCAGTGTGGGTTTCTCATTGGTCCCTATTGGGGTTCTTCCATGATTCTATTGGAGGCCTCCCATTGGTTCTCATTGGGTTTTCCCATTCTGCGGGACTACTCTGATGAAGGGTTTTCCAGAAATTTCAAGTATAAAAAAGAGACAGAAACATAACATCGTCATTACTCCTGATGAAGGACTGCTGCTGATGCGTCCGAAAGCTTGAGTGATCTTTTTCATTGCTATTTTACCAGTGTTTAACCTTTTTATGTAATATAATTTTATATATTTTTATATATCTTGTGGATATATTGCCTAGTTGCAATAAAAGTGTAGCAAATGGAAAAGTGATACAATTCGACTGGAGAAGCAAAAGAAAACATCACCATATACTTTAAATTCTATGATATATATATACAGTTATATAGGACGCTAAGTAGCAAGCATATTAGATAATATTTGCGAAATTGTTTATATCAAAAATATAACATATATTTCAACAAAACAGGTTTATATTCCAAAAATTGGAAATCTCTGAGTTGTGGCAATTTTTCCACTGGGGTATATTATAATGTAAAAGTTGAAAATTTTAAATTTCAAAAGAAACTGCGTAGAACATGGACAAATATTATTCACGAGTCTTTATTGCTGAAAGATTTTTACAGATAAAAGATTTGAAAAAAATATAGTCTATTTTAAATTTTACAATTTTGAAGCGGAAAATTTAAGGAGGACATATAATTTTCAGACTTCAGGTCATTATCTGATATGTCTTCCAGATAATAATTTTGTCGCGATATTTTCTCTCCTACGATATAATATTTTTATTACGGAGTCTGCTCGACTATCCTGATGGCTCTTGTCCCTGAATTTTATGTTTTTTCGCCGAAATTCTCATATCTCGCTTTCCTTTTATTTTTAGCTCTATTCGGTAGAAGATGTGGAACGAATAAGATAAGTCTACTTTCGAATTGAGAGAAAAAAGTTATTCTTTATTCGTATTTGGAAATGCGTGGTAGTATTTTAAAAAATTAAAAAAAAATTACATGTTTTTTTTTGGATTGCGTTTTGAATATAATCCGTGAACATTTCGAAATAGAAAGTGCGAAAGGAACTTTCATATCCACGTTCAGTTATTACGATGTTCTGCATGTAAATAGGGATGAAATATGAAGAATTTCACTAGAAATATATTCAGAATTATAATAAAGGAATATATGAATATATATTAAGATATGATGTATTGTCGAGAATAAAAAGTAATCTAAAACTTGTTTCCAAAATTGCAGCAAAAGCTTCAAACCCAAAAACTTCAAATGTTAATGAACAACACGTATAATAAAATGAAATTGTTTTATGCTCTGTGCTAATATCGTTAATCTAAATTAAGCATCATGTTTATTATTATTTACAAATTATTGCTACCTGTAGAAGGAATTGGTAACATGGAACATGAATTCGCCACCTTTGTCGCTTTATTTTGCTAGTGTATATACATATAACGAATTAACGAAACAAAGAACTGGGACTGTTGTATTATGTCCACAAAATGACTTTCTCAGTAGTAGTTATTTGCGTATTTTGTAATAGTTATCTGCATCATCTAAACTCTATATTTCCGATAAAATAAACCATTTCGATAGAAATCATCGTTAGCAGTTGCAAGTGTTTCTAAACGGCTGGTGATAGGAGGCAGGCGGCATTTGGGAGCCTATTACTGGGAAGTATATATTGAGGATATTCCAACCACGTCTAAAATCTATTTAATATACGCAGCTCGAAAGGGAAACAGGGCATCAGACGATAATCGACTGTCCAAATGCAGATGCTGACTGTCCAAGCGATGGTATATGTGCCGACGAGTAAACTGCATACGAAGACACGTTGATAAAATACCCGAAAAATCAACGAGCACCGTAGGTCATTTCGTTTACGATGGGCTATCCGGAGCTCCTAACAATGGAAATGTTAATATGCAAACAGATGATTACTGGTGTTAAGCCAAATGAAGTGAACATCCTTGCCATTCGTTATAAAGCAACTACAGCTCGGTAACGATAAAGAACTAGAATGAAACGCGGACTCATCGCGAGAAAGCGGATGGGCCTTTTACTGTTTCCCACTGAAATTCGAATCAGCGATTAGTCCATTGAAGATATAATTTAAATTTAATTTAGACGGACTTCCCTTTAAGATTTTATAAACGGTGCCAACCTAAGCGTTCTTGGCATTACTAAGTTTTAACCTAATTATTTGCTGTCCAAGGAGGGTGGTTAGTATCTGTTTCTTGAATTTTGTTTTAGAAAGCTCTTTTATTTGATCGTTATTAAGCTACAGTTGTTTCAAACTGTTTCTCGAGGGCACTCTGTTCATCTGGAATAGATTTTTATTTCATTATGGACTACATGGTACTGCGCCTTCTTCCATTCAAAACTCATATTAATAAAACAAGAAATAAATATGAATAAACGCGTGAAAACATGTATTATTGACTCACATTTTACATAGCAATATAAAGTTCTACGAAAGAAATAATGATATATCGCGAGAGGAACATGTTGCACACCATATTTACATGAGGTAACATTTCAGACTAGTAATCTGCCAAAACGCTTAGGGATTGAATGACTGAACGGGTGTGATTATTACTCTCATTTATGATAGATCTGAAAAATGGTCCGTTGATTTGTTCAGTAATCGATTTGTCATAGCTGTACTTCAGGCTACACTTTTTTTGCATTAAGTTGTTGCATTTTCTCGAAGGAAGAATTGAAATTGCATTCAATTTTGAATATGAAGGTTTTGTAGTGACATAAAATCGTATCAAAAATTTGATTTTCCTACTTTATTACTTATATTAAGGATTCGCGAATTATTTATTTCAGTCTCAATGTATAGATTTCGAAGTAAACTTTTATCTTCAACCTCTACATTATCGGTAACTCGCTTAAGATTCTTTCCGTTAAGATGAAACTAGATATTCCTTAATATATATATATTAAAGACCCATAATGTGGATTATTTAATATATGCAAATGAATATAATTAAGCTAATTGCGCAGATCCTGGCTCACAAAGTCTGCCTAAAATCAGCATAACATATTATAAGTTATTTTAATACATTTATCATAAATAAATTTATGGTAAGAATCACTATGAAAATATGAAAAGCGAACCTTTTCATGATTATATAACACATTTTACACAGTTTTTAGCAATACGGACATGATTCTTCATCAGGGAACCGTATCACATCCGCATTGCCGAGTTACAAGCCAGTTTTTGCCACTTTCTCTATTCACTAGTGAACAGAGAAAGCGGCATTATTAAAAAAAAAAGAGACAACATATTATTGCTCTGGGCATTTCGGAAAAAACTGGCTTGTAACTTGGCAATGCCGATTTGATACTGTTCCCTGATAAACAATCATGACCGTGTTGCTAAACAACTGTAAAAACTTTGTAAAATATGTTATATAATCATGAAAAGGTTGGCTTTCATATATATATATATATATATATATATATAAAAGGTGTTCGGTAACTACCACATAAACTCCTTGGCAGACATTCTATGGTCAATTCTATGACGAAAGTCAAGAGGGACAATTTTTGATTGACGGCTTCGTTTATGAATAATAAGCACTTCAAAATTTCTATTTGAGAGCCAATAGTGCTTCAAGAGAGCGTGCTTCTACGTCGTTTCAGCCAATGACGAAAGCTGCACCCCTTGGTTTCCCCGCTTCCAGAATAAAAAGGATTTAACTCGCTATTGTAAAGAATTTCTTGGTCACGTGCTATTTAAATTTAGGGCCCAAATTTTAGTCGGCCCCGCTTTAGAATTATGTCATTCTACGTAAAGGTTCACCTGCGCTACCGAATTTGTTGCTGGCGCACTTATTAAAACACTTTAACTTTCAAATCCCACGTTTATAATATATATTGTAGCTAAGATATGGTGCAGCTAAGATCGTTTCCACCCACGGCAAATTAAGGTTCCAGCGCCTTAATTACTGAATCTTAATAACCACATTAGGTACTAAAAAGTGCACTAAGTCTCAAGTGTAGATGCGATTGACACCAAAAAAACTTCCCTTGGTAGTATAGTACTGACAGCTCTTGGGAACTAAATCGAACATAAGGTCTAAAGTAGTAAAGTATAGCCCTCCACAAATCCTTGAAAAGCCACTAACTTCAATCAAAATTCACCTTCTGTATTACAAAAACGCTTTAGGCATTTAAAAAAATATGATGGAATTATAATTTCAAATAAAAATGCAAGGAAAATTTAAAATGCTAAAACTGCTCAAACTCAACCTTTTTGACAAAAATAAATTATACACTTATCAGAAAGGTTTAAGACGCATACGCTTCGGACGTAACATACGCGTGCGCCACCAATTCGCGCAAAGATTTTCCTTGTTATGATTTTCGAAGAACATTTCGTCGAATTTCAGTACTTCTTTCATGTCTTGTATCTTCTTTCATGCATGCAAATGCTGGCATTGCTAACAGAAACGCTCCTATTTATTTATTACCCCTCGTGTGGATTCTCCCCTGACGAAGTTCTGCACCTCGGGTTATTTTCAATATTTTTTCTTTTCAATTTTTCATACTTGGTCTTGCGTCTTTTTTTAACAATATAAAAATATGAGTATATATATATAAATACATACATACACACATATATATATGCACAGCTCTATTTATCAATCACTGAATATATTACATTATTTAAAAGCAAAGCAGCTTAGAGAATGATATTTTTTCAAATTATCGTGAATGTTTGTAATAAAGAGAGAGAGAGAGAGAGAGAGAGAGAGAAATATTTACGCGGATTTCGAATGATCCTTGCACTTTAAGTAAATACTTCAACACTTTGAAGTTTGAATAGTTTTGAGGAAATATGTTAGTTGCTGATAACATTCGTAAAACTAAACTCGAAAGATCTTCTTTTGATGAGGGAGGAATGTGAACTAACTCTCTTTCCAGCCATTGACCCAGCAAAGGGCTCTCTTTCTCCAGTTTGCAGCAGCCCATGAGATTTCCTTTTAGTAATTGAGGCCCTTCCCTGGGCCCAGTTCTCCGTGATCGGATATCCTCCCCTTGCTGCCTTATCAAGCACTTTTGCTAAAAGATCACGAGCGCTTCCCCATTCGTAACTTTCTCTTCTTCATGAAAATTCCATTTCCTTCTTGCGTCAGACACTTCTGCTTATCATCTATGCAGTAACATGGTCTAATCATACTTGTGCAAAAAGCTTTAATTCCATTTTGATTTCAATTTTAAATTTCGAATTTTTCTTTTAAATCGTAAATACGTCCAAACTATACATCAACCGATTTTAATTCGTTTACAGTTTAACGAACATTATCTTTAATTTATGCAAAGAATCGTTTTAATCTGCTCTTGCGACATTAGTTTATGAAATATAGGTAAACTATCTTCTTTATACAGATTTTGACCTTGGAAAGCAGTTTGAATAATTTTATAATGCTCTATTAATGAAGTAAATATAAATGTATTAAATTATGATTGTGTTAGATAAGCCAACTGCATGAATAGAGACCACCAATTCATGAACACGGGACCTTCCGATTATATTCCGAGTAGCTGGTAAAGTATATATGTAACTGGAAGGTCCCGGGTTTTTGCTTCGGTGGCCTCCTACAATTCTCCCTCAAATTTATATGTTATTTTTAAATTAATACAATTTACACTTCCAAATTACAGCTACAGTTTGATCAGTTTCCTAATGTGATGAAAATGTAATAACTTAATGTAATGAAATGTAAATAAAATTTTTGCATTTCTTTGTCCTCTTTAGTAAATGAATTTATTTAATATTATTATACTATTTTGTACTATTACTATAATTGAATGTGTATTAGGCTTAATTGCAAAAATCATATTCTTTATAAATCAGAAATGTATATATAATTGTTTATTTTTAGGTTACATGAAGTTCCAGAATAATATTTATTTAACTATTTCTTTTATTGTTGGTCGTTGATACTTTTTTGGATATCTATAGTTTAAAAATAAGGTGAAGTGTCCAAATTTTAAAGTATTACTTCGAACTCTGCATATTGATTTGGGTTTTTTACAGTAAATTGTAAACCATTTTCACGTTCAGAGCAGCGTAATAAAATTATTAATTCAGTTTACACACTCAAGAACTTTACGTTTGGCTTTATTTTGCCAATCTTCTTCCGAAACGTCCTTAGTCAATGATAGTCGTCGACGAACAGCAATTTCAAAGTAAATTTAAGTAACGTGAAAATGTATTTAACGCAATTATGAAATCAATCAACTAAATATTTTTGATATAGCTTTTGGCATTTTTTAGTTCATGCAAAAAGAGAATTTTTTTGGATAAAGCCAAAGTTTTGGTATTTAATAGCAAGTTTATATAGAAATAAAGTGTTCAAACAACTATAACGTTAAGAACAAGTATTTAAATAAAAACCGCTTAACGGACTAGGAAATGTAAAGTGTAAAACTGAGCCATAGTTTATGACTCGAATGAAGTACGAGTAAGCGAAAAATGATGTGTATAGAACACCGATAACTGTATTTTCAGCGTTTTATAATGGACGTGTTGTTGTTTTGTTTTAATTATAGAAGTGACTTCAAAAATACAATTATTCGCCTACTATTTTGCCAAATTGCAGAGGGAATTGAAAAAATTACGAATTCAAAAGAAATATGGGTTTTTCTAAATAGTCAGCACACAATAATCAACATAAAGATTTTGCTCCTAATTTTTAAACATATATGCACACATTACAACAGTATGGTTAAGCCACTGGAGCACCACACCTTTCTTCCATATTTTTCCTGAACATAATCCCACTATCGAACGAGAAGATATAAAAATTCGACAATTACGCTGCATGAATCACTACTACTGGAAATCCCAATCCTCATCAGAAACTCTATTTTTATACCCTAGAAAAATCAGAATGAAAAGGTTGTTTGTATTCATTTGTGGAACTAGGAACAAATCGAACTGGTTGTATTCTAGTTCATTAGACGAGGCCGGTCATTTGCCCTTTTGTTTTCCGAGCTGTCTTTGTGCATTGCCATCTGAAGAGAACGGGACACTCATTCGCTTGACAGTTTCTGGTGTGAAAACAATGAAGATCCCTTTGTTTAGTGCCAGTAATTTGTCGCTGGCGGCGCTTTGCTGTCGACTTGTCCATGTCTGGTGTCCTTTACAAACGCTGAATCGTTTCCTCTTCTTTCTGCTCAATCGGAGTTACAGGAGTAATTAATACAAATGAGGATATAGCAAGCTTTCTGTAGTGATTGTCATTTCTTCAATCCCGTGATACCCAAAACCTTTCTGGAAATTAAAAATGTAGTGATCATTGTGCCAACAGAACCTTCGAAACTCCACTTACTCAGCAAATCTATGCTTGAATATCTTTCCTAATCAATTTCGCAAGGCTTTTAACATTTCTAAATGGTTTCTTTTGGTATTTTCTTATTGCTGCACAGAACGTGAGTCTCATTTCACATTATGTCGGACGAAGAAGAGACTATCATTTAAAGTGTTTATAAAGGAAACTAAATTCATTCTCGTTAAGGAGGAAATGATTACCATTAGCTAATTCGAAGCCGAGTCATTTAAAAATTTAAAAGATTGTCATTCATTTGTAGAATGCACACAATAAACACTTCGTTTGATTTAAAGAGAAACTGAAAGGAACGTAATATTTATCCACATGCACGTCCAAATATATTTCCAAATTTAATATCAAATGTAGGCTTTTCCGTCGGTTTTCCTTACTTCATGTAAGCAGAATATGTGGTATTTATTTAAAACGGTACAACAGAGTAAAAATATCAAAATATATTATACTTTTTTTAAGATTCAGAAACTGCTTGTAACTTATACATTATATATATACACACTGGCTTCCAAAAGTTAAGCACGCAATGCAAATTTTCAATTTCAAAAGTGTATTTGAGTTTGAGTGGCTGAAAAACTCGGCGGATATAGATGGTAATATGTAAATATTGTGTATTATAGCCAATCACGATTGACTGTCCGGATATATGTAAATTATGCAATCGTTGAAGACGTCATCATTCCGAAGGATTTGAGGAGGTGCATTTAAATGCTGGTATAAAGTGTTTATAACTTACGTAGAATTATTTGTTGATGATAGTCTTGTTTCTATGGCTGATAGAAAATACTGTGTTTATATGGCTGATATCGAATGATAGATAGTGAGTGCTGGTGGGATGGCGGACGCATTGAAGCAGGCCAGTCAATCAAACATGTCACTATTTTCTTTGGGGTTGAATATTCGGTTATTTCTCGTGTATGGAAATAATTCAAAACAAGTCAAACAGTTATCTGGCGACCTGTGCCCGATCGTCCAAGTATTACCACCCACTCTGATGATCGGCATATTGCTATAGTAGCCAAGCGGAATCGACAAGCGACCTCCACAACTGTTACATCCATGGTTTCAGTGGCACTTGGTAATATTTCTCAGTACTGTGCGCCGAAGGCTTCACATGAAGGGACTGTAAGCCCAAGTACCACGTGTTTGTGTTCCACTAATCGTCCAAGCCAGAGGGGCAAGATTAAACTGGTGTCGTTAACATATTAACTGGACTGTGACAGATTGGTGAAACGTCCTGTTTACTGACAAGTCCAGAATTGTCCTGGAATCAGTTGATAAACGTGTAAGGGTCTGAAGGGTACGAGGCGCACGCAATCAGGCCAAGAACGTCATCGACTGTCATGAATTCAGAGTTGGCATTGTCGTGGTGTGGGCTGGACTTCCAATGGTATGTCACATCGAGCTGCACATCTTTAAAGGCGGTTCTGAAACGGCTGCGCGGTATCGGGATGAAGTCCTAGGCCCCACTGTAAGACTCTACGCTGCAGCAGTTGATACTGATTTCTTCCTTATGGACGATAATACCCGTCTACATCGAGCCAACATCGTTGACGAGAGTGCCTGGAGAATGGGAGCATTTCTCGTATGGAGTGGCTGGCGTATTTCTCCGACCTTAATCCCATTACAAACCTTTGGGATACCCTCGGGCGTGCTGTCCCTGCACGTTTACCTACTCTAGCCAGTCTCGGAGTGATGGAAACTGCCCTAATGGATGAATGGCCATTGTTGGCATCTACGATAATTAATCACCACATTGAAAGCATGTAAAATCACTGTAAAATTTGCGTAATGGACCAGGGTGGCCATATACCATATTAATGTAAGTTTTGTTTGGTTTGTTTGCCTTTAAAAAAGAAACAAACCATTTAAGAAAATATTTTTTAATGATTCAAATGTGAAATCATCATATAACTTACGAAAAGTAAATATATTTTTATCTTTGTACATAATTTTTATTTTCCTTAATGCATACACACATTTTCTACCTTCACGTGCAATTTTGTGTTAATGAAAGATTTACTTTTCCATTTTTGTTGATTTTAGCGTCGAGTGCTTAGCTTTTGGAAGCCAGTGTATATATATATATTATATATGTGTGTGTGTATGTGTGTGTGAACATAAATTAAACAAAAAGTATATATAAATTTGTTTGGTATTACGTATATAGAGGGATAGAGTTTATTTAATAGAGGAATATTTCTCTTATGTAAAATCCTACAGGTTTATATATTTCATAAATTACATATATATTTTATTTATATATATATATATATATGATAGTTTTATATTTTGTTCGGGAAAATGAATTCCTATTGCCATATAAAATTTTCAAAAGGACTATAATCCAAAATAAATTTTAGAAATAGTATCCTTTTTAAATGCATCTTTAATGCGGTAATACATAAATTATGCATTGATAAAGATTACATATATATACATATATATACATATGTAGAAAAAGAAGTAATTACGGATTACATGCTCACGGCAATGCTACAACGAGAACAAAAGTAAAATGTCAGTTGAACAAACAAATTGCGAGCTTAAATATTAGGCAAAACTGGAACATCGCAGTTAAAAATTACGGGATAAAAATATCGTACATTATTTTGAAATATATTGTCAGGGATAGTCATTCCAAATTTTTATTCCAAAATCTTTATTGTAATTATGTAAAAAAGCAAATTGGAAAGAAATCCTGATACGAATAAAGAATTCAAAATGTTCATTTCCCTAGTGGGAGGCAGAATGGAGAAAAATAAGATTATAATCTCAAGATGGATGCTCCAGATTTTGACCATGCGATTTGGGAATGCATGTTACCTGCACTTGTTTGCGATGAGAGAATGCTTATTATGAAGTAGTACGTGCCACTGAAATAACGTTTGTTCTAAAAATTTAGTAAACTGCGTGAACTACGACAAGTTGGGAAATTTTTTATGAAGAAAATGTAATTCCTTTAATTATTTCTACATATTTTACCTCGCATCTGGGGAGGGGAAACTTTTAAACAACTTTCTTTGCCTTTAGTATACTAGAATAGAATAGAAATTTACTCAACTTATATATAATCACCGGTGATATTTCTGTTGTCATTTCATTTTAGAGATACGATTGATAAATTAGGCTAAAGTAAGCTATGGACATCATTGAAAATAGAGCGTCAGAACGGGTGCTTTTGTAATAAGATTTGGCCTATAATTAAATGTTTGTTTTTCGTCAAATTAGGATAAATGGATACAAATTATCATAAACACGAATATTAATAAATGTTTTATAGCATAAATCACGCATTAAGACGGCGTTTCAGTCATAAATGGATGTGCATACAGTGAAGCATATACTGGGTGATTTAAAATAGATTTTATTGACCTTCTTAATTGTCTGTCGTAGTATACTTTTAAGTAGAAAAAGTGCTCAGATTAAGAAGCTCAGAAAGGAAAGGGGGAGTGTTGGATAATCATTTACTTTAAAAACGGTTGTTTGTATATATATGCATTAAAATACAAAAAACTAACTTTTATGCTGGCTTTCTATCCAGAAATTTTCAACTAGAAAAGTATACACATCTAATTAGCTAAATAAAACGAGTTCCATGTATCCAAATGTAATATTTGAAATCTAACTTTTCACACACACACACACACACACACACACATATATATATATATTAGGGTGGTCCTTATTTTACAAGTTGAAGGTATTCTATGCAGAAACTTCCCAGTTTATTCCTTTATATAAATAAACGATTCCGGAAAAATTAAAAATCATTCGATAAAAAAATAACACGCGCCCCTACGCGGCTCCAAAATACTAAAAAGAAAAAAAAAGGATTATATACGGGCTGTCGTGAACCAATCTCTGAACGACCTCATCCTTCGTTTTCATCGGATTCTTCTAGTGATTCATAACGTTTAGAAGCCAAAATTGAAACTGAACCGTGTTTAGGAAACTTCCTTTCTACATCTAAGCCTCCAGAATGCAAAAGAGCTAGAAAACTGATATTGTCTGTTCACTTTAACAAAAACCATAGTGAAATATCAGAATAGCGAAAAAGATGGCGCCCAATAATTGACAGCCTGTGTGGGAGTTCAAGTCCAAATGACTTTGTAATCAATTGTATATCTCTTAAGAGAGTCCGAGAAAGAGTCCGCGAAAAAAAGCAGGAGGGGTAAGGTCAACTTTTTACTTTTTTACGTAACTATGGGCTGGGATACGAATCTGCTTCCAGATATTACTGGAAAAATTAATACTGACAGATTTCCTGTAATAGCGTGGAATAGCCCCATTAGGGATTCCTAAACTTTCTTCAGAAACCGGACTTGAAATTGCTTCACTTGCATTTGACCTCTTAGATAATTAGTCATTATTGAATGCTGTTTAAATTGTTGTATTTGACACAACGACCAGCAATATATGTCGCTTGATTGGTGCATGTCATTTGCTTGAACAAAATCTAAACCGTGACGTTTTATATTTGGTTTGTCGCTATCACATTTTTCACATCTCAATACAAGACGTTTTTAGCGAGGTAAAAGTTTCATACAGCAATGATTCGGATCTACCTTACATAAAAGATTCAAAGGAGTGTGGAAGGACATTGATGAGACAAAATTTTTACCATGGCAGTTAAATTCAAATACTGGGGAAATACTGAAGGATGAAATATATTAAATTTTATTGTATGCAAAAAATAAAATTGAAGAATATGTTCCCCATGCGCACATCCATGGGTACTCCTGTTGAATCGTTTAAGTATCTTGGTCTCACCTTTACTTCTGATCTTCGTTGGAATTTACACATTGCTGCAATTATAAATAAGGCTAGATCTAAACTTTATTACCTCCGAGGATAACTTAAACATTTTACAACTCGAATCCGTCTTCTGTAATATAATTGTTTTATCTTGACAACTTGGTCATATGGAGATGAAATTTGGGACTCTCACCAAATAAATAACATCACCGAACTTGAATCCATACAAAATTTAGCTACCCGATTCATCTACAATTCTTGGTGACCAGGTCAATCAATATCATCACTTAAACAAGATCTTGGACCTATCCCTCTTAGCTACTAACCGTAAATATCATCGTCTGACACTTCTTTTTAAAATGTACCATAAACTAACACCCGCTTCAGTAACCCAATGCTTACTTCCGCACCTTACACTTCAGACCGTCTTAACCATTCCTTTAATTTGTTGCCTATCTATGCCAGATCAGACACATATAAATTTAGTTTTGTTCCAAATACCATCCGAGACTTGAATGCCCTGGACCCAGAACTAGTCTGCACCTCATCATTGACTCTATTCCTTCAAAAACTAACACATGTTTAATTTATTTTGTTATGATTATGATATTGTTTATACTGTTTTTTCCTGGTCAATTTTTGTTCACGTCTGCCTTCAGCTTAGGCCAGCCAGGCTAATGCTGTATTTGAAAATAAATAAATAAATAAATAAATGCTATGGAGAATTCTTAGAAGTGATTATATTTCTTGGGGAAACGCTACCTCAGGGAGTATATTTTCGTCAACCTGGAGCATGTCATTTACCAAAATGAATAGCTAAAGCAATCTATTGAATGAAAATGTATTTATTTAAGGAGCAATTTAAATTAAGTGGAGGGAAAGAGATCGCTGTAAAATGTATTTGTCGTTTCATAATAAACTATTATACAAAAGCATGGTTCTCGGTTACAAATATAATCGAGGCTCCTATGAATGATAGTAATTTCTATAAAACTGGTAGCTTACAAAAAACATGACAAATCATTTATAGAAATAGCAAATACAAAGTTCATTAACAATTCATTGTATTTAGGAGAAGAATACGTAGCTTTAGCAATATTTAACAAAAGAATGTCTCTAGAATAGTAAGGATATAGCTAAAAAATGATAGTTGAAAAAGAAACAAATGAATCCGAAGATTTGAAAAAAAAGACCTCTTCAAATTAAAGTAGGTGATTTAGAATATTTACTTAGTAAAGATTTGCCTCTACAAAGAATAAAGAAAAAATCGACAAAATATTTTGAGAGGTTCCAAATTCCGAAAGATTTTGTGTAACTGGATCACCTACACTGGTAAAATGAAGAAAGTTATTTAAAAGGAAGGGACATTGGAGAGTTAATAAAAGTTAGAAATAAGAGAGAAAGTACCAGAGAAGAAATTTGCATATAAAAGGTTAAACTCTGGTAAAATAGCAAATGAAAAAATCACCTAAGCTTTCGGACACGTTAGCAGCAGTCCTTCATTAGGAGTAATTACTCCTTACTCCTGATGAAGAACTGCTTCTGAAGCATCCGAAAGCTTGGGTGATCTTTTTCATTTCCTATTTTACCAGTGTTCAACCATTTGTATGTAAATATCGATAAAAGTTGTTAATGATACTGCTGAAAGTGGAGTGAAGTTAATTGAAGAATTTAAGTATAAATATACCAAAGGCGATTTTCATAATCAAGAATTTATTTTACATACAGTGTACGACTATCGAAGACATGTTCAACACCCAATCGGAAGACGTTAAGGATCCCATAAAATTAAGATATCGTTTTGTTGGTTCTATTCCGTTATTGTTTATAACTCGTAGAACTTTTAAGTAATATAAATAAAAGCTTTAAATCTTCAATTTCAAGTTTTATTTTATTGTATAATTAATTTGATATGACTTGGATAAAAAGATATCTCACATATAGTGAATACTCAAAAATTCGTGAGGATTTAAGAAACTTTTAACATTCAACGTTGATGGTGTAGGTGCTCTTGATGTCCAAATGTGTTCAAGTTTCGAACACATTATTTTTTAAATTATTGATAAAAAGCCTGGGACTCCTGCAATTTGATTTCCAAAAAATGTTTTTCCATATAAATAAAGACCACCCTTATATATATATCTATTGTAAAATAAATAATATATCTATCATATGTTTTTGCACAATTTGAGCGATTTTTAATTAAATGTATGTTCGCCAAGTCGACGGTCAACAAGATAATCGCCGATGTATCTCCTCTGTATTGTCAGGTATTTGCATATATATAAAATAAATAAATATCCTGTCATGAAAAACAGAGATTAAAACGGAAAAGCATGTATGAACTTACACTGATCATATAAAATATTTTCTAAAACATATTTTTCACAACTTTTTGTTAATTTGAAAAATGAACTCTAATTAAAACGATGATTAGAAAATGGGCATTATTTAATTCATTTTAACATTTATGCAATATTAAAAAAATTCAAGAAAATGTAAGATTTAAAAAGTGACGTAATAACAAAACTTACATGTTTAAAGTGACCGACCTCGTTCGAAGGGCGTTTTTCGAAAAAAAAGGAAAGCAATTTCTTATAGCTGAGGATGAAGTTCTGAAATCTAAAAACACAATAAAATTTAAATTTTTGGCCGAAATTGGGTGTTTGAATAAGCTTGGTTTCGATAAAGAGTATCTAACAAGAAAACCATTTTTATTGTACATTGCATAGCTTCATAGTACAAATATTTTTTTTCTGTTCTATTCTAATGAATTTAAGGACAAAATTTGTTCAGATGTGCATATATGAATACACCTAAAAGAATTTTCCGTAATGACTTTCTGGCGAATATTTCATTACTAACATCACATATTTTGTTCGTCTATAACATAAATAATATAAATATAATAATATAATTTAATAGCGGTATAGTTATAATATAAATATAATTTAATAATAATATAGTAATGGAGTATAAATATAATTAGTATCTAAATATATTATTATATTCTCATCATTGAAGCCATAATGGACAAAGCATTAAAAAGAAAGACGAGTAATTTGTTTTAGCTAACAGTAATTGTCTTTTAATGACAGAGTTCCATTATCTGCAAGAAAAACCAGATTATTTTGTCGTTTCGTGTGTGATTTTATTTACACGGAAGTAACTTGCAATATGCAGGAAAAAGAATAAGAGGAAATATTATATATTTTAATTAGCATAACTGATATTTACTATCGTCTAGCCATAAGTTTCTAAGTTACAAAAGTGAAATAGAAACACCTTTCAAAATACATTATCTGCAGAAACATTATAGAAATGGTGGGCAAAATGTGAATGATCTTTCTGACTGAATTACAGGTAATTTTGCGTTTCCAGCTACCTTATATATATATATATATAATATTCACATATAAATTCATGCGAATTAAGGTATTAGCAAACAGTTATTTCGACACTGGCGTAAGGTTTAAAAATAGGACATTTCGGGAACTAACTGCTCATTTTGTCAAGTGAAGGCATTCTGCCTTCACTTGACAAAGGGAGCAGTTGGCTCCCGAAACGTCGTGTTTTTAAACCTTACGCCAGTGTCGAAATAACTGTTTGTTATGGAATCTCCTGGTGAAACTCTGTATTGTTTCATTAAGGTATTAATTTCGCCAACTACTTTTCTAAATTTTACGTTCTTTGCTTTTGATATTACAGTATTTCGAAATCTATTTACCACTTTATTTTCTCTAAAAATCATATAAAATTATGTTAATTTTTATATTTTATATTATTCTAATTTACCCTAAATAATATGCAAAGCAGTAGTTATGGATAATGAGGTGTTGTTGAAAGACCCTTTATAACGATAACATGAATAATTCCGCCATTACGAATAACCAGTGGCGTGGCTTGGCTTGAAATATGGGCTATGTCCAATGCTTCAGCCTCACGCTCGAGTGAAAAAGCGCCATTTCATGCATATATCCTCCACATTATCGCCATCATGATGATATATATGAATTGTGACGTTAAAGAGAGAGGTGATGAACATTTGGAGATGGCCTACATTTAAAATTATGCTACATTATTGCAAATAACAAGCGTAATTGCATTTTTGTGGACATTCTAAATGTAAAACGTTTCTTACAAAAATTTTAAAGTTGATATATTAGAGTTATTTGTTGCAAGCATATAGCAATGTATTTCATTGGGTTATTAACATTTCTTCAAACATTGGGCAAAATAGGTTTCATAGGTTTTCAATGCCAAATGAGGAACTGAAATATACATTTTTCAAAACGTTGCCGATACCTAATCATTTTCAGAAATTTCTGTTATTAAATTGCTACGTTATTCTAATTGTAAAAAATAAGAACACAATGAAAACATCGATAATATCATTCTATATCTTGCACATAGCGATGGGGTAGTTATAAGTACTAAAACTGATTTATACGAATAAATTATTCAGTTGCTTTTTAACCGAATACGAAACTAATGATGGTTATTGTATTATTGGTTGGTATAGTAACGAAAATCATGTTAGATAAGTGACTAAAATTTAAGGCAAAGTTACATTTGTTTTAACTGAAAATCAGGGTTCCAATATTTCAGAAAATTGCCTGTTTTAACAATAGAAAATAAAAAATATACCTTTTCTAAATTTTTTCATTCTGAGCAAAAACTAAATAAATTTGATCATGCCATAGTTTAATTGATATATCGTTTGCTATCATAGATTATTGCGTTGTAATTAATTACTTACAAGCTAATTAATTTATGAAGTAGGCATATTATTTAAATAATTTGTCTAAGAAAGTAATTAATATAAATAATATTTAATAATTTTAATTTTGTCATAATAAATATATAAATAAATAATAAGTTTAACTGGGATTTGATTTTTTTGTTTCATGCTTCATTTCGTCGCATGTATATCCTGTGTATACAACCAAAGACATAGAGCGAAATGCATTATGTCGCCTTTAATTGTCTTCATAGAAAAGTAAGACACGTGTGAAAAGAAATAATTCTGCTAAACTGAAAAAAAATTCCACTTGATAAACTAAAAGTATCGACGGTACTAAATAGAAGAGAGACAAATTTTATTGCTGTTAGAATAGCTGGCGTAATTTAAAAGACTCTCTTGATTCATGGCTTCTTATATGTATGTTTGATGTGACGTTACGACAATAAATTAAATTTAGCTGTATAAGGTAATTGCGAAAGCTAGTGTGTAGTGAGGCGACATAAGTTTATCAGTTGTGAACAGGAAAGTAGGGAAAAGTGTGAAACTAAAAGCCATTAGGAAATTGTTTCGTTAACTTGAGACGAAACCTAAAACATTCTTTTCCATTACGAAAGGGGGTGCAAAACAAGACCAGTTTATTTACGTTGGGATGGTAAATGGTTTTACTATTTTTGTTTCTCTTTATATTGCCTTCTGTAGGTTTGTTTTGTGAAGGATTACTCTTTATTACTGAGAGAAAGGTAGTAAATGAAGCATGAAAAGCGCTGTCAATGGGAAAAAGGAAACTTTTAGTGGAACCAGAGTCAGTTTTGCGTTCTTCTTAACCGACATAAACCTACATCTTTTAGTCGTTTTCCAAAATTTTAGAGTAATTGCGGAGGGGCTTTATATAATGTGGGTTTATTGATAATTAAAAAAAAAACCGTTTAACTCTATTTTCAATTAGGAGTTCAATAACAGAACAGAAATTACTAGTTTCATGAAACCTTAAACAAACCTCTAACATAGTGTTATAAATCTCGAAATAAAAGAATAGTACATCATTATAAAACTGGAATAAAATTCTAGCATATCGCTATAAAACATGAAATAAAGTTCTAGCATATTATTATAAAATCTGAAATAAGTCTAGCATATCATTACGAAACTTAAAATATTAATAAAAGTCTAGCATACGATTATAAAACTTGATTTTTCAGTTCTTCGTAAGAACGGGCGCCGTTAGCGGGGGGGACAGGGGGGACCCGCCCTCCAATATTTGTATTAAGGTTCCATATCCCCCTCCAATTTCAAACAAAATTTTCTTCAAGTTAATTTTAAACACAGGCATTTTTTTCAGCCGAATGAAGGAAATTAAATAAAATTTTCACAACTTGGTTTTGATAACAAATGTTTAATAAATAGTTTTATCATATCTTAATAAACTTTCACAAATGCAAATTGGACTAAGTAATACGCTTATGTACATCGGTTGAATAAAATTATTATTATTATTATTATTATTATTATATTTAAATTACAGTTCTTATAAAATAGAGAATTTTAGACATTTTTCATTCATTACTTATGTTTAGGTACCTTATGAAATATTACCATATGCTTTTCTTCAGTCCTTAATAAGTACCTCTGTGCACGTATAGATCAATCAATAGTTTTAGATGGATATTGAACATAATTAGTTATAAAATATTGATTTTCATGATGAAGACATGTGTTATCTTCGAATTTTCAAATTCCTGTATTTGTAGAAACAAAATTCGTGTATTTATAAATATATAATATAGAATTCGTGCACGTATAAATACGTAATTTAATTCGTGTGTTTTTAGATATATAATATGTTGCGTATTTTTGTAGGTAATATTTTGTATATTTAAAAAAATATAATTTCCGCATTTATATGAATACAATTCGCATATCGATAGTATATTGCATTCAGGTTTAAATGTTTCAAGAAACAGCGCTTATTTCTTGTTGTTAGTAAATGTCTTGTGTATAAACCAGTACGTGGCGTATCTTCGAAAGTGGGCCATTTTCAAATGTTTATCATCCCCTCTTGAATACAAAAAATCACAATTCAGAGCTTTAACATCTCTGTGGTGATAATGATGATGCTATTTGCATGAATTGGTATTTTATACTCGAAGGGGAGGGCTGTTGAACGACTAGGGTTGGCCTTTTGAAGTTACGTCACACCACTTGTAAACAAGAAGACATGCCATTAATTATTAAGTTCAAGCGAATTTCAAAGCGCTTGATGAACTCTTGAATTATCTGATCAATACTTTGTTGACTCTATCAACAAAGTGATTCTCGAATTAAATTTCTGATGGAAAGTTTGCAAACAAACATTCCTTTGATCTCAAATGAAGTTAATTTTACAGCGAAAGTATACATTTCAATTTCTTAAATCAATGAGTTTCTTAACTAGCTTCAGCTGAATTAATTACTTGAACCATTTTGAATTATTAACTAATTTAATGGAATCGATTACGAAGTCTCTGCTACTTTTTGCTGCATCAAATTAAGGATTTATTCATCGCCCATATAAATGATGAAATTTTAATTAGTCTTAATTGTCATTAATTATTACCAAATAAATGCAGCTTTCCTATCACAAATTAAAATATTTAAACAAATGTAACTTTACGGAATGAACTCTTAAAAAATAAGGCCATATAAGGGTTAAAACAGAGATTTTCCCTTTTAAGTCTCATGTGGGTCAAGGTAGATAGGTTCATTACCGTTTTTATGTCAGTTAATTTTGAAATCGATCAGAGGTGCATTTTATCTTTATCTAGATGAAATTGATTATAACAAATTGGCTAAAGAAGCCTAATGAAATTCTAACTTAGCGTTATTGATCGGAAAGATTTCGAAATAACTAATTTAGTTCCTAAATAGATTAATGGTTAGAATGGATCGATATAAAATTACGACAATAAATTAAAGAAAAAGCGTTATTTAACAAATTAACGAAATGTATTTTACTTCAACGTATTTAGTGTTAAAATGCATACATTGGATAGGTGAAATATATTAAATCGCGTCATTTTCAATCGTGGAGAGCCATTATAATACTTAGTAACTTTTAATAATAATTTTCTGGGTTCATGCCGGGAATATGTTACTATGCTTATAGAATAGTTGAGATTAAATACAAAGAGTTTTCACATGAGCCTATAAAAAATTATTGCTACTATTTACTGAAACAGGTATTTTGGAGCAGAATTTTACAAATTATTATGTGTGCGTTTGTTTCTAATTCGGAAAAAATGAACGTAATATGCTTAAAGAAAGGAGAATGTACTTAATATATCTTTTTGACAAAATATGGACTTATTTAAACACGATGTTCATTTAATATGTAAATACCTCTTCTTAATATGCTTGTTAACTTTCAACCTGTTAATTGTTCCTAAATGTCTGATTTTTATGACAAATGCATAGTCATCTAGGGATTAATCATTAATTATTTTATTGCTTCGTGTGTTACATTATTGTTGCATGTTATTACTTTTCTGCGACATTTCGTACGTTGTTGTCTTATGTCACACTTTGTTTTCTTATGTCATTACTTTGTTTTTCTGTGTCATACTTTGTTGTTTCATGTCATTATACTTCCTTATTTCATATTTTATACGACGGTATGTGGGCGGTATCATAGGGAATAGTGTATCTTCTTCCTTTATATGGAAAAAGCTGTAGTTTGAACTAACTAAAACGCCCGTGTCAAAAATATTGGCAATTCATATCATATACACAGTAGTTGTCGAAAAGGAATTGGAGAAAGTTCCTATTTAAGGCATTTTTCTCATTTCTTCTTCTTCTTCTTCTTCTTTTTCTTCTCTAACTTGAAATGTTACGACTTTTACTTGCTCAAACAAGCACTATTCCCACTATTGACGACAGATGAAAAATGGCCAATAGTTAGCTGAATATGACTAAGTATCATGCGGAAAATAAAATAGGTAAATCGAGACAGAAGGAAAGAGAATACCTTGCCCAAAACTAACGTTTTTCTCTAAGTATTTTTTATAGAATATATAAAGAATAGAAAATCTCTCTACTTATATATGCAATTTATTACAAATGAATGCATTGTCAAAGAATTTCAAATGTTAATCCATTGGAGAATTTGGCTGTAGGGCCAGGTCAATATCCCTACCGATAGCTTTGTTAGATAACGTCACAGAAACAAATTTTATGCCCATTCGTGTAAACTTTTCGCATTTTTTTTCTTAGTGAATTCAGTCTAACAGCACCGATTTGATTTTCGCTTCAGAAAGGAGTTTTTTGTAGCTAGATGAATTCTGATGGTGAGTTATAATAGTACGTTACTTTATAAACATTACTTATATTATTACTCTTGTGATCGTATTTATTCTCTAATCCTTGAAGACAGATTGTTAAAAAAAGTGAACAAAAGTTGTATAATATTTGAATTTTTATGACACCCTAGATATAATTTACATCGAAAAATGTAAAAATCATGACAGTTTGAAAGGTTTATAAAATATTAACAGTTGTTTCGGTAGGCACGTGCTACTTTCTTCTAAACGACACTAACCCCGTTCACAGAAGATAAGTAGTGCTTGGCCTAAACGAAGCAAGTGTCATTTCGAAGTAGCTAGCATGTAGCTACCAAAACATATGTTGATATTTTATAAATCTTTTGAATTATAATAATTTTTGTGTGGTTTTAGACATAATTTCAAAGTGTCCTTCATTTATTTATTTCCTATAAATATTAATTTTATTATTTATGCAAACACAGTTTTTATATGTTGTGTATCGTTATATATATTACTATATATTACATTATTATTTATTATTTTTAAGTAGAAAAATATTAATTTTCAAAAGGGATAAACATTGTTACTTCTACGTTAAATTCAAGTTTGGTTTGATTAATGATACTGGAGACAATTTTTGCTTATTTTTTATTATTTAATTGCATATTATGTTTAAAACTTCCTAGTGGCTAAAATATTCAAATTTAATTGCACTTTAGAAAGTTACTAGTGGTTTTATAAACTCTAAAATTTTATATAAAACTGAACTTTAACTAAAGCTTTCACTTTCATGGTTTCATACACCAAATGTATCTTCGAAACGTCCCACTCCGCATGATTTAAATCAATTACAGAAAAAGAAGATGAATGTGACATTTCAAAAGTATCAACCAATGTTCATAAACAGCATAGAAAGTGTCCATGGAGAAAGTAAAACCCGGAAAAATATTTCGCTAAGACTTCATCAATCACGACAACACTGAATTTCCCAAATGCATTCACTCATCCACGAATTTACACAACGGGGTATTTTCCAACAGGATATCCTTTCATAAATATATACAAAAATGCCATGCTTTTACTTTCAAAACCAGAAGTATGAGCACTAAGAAATAGATGACAGATTTTACGATAAATAACCGACAAGTGAAATAGACAACGTCCCTTAAGTGAAATTCACTAAGATCGCATTTGGAGCTTGGGCCGTTTCCTTAGAATATAACGCGTAATTCATTATTTACAGATTATTACGTAGAAGTTAGATTTATGAATGAAGGCACGTATGGTATGATCATTATAGGTTTCATTTCATTGTAGTAAATTAAAAAAAAAATACAAAATGAGATAGAGAAAGTATTTTTCTTTTAAAGTTAGATTTGCGGAAATTGTAGAGGACGCGTTTCTCAGACTTTTACTGACTTTACTTTTTTTTTACTTTTAGCGTTTAAGAAAGAGAAAGTGTCAAACTTTAATGTATCATTATTGTTGAGTAGTACATGGACTGCTTTTTACATCAAATTGAGGTGAATTGATCGGTATTAAATTCATCGAAAATTATCGGCTACAACAGGCTTTTCACCGTTCCTTTTTCCAGCCTTCCTTACTCGATAACGGGACAGGTAACTCCCGAAATCTCGTTATTATTTATTTTAATAATAAAAACTACTTCAGTGACAAAAATTTTCTGTCTATATGGAACTCTTTGGTGAATCGTTATTTCGTTTTATTAATAAAGAGCTGGGTGACTCTTCAAGCGGAGAAATTGTAGGTGCCAATAAATTTGGGCATTCCGTCAGAAAAAATTCTATGAAATTAAATGTGGTCAAGTCTGATGCCACTGAAGTTATTAGCCAGTAGAAACGATGTGCGATAACTAATAAGTGTAAGGTTCGTACGGGTGGACCGAAAATATTGACTAACAATGACCGCAGGACACTTAAGCGTGTTTTTAGAAACAACCGCCAAGCATCCCTTCCAGCAATCGCAGATGACTTACGATGGCAAACATATACAGAAGTCAGTGACAAAATAATCCGTCGTGAGATAAATGAACTTGGGATTCATGGACCTGCGGCTGCCAACAAGCCTCTGTTAACACATATCAATGCTGAACGGCGTCTGCAATGTTGCAATGAACACCGCCATTGGACTGTTGCTCAATGGAAAAACGTGGTGTGGAGTGATGAGTCCAGATACATGTTGTGCCAATCAGATGGAAGCGTATGGAGCTGGCGAATGCCTAGTGAGTGGCATTTACCAGAGCACATGTTTTCGACTATGAAGTTTGGTTATGGAAACATTATGGTGTGGAGCTGTTTTTCTTGGTTCGAGCATGGCCCATTAGTTTTAATCGAGGGCAGAATGAACGCCGGAGTACACTTAGATGTGCTGGACAAGAGCATGCTTCACACGTTGTGGCAACAGTGTCTCTACCAGCAGGATAATGCTCCTGTCCACACAGCACGGTCTACTGTTGACTGGTTTGTAGATAATGAAGTGAAAGTGCTTCAATGACCTGCCCGAAGCACCGATTTGAATCCCACTGAGCATCTTTGGGATAAACTAGAGTGTTGGTTGCATTTAAGGCCAACTTGACCAAAAAATAAGCAGGGTTATTTGTCGCATTGCAAGAAGAATGGCAAAAATTTCAGCCGACGGTATATCAAAAGTTGGTCAAGAGCCTACCCCAAGGAATACATGCTGTCATAACAGCCAAGGTGAGATCCGACTGCTTATTAGTAGTTATACTCGAACGAAACAGAACTAACAGCAATGTGTGTGCGATTAAATAGTGTTATTATCTTGCTATTTATATAAATAATGCGATTTATGTAATATAAATTAGTGTAATATATGAAATGCTATAAAAATACAATAACAAATGACCATGTGCGGAAAATCCCATATCATCCAGCTACTTCTAGAAAGTAACTGAAATGCAGCGCACTCTATCGCCGATAACTTTCTAAATTTTTATGATATTCAACTAAAATTTTTATATAAGTTGCCATATACAATTGGCTACCTAATTATTAAAAAAAAACTACCGTTATTTACATGCGCAGTTAAAAATTATTACATATAAATACTCATATCTCTTCGAACATTCAATATATTCATTTCAAATTTCAGTATATTTTTCTTTTAAATTGACAAGTTTTATATAAGTTTTTTGAAATTTGGTTGAAAACTCTGCATCCCATAAGTAAAAAAATGTGAAAAAAAATGGAATTTTTCAAAGAAACGTTCATATCTTCGTGGATATGTAGCTTATGTTTACGAAAATGCACAGAAATATTGCATAGAGAAAGCAAAATCTTTTTGAAAATTACGAATTATTTCTACTTTTTTTGTGATACAGGTTAAATTACAAATATTTCTGTTTCTTCGATTTTCTGTGGGTCCCCTAAATGCATACTTGACTGAATCTTTACAGGACAGTGTGAATCTAAGCATTTTCTTTATATAACTGAAGTTGAAGAATAATTCGATTAGTATTTCTCGAGAAATTTGAAAACATGTCTAAAATCGAAAGCGTCCGCTTACCTTTGCGTATATAGTGTACGTAGTTGTAATATAAAATATTGAAGAAGAAAATGTAATTTACAGAAGCATATTCTTCTGTTTGCCACGTATTCACCGTTTGCCATGGTGCTTTTATTCACCTAATTTTTAAAATATTCTGTGTACGCTAAACTGCATGATGATATATAATACATCCGTGATTCTTCTGTAACTTTAGCATGTATCAGGACTTTTCTTGCATTTATCTTCCTAGAATACTCGGAGGAAAACTTGCACCAAAAAAGTTGAAACGAACGGCAGGAAATAATGTCGACACAGCAAACGTATCTGCTCGACATAACAAAGCGGCTGGTTATATATAATTCGTTATAGAAGACTCCACAGAAGTAAATTTTTATTTAATGAAAAATATGTGTAAACATAAAGATGTTAATGGAACCGCAAATAATAAGCCAATGAACGAAGTTACAGAAAAAGATTATTTTTCCACTCGAACAGTCTTAGATCACAAATTACATTAAAAAAAGGGGAGAAAGGGCCAAAACACTTTCCGCCATAACGAAGAAATACCACACAAAGAGCAAGCCAACTTTTTCTGGAGAAAATAATAAATTCCCCTGCACGTCGCTCAAATAACGAAAGATAAGCGATAAGCTGTTGCATTTCGTTTACAGTTTCGCACCTAAAAACATGCCTTGCCACTTTTGGAATATTAAGCCGCGATTTAAAAAAAAATATACATATATATCCTTCTTTCCCGTTTCTAAATATATTTTCTCAAATCGTCTAAGCCAAAGTGATTCAAAGGCACACAATGCTTTATAATGGAAAAACGAGATCTGTTCCATTATTTGTTAGATTTTGTGTTTTAATCATAATTTTAGATAAACTGAACTACGGAATGACAAATTCGAAGTTAAATCATAGCCAACTCGGTATTAAATGATAAAATACGTAAATATACGTTTCTTTATTTCTTAGCAAATAGAGATTGTTAATGTGCAGTAACATTATCCTGTATAAAAATAAACATAGAACGAAACTATACTCACGTTTAAAATTTTCCGTACTTCCGTAACAATTTTTTCTCCCTTCATCTCACACCTGTTCAAAAACTTCTTGTACAATAAATTAATTAGAGATTTTTTGTGACATATCTTCCACATCGAAAATTTTTCAGTCTCTTTCTAATTCCTAATACTCATTCTTGTCTGATATTCAAGCTTTTAAATCACTGATACATTTATATATCATTTGTCATAAATACCTAATTTTCACAATGTTGTACTTCGCAGATCAAGTATTAATGGTCCGGATATGTGATAACGCTTAGAGTGAAGCGTAAAATAATGCGTGTGCAGTTAGGCGTGTCATTGCGTATGGGCATAGCGCAAGACTTAATTGGCGAAATAGCTACATTCCATTCCATGTAGGTCTTCTAGAGCTCTCTCTCTCTCTCATAAATAACAAACGTTGATGTATACTTATAATATAATTACATGTCACATACGTAGCATTTTATTATTTATTTTATATAAATCGAACACTACGCAGATTAAATCAAACAACAATGTCAATCAATCAACGTTTATTGGCGTAGTGATACCAACGCCGATGGTATGGCGTGATTAGATGGTGAAACGTTCGAAAGAAAATAAATATTTCTGCCTTCGGTGGGACCTGAACCCACGACCTTCCACATCCACTTCAGGTCCCACCGAAGGCAGAAATATTTATTTTCTTTCGAACGTTTCACCATCTAATCACGCCATACCATCGGCGTTGGTATCACTACGCCAATAAACGTTGATTGATTGACATTGTTGTTTGATTTAATCTGCGTAGTGTTCGATTTATATAAAATAAATACATATGCTGCAACGTGCATTTCGATCAATTTAATACCAGTCTCTTTGCAATTTGGTTTAAATAGTAGTCTATGTACTACACCATTCTGCGAAATAACTGGCAACAATATATATACGTTCGTAAAGAGATTATATATTGTCCTTCGTAGCTCAGTGGGTAGAGCCTCCGCCCGGCAAGTGGAAGGTCGTGGGTTCAGGTCCCACCGAAGGCAGAAATATTTATTTTCTTTCGAACGTTTCACCATCTAATCACGCCATACCATCGGCGTTGGTATCACTACGCCAATAAACGTTGATTGTTTGACATTGTTGTTTGATTTTATTATTTGTTTGCATACATTACATATTAAGAGTGGGTCACCTGGTGCGGGAATGGTGACTTGGCGTGACAACCTAGTCGCAGTTTCATTTGCAGACAATAAAATTTACTGAGAGTCGAACTCAGCATAGTGAGCTTGATGGGTGCTCTCGTAGCAACCGGATAGTCAAGGAACATATATTTGGTAAAATATGGAAGTACAAGTTAAAACTTTTTAAATAATTTATGCGATTTTGCATGGTTGTAACTTTCTTTTTTGTAGACCCAAAGACGCAGCCCGCACACATCACATGACGATCAAAATTACGCTGATGTATTTCGTAAATACACAGCGTAACTTGCTATAAATGTGTTGCAATATTGTCTCCTTGATAAATATTGGTGTACATTTAATTCTGCAAGCGGAGTGCGTATGGACATGGCGCCAAATTAACCAGTGATTCGACACCCTGTTCGTAGTACGCAATACTGTGTGCGCGTAGTATTTTATTGTTTTACCTCTAACTTTGTGTACATGTATTAGGTACTATAGTTGGTACTTGATGTTTTACAGGTAAGCAAATTATTTCAGTCCTTTTTTATTTTACGTCATAAGAAGTAATAGCCGTGGTTTTCTCTTTAACAGTTACTGGTGGACCCTGACTGTTTTACTGGCACGCTTTCAATTTTTTGTCCCGTATATAATCAGGTAAGCCTTCATTTCTCTCTTTATTTAAAATTTAACCTAAGAGAAATTAAAATTGATATATTATCACTGGTGATAGAGATTCCTGTAACCAGTGACAGAGATTATTACTGATTGACTAATTGTTTCCATGAGAATTACTAAAAAGCTTTGACGTCCTACAAAGTCAATTACCGAATGACTCCATTACCATGTGACTACAAAGCTCATTAACTAAAAAAGACTTGATAAATAGAGACAGATATTAATTTAGTTCTTCATTTTCTGGATTTCATGTTACTTTGAAGAAATTAACTGTGAGAATTTCAACTACTTTTACTTTTATTATTTTAATAAGCAAAAGTAGAATTGAAATCACTAAAGCGTGTTTAATTTCAGTCTGTATTCTTGTCAAACGAATGAACGCGAAAAAAAGGTAGGTTGCCTGAATTTAATTTTAGCTAACGTGAAGAGAATGGGAGAGCAGATTGAAGTAAGTACTCACTGTGGAAAATTTCATTTACATCCACTTACCATTGGCATTATTGTTTTGAAAATGGTGTTTATAAGAAATGGATAATAAAAACGTTAGTGGTCAGAAGAATGTTAAGCGTTTGAGGTAGCCTTAGAGCAGCACCGTGTTGTCCAAAACTTGAATCTTAATTTGTAAAGGTATTCTTTCATGGAGGTAATTTCAGAGCTATTAATTATTATTTTGTTGGTTATAAACTAGGGAATGTTAATAATTTTGAGAAAAAGTTTAGTTGTGGTAGCGAAAAGTTAATGGTGGTGGCAGTTTTAAGCTTTCGCCCAGGCGTCTTCACCGTTGGCCATTGGAGATGCATGTGCAGATGGCAATGAATCTTATGAAATGATTTTATACTTTATGGGGGAATTTTGAGCGTTTGTGTAGGAGAAAGTTACGATATTTGTGGTCATTACTTTAGCATTGTTTGCAGTTTATATTCATAGAGAAATTTGCTTCTTTCTTCATCTATGATATAAAGATTTTGAATTTAACCTTATTAATGAATATATATGTACTCACGGGGACAAAAAATGGGTTCACATTTTTTATCCGTGAGTGTTCGCATTAACAAAGTTCGAATGTATTTATTTTTATCAGATTTTATCTAGCGCTCGCATGAAAGTTACTGAGACCGTGTTTTCATTGGGTAATTTTGTTTTGTTTTTAAAAACGACAAATCATGTATTGCTTTGTATGTTTCACAGCAGATCAAACGCTACGAGATCAACACCAAATCAAATGGGAATTCACAATACCCTTATATTCAAACGCTGTGCTAAATAATGTTTTATAAATATGGACACAGATTTTCTAGAATTTGTTAAAGAGAATATTATATTACTTTCCTTTTTGCCTCAAACGTTCACGCTTCTTAACATAAGCTACAAAAAACGAAGTATATTGTTAAACTTTATTATGAGACTGACAAAAAAAGATGAATTTCTAGTAGTTGACAACCTAGCATATGTCGTGTTGTTGTATCTAAATACTAAATTAATATATATGGGAAAACAAGAAGATTTGGCAGATGAAAACAGAAATGCTCTATTTACTATTCTAACTATTGCCATTTATCTTTATACTCGGCCGCTATTAAATAAGTGATGTTGCCCGAAAAGCCAAGTCAGTGATCGTTTCTCTTTTGGTAAATGGTATTGTGTAAGATGGAGATGAAAAATGATGAATTCGTGAAACCATTTATGTTTCAAGAGACGTTTCTGATTTATGAAGGAAAATGAAAAACGTTGCCTTTGCAAAAGAATTAATATAATTTAACGATCTAAATCAATCTGCTGTATTATGGAGCTCTGTGGTATATCATGGGACAGAGAGTGTGTAAGCAGCTGATATTAAGATAGCGTATGACAAGATTCCTTTCGCTAAAATTTAATTTTTTGCTAAAAACGTTTGTGGACAAAAAATACTTAAATCTCTAATATATATAAAAAAAAAAGTCCCTCGCCCATTCTTGGCGGAAACAGGCTTTGGGACGGGCAGAGCGCCATGTTCCCAAGCCCCTCACAACATCTCTCATATATATATATATAGGGTGTATACAAAATGGCGGGAAAAGAATTCACTACACGATTCCTTGTGAAAAAAGGAATAAAAAATGTCCAGTACAATTTTTGCTTAAAATCAATATTTAATAAGTTATTTCAAATCATAGTTAAACCAATAACAAGGCAAAGTCAACCCATTTAGCATCGATTTAATACAACGACACATGCGTTTGCGCATGTACGGCCCTTCTACGAAGAAAGATGAGAAGCTAAGATTTCACTGGTTTTTAAAAACTTGCTTAGGTCACGTGTTACTTGAAATTCAAGAGATTGAAACCTCACCCAAAAGTTATCTTGTTTACGTCATAATCAACAGCAAACGCCATAAAGTCACTTCGCTTACCAAGTTCATTGGTGGTACCTAGTTGTTAATGACCTCCCCCCCAATTCCATTTGGAGTAGGTTCATGCTGCTTCTGAGTTTGCCATAGGCTATTTCCTTCCATTTGGAAACTGATGATCGCTATTTCATTTTTTAAAGAAAATTTCATATGATTAATTTTTGCCTCATTAATTGTAAAATAATAGATATTTTTTTTTTTCTCAAAGTACTTACTATAAGTTTTGTGGAAAATGAACAATGGCGGAATGGGGCCTTTTCGTCGCGGGCTTTTCCCCATTGCGGAGGTTATCAGCACGCTACTGCTGTCATATGATATGCGAATACAAAAACAACAGGATTAAATGCCGGGAAAAGGGGCAGATGGCTTCAAAATGGCTATTCCCCTTCCTTATTGCCGTACTTCTGTTCACTTTCCATAAAAAAATTACCCCCTCCCCCACGATAGTGGCTATGGAAGCGTTCAAGTATTACATAAGCAATATTTTGGCCATTTTCAACACCTCCCCCCCATTTGTAAGCAAAAAATGACATTCGATAACATAGCAAAATAAGCACCAAAGCCACCTCCTTCCCCAAAGGTGCTTAAGTAATACTCGTCCCTCCGTATGCCAAAGGATACATTTTTTATAAAGTTACCAGATTCAGAAAAAGATTGGTATTCCGTTGGCTTTCTTTGGCGATGAAGAAACCTTCACTAGGTAGCCATACTTCGGAATTCCAATGACGTATTTGGACACGCAACGAAATTTTCAGGTTTGAAGTTAACGAATAAGATCTGTTGTGCTTAGCCATGCCTCTCCAAGAATTTCTTTGGTTTGCTTTTCTAATGATGGGCGTATCTGGGGCGTGATTCGTTCATCTTTGGCCTTAATTATCTTATTAAATATTGATTTTAAGCAAAAATTACACTGGACATTTTTTATTCCTTTTTTCACAAGGAATCGTGTAGTGAACTTTTTCCGCCATTTTGTATACACCCTGTATATCATCATATTCAACCATTATCTATCCACTGCTGGATGAAGGTCTCTCCAAATGCTTTCCACACAAGTCTATCCTGAGCAATTCGCTTCCACGTCACCCCAACCTGTTTTCTTATTTCATCCACCCATCTAGTTTGAGGACGTTTTCTAGGTCTTCGGTGGTCTCTTGGAATCCAGTTCAGAATTTCTGTTGTCCATCGTTGATCAGTTCTTCTTGCAATATGCCCAGCCCATCGCCATTTCAGCCCTTTTACTTTAACAATGATGTCCTCTACTCTAGTTTGCTCTCTCACCCAAGTGTTTCTTTTTCGATCTCTCCTAGTTATTCCAAGCATGCACCTCTCCATGCTCCTTTGCGTTGTCTGTAACTTTCGTATTGCTCCAACTGTTAGACTCCATGTCTCTGATCCATAAGAGAGGACTGGCAATACACACTGGTTGAAGACCTTTCTTTTTAGACACAAAGGCAATTTCCCCTTCAGGATAAAACTGTTTCTTCCAAATGCACTCCAGCCAAGTTTAATACGTCTGTTACAATTATATTCTAACACAATTTCTAGCTCAATGTTGTCAACTTGTATTTTTGTTTCCTCTACGAAATTATTGAACATGATCTTAGTTTTTTGTAGGTTCATCTTGAGTCCAACTTCTTTACTTCTAGTTGAGAGCTCTTGTACCATGTCTTGGAGTTCTGATGGGTCCGTTGAAAAAATAACAATGTCATCAGCAAACCGCAAATGATTTAAATATTCACCATTTATTTTTATTCCCTTGTTATTCCAATTTATCAGCTGAAAAATCATCTGTAAAGCTGAAGTAAAAAGTTTTGGAGAAATGGTATCTCCCTGCCTCACACCTTTACCAATTTTGATAGTTTTGGTATCTTTATGTAACCGAAATTTTGCACTTGCATTTTTATACACACGTTTCACCATGTCAATGTACACATCCTCAATGTCTGTTGATCTTAAAGAGTTGATGACTGCTGATGTTTTAATAGAGTCAAAGGCCTTCTCATAGTCAATAAATGCAACACACAATGGAAGTTCATATTCATGTGTTCTTTCAATTAATTCTCTTAATACTTGAATATGGTCCACTGTACTGAATCCACTTCGAAATCCAGCTTGTTCTCTTGGTTGAGCTGCATCTAATTTTTTCTGCAGGCGATGTGTTAGCACTTTTGTGAAGATTTTATAAATAGCAGGTAACAAGCTAATTGGTCGGTAATTTTTCAAATCCTCTTTATCACCTTTTTTATGCAAAAGAATTACTGTTGCAGAATCCCATTGGTTTGGTATGTTACCGCTGTTAAGACATTTGGTAAAGAATTTTGCAAGTATGTCTTCTACATATTCTCCAGCTTCTTTTAGGATATTTATATAAATCGAACACTACGCAGATTAAATTAAACAACAATATAAATCAACGTTTATTGGCGTAGTGATACCAGCGCCGATGTTATGGCGTGATTAGATGGTGAAACGTTCGAAAGAAAATAAATATTTCTGCGTTCGGTGGGACCTGAACCCACGACCTTCCACTTGACAGGCGAAGGCTCTACCATCTGAACTACGAACGACAATATATAATCCTTTACGAACGCAAATAAAGGCTTTACTGAAGCCGGTTATTTCGCAGAATGGTGTAGTACATGGACTACTTTTTAAACCAAATCACAAAAAGATTGGTATTAAATTGATCGAAATGCCCGTTGCAGCACATGTATTTAAATAAATCGAACACTACGCAGATTAAATTAAACAACAATATAAATCAACGTTTATTGGCGTAGTGATACCAGCGCCGATGTTATCTCATGATTAGATGGCTGCAACGGGCTTTTCAATCAATTTAATACCGGTTTCGTAATTTGGTTTAAGAAGTAGTCCATGTACTATACCATTCTGCGAAATGACCGGCTTCAGTAAAGTCTTTATATACGTTCGTAAGGGATTGGATATTGTCGTTCGTAGCTCAGATGGTAGAGTCTCTGCCCGGCAAGTGGAAGGTCGTGGGTTCAAGTCCCACCGAACGCAGAAATATTTATTTTCTTTCGAACGTTTCACCATCTAATCATGCCATAACATCGGTGCTGGAATCACTACACCAATAAACGTTGATTTGTATTGTTGTTTAATTCTTTTATGGTATCTAAAATGATGTCCTCATCAATATTGGCTCTCACTTTCTTGATATTTGTTACTGTAAATGCTACTTCCTCTTTTAAGAATTTGGTCCTTCGATAACGTCAGTGTCTTCGTTTAATCCACTGTTACTTTCATATAGCTTTCTGTAGAATTCTTCAACTCTTCTAAGTACTTCTTCCCTATTTCTTGTTTACGCAATGATGTGTTTCTTCCCAACAGACAAGCATGCTATACAAACTCTTAAGACTCTTGTTGCTTTCAATGGCTTTCCTTACTAACTCACAATTGAATTTTCTTATGTCTTCTTTCATGCTTTTGCGCAGAGTTTTACAAAGTTCTATGTACTCAATCCTGGAACTGGTATTTCGATTGTCCACCTTCATATCTCTTCGCCTTTTCATGAGCTGTTTCGTCTTCTCAGATAATTTGCTATTGTGCTTTTTACAGGTTACACCACCAATTTCCCCAGCAGTTTCAACTATTGTCTTAACAATGTTTTCATTTGCTTCTGAGATATCACTTTCTTCAATAAGTCCTTCCAGTGCAGAAAAGCGATTTTTTAATTCCAACTTGAATGCCTCGGTATTTACTTTCAGTTTCATTAAATCCACCCTCTTACTTACTTGTTTCCTAATGAGCTTCTGCCTTTCTAATTTAGTATTTAAGTGCACTTTACATCTCACCATTCGATGATCACTTCCAGTATTAAATCTGTTCAGTACGCTGCAATCTTCAATAATTGATTTCTTGTTTGCCAGGATATAGTCAATTTCGCTAGTTCCCCCATTTGGGTGTTTCCATGTCCATTTTCTTTGCGGTTTCTTCTTAAAAAATGAATTCATGATGCTAAGGTTTTCAGCTTCTGCAAATTCGATGAGTTGATCGCCACGTTCATTCCTTTCCCCATATCCGTATTTACCAACCGATGTCTCTCCTTGTTCCTGTTGTCCAATTCTTGCATTGAAATCCCCCATGATGAGCTTGATATGTTGTTTCCCTTTGGTGTGTAGCTGTTTGATTTCTTCATAAAATTCTTCAACCTCTTCGTCGGTATGGCTTGATGTTGGTGCATATACCTGTACTATTTGAAGTTGGTATCGCTGGGTTAGTTGAACAACGAGCCTCGCTGCTCGATCTGATGTACTTTCAACTTCAAGAAGGTAGTCTTTAATTCTTTTGTTGATTAAGAAGCCAACACCACTTGTTCTTCCAGTTTCCGTTCCTCTATAATAAAACAAATGTCCGCTTTTAAGTTCCACCAACTCTTCACCTTTTCTTCTAACTTCACTGAGTCCTACAATGTCCCATTTGATCTTGTCAAGTTCTTCTTTGAGATCCACATTGAGCAACTTCCATTACATCATTCGGTACACAATTAACAGCTGCTTACTACATTTTTACGCGCTGTCTGTATGTGTAAAATCTTTTGTTCTTCCTTGTACGTCTGCAGCATCGACGTACTCTTATTGCTCACACCACGTTCATTTGAAAATGTTTTGATGCAATAATAGTAATAATCATAATAATAAATTTATCAAAATCCAACAGGTTACAAATACTCTTACATTGGGAGTAAAACACAAAATTTCAAAATCATCAATCGGAATACAGTTAGAACACATAAATAAATTCATAGGGCACAAACTAATAAGGAGAAAAAAACTCAAAAACATGACAGATCAAAGACCTCCAAAGCCCGACAAAAAGCCGAGAGGGAAGGCAAGGTCACAAGTTCCTGTGGCAATGTATTCCAGACTCGGCCAGTTCGCAGTGTGAAAAAAAAGAAGCGAGAGTCTTTTCTAGCAATGGAAATCTCCACCCGCAAGGGGTGTCCCCTGATGGTCTGGTGCTCCAACAATTGGATCATGGGATATTGACTGTCCAGGTGGAAACTACCATGTATTAATTTATAAAAAAGTTTAAGGTCAATTTGCAGGCGACGCCACTCTATACAATGGACACCGATTTCTGCGAGGCGATCCTGATAAGAAAGATGATGAAGGGACCTAATAATCCTAGTAAATCTCCGAAGCGACGTCTCCAGCAAATAGACATTTCGTTTCTTATAAGGGTTCCACATCGATGAAGCATATTCCAGAGTAGGGAGGACAAAGGTTTTAAAGGAAACTACAAGAGTAGCTGTGTCGCATTTGGAGAAAGCTTTCATAAGTAAAAAAAAGCGTTGGTTGGCCCTTCACACCAGTCGGCGGCAGTGTGGTGAAAAGTTCAAGTCATCTGTAAGTAGGATCCCAGGATCGTCCTGTTGATTTACACCTAACAGAAGGGAATCCCCAATAGCATATGGTCATTTGGTGTTAGAGTGTCCCAACTGCAAACAGCTGGATTTAGTCTCCGAAATCTTGAGTCGATAGTCGTGACACCATGAGTACAAATCGTCGCAAGCGCGCTGGAGAGAATAACAAGATTCGGAAGTAGATATTGAGGTAAAAAATCTCAGGTCATCAGCAAACATACATGAACGAATTGGTCTCAAGATGCGTGGAACATCATGAATCAATACAAGAAACAGGAAAGGGCCTAACATTAAGCCCTGAATAACTCCACTCGGCACTAGAGAAGGTGGTGAACAAGTACTTCCCACTCGTACACACTGTATACAGATTGAAAGGAGGGCTGCGATGATATGAATAAGCCTGGGTGGTAAGCCAATCTCAAAAAGCCTATGGATCAATATTGTACGGCTTATCCTATCAAAGGCCTTTACGTAAGTGTTACTAAATGTTAAAAATGTCATTCGTGTTGTGTGTTGGTCATTTCATAGGTTACTTTTGCCGTATTCCCTAAAAAACACTACCTAGCGGACATTTTGGATTAAAAGGTCTTTGTTTAGTAAATTTCTTTTCAGGATCCCTCGGATATAAGATATTATTACCCTTCACAGGGATAACACAATTGCCAAATAATGGTCAATACAGAAAAGCCTTCGAGGCAAGATTTTTGTGAGTTTATCGTGGGGGAATTTATTATACAATAAGTTTTGTCCTTCGGATAGTCGACATACCGATTTTGGTGTCAATCCGTTGAACGGTTCAAGCTCCAGGGTGCTCTAAATAGGCCAAGTTTAATTATAACCACCCTGTACTTTGTTTTCATTTTATTTTGTGCTTTCATTGTTTGTCTTTATTTCCCTTCTCTTTTTTTTTCGTTTTTTTGTATGCAGACCAGTGTTAAAATTTTACTAGTCATGGTAAACGTGCTCAATCGTTGTATTTTGTTTTAATATGATTCAGGTTTCATTCTATGGTCTCTTCCTTCGGTCCAAATGAAAATTTTCAAAATATTCTAGAGCCCAGTCTATACAAGCTCTTCTTCAGAAGAATATTACTTTCAAGAATTATTGTTCTATCGATTTATTTGTTTGATTTTGAGGCCCGAGAGTGAAAATATTGGCTAAAATTTCCGTGTCACAGCATACGCAATTTATGAGAGAAAGTGATTGCACTTTTAAAACTGTTCTCAAGAATTTATGTCGCAATATCGAGTGGGCCTTAAAGTTTATTTTTCTATAAGGTTGATACAGCACCGCTTAATCTGTTTGTTTCTTTCTGAAATCCCTCCTAACTATCGCAATTTTTAATATAAAGAACTGACTTCTAACCATGAATTATCGATAATCTTGCGCCTCCCGCTTTTTAGGGGAGTTTATTTGGAAAGGAAGTGTGAGTGAGAGTTTCTTAAATTATTTTTGTAAACAAATGCGCACGTAGCATTTTTCAAAGAAAAACTTTTTCGTAAAAAATTTTGTTTTTAAAAAGATGGTATGACTGGAACTACGGAATTCAAATTCTATTGTAAAGCTCGACTAAATTTTTACGTCAAATGTATTCGCCAGTGTGGTTATACCAATTAAATGTTAAATATTGAATTTCTAGGGTATACATTCTCTTTCCTCAGAGAAACATTCACTTTTAGCATTATCTCAGCTCATGCCATATTTATATTTATCGCATTTGAATTTAAATTGAGGATACTCTCAACACAGTGGATTCTGAACAAAGTAATTAGCATCACGAAATAATTATGCTTAATGATTAACTAAAACGATTTTAATATTTGGAGTTTTAAAAAATATTTCAAATGAGTTATTACAATGTTATATTTTACCCATGTAAGACCCGGCTGAGAAATGTCTTCGTTGCATGCGCGCATATACAGGGTGTTTCAAAATTTATGTTACAGGGTAATTTCTTTTTAACTGTTAGTCGCAGAATAATATTTCCTAAGAGAGAAATTGAATAAAATATGTAAGAACGATGAATATATTATTTATATTACAAATGGCTGTATAAATATATGAAATTTCATTCCTTATACGTACCCTTTAGGAAAAACGTTCGAATTAAAAAATATTGCCCTGTATCTAATTAATCAAAGAAAAGAGATATTCTATTTCTGCGGAGGAAAATTCTCTGAGATACCATGCATTAAATAATTTAGATTTAATCATCAAAGCATAAAGAATAATTTTCATATTGAAGAAAAATGAAATGTCACTTTGATTAAATTCTGAATTTATATGCTGTTCACACAAAACGCCTGCGCTGTTTACACGCAATATCCAGTGCTCTTTTGTCGCAGAGTTGATACGTTTAAAAATATAGTTTGCATTCTAAGTATATGTATATTTTTATAATTTGGGATAATCACTAAAACAAATTTTGTTATTCTTACTATAAAACACATTTATAGCTTTCATCCAAGGAGTTCAACTTTCATGCTCATGTAGAAAAATTACACTTGACGAGCTAGAAGCGTTAATAAGATGTGATGGTAGGACGACAGCAATGCATTTCTATGTGTTGGAGTTTATGGAAGGCGCTTCAACAAGTTGCTTAAGAAATATTAGACACTTACACATGGACGCCCTGAGGGGTTACAACGGGTGCACTTATACCCCCTTGGCTTATGAAAAAAGGCTGGTGCAAGGACTGAATCCGCAAGAAACTATAGCCAAACAACATTATTAAATTGGAATTTTGGATACACCCCCTTGTATATAATCCTGGGGCGCCAATGCACTTATGTTAAATGCAAAATAGTATGAAAACAAAACGTTAAAGCACAAAAACGGAATTTTGAAGCCTATTTACTTCATGGTTTAAAAAGTATTTGAATCTTATTCTTATAATAAATGAGACCTTTAGGTAATTTTATTATCAGACATAGTCCCGAAAAGTAGCAATATAGGTGTATAAGTTACAAAAATTTATTTTTAATAACTCCCCAAATATTCTACTTCGAAATATGAATTTGTCCTTTATTTGACAAACTAGATGTAGCGAAATATATTGCTCAGAGAGATAAATCAAGTCAAATTACATTCTTAAATATAGAGGCACTACTTAAATTGCTTTCAGTGTCAGAGATAAATTCAAGGCATAAGGCTGAATAGATTACCCCATGTTGCCTTTGTGAATATCCTTTGCTTTCAAATTATATGGTCGTCTAGCTGATAATATATGATCTATTTTGTAATCCGGCTGCGAAGCACGACATGGGGCACAATTAGTTTAATAGCGGAGCCTGTATGTACATTGTCGATATATCACCTGCTATCTTCACACCTTCGATTCTAAACTCATAAGAATGCATACGTGGTTGCAACTATCATATATATGAATATATATATTTATCGCTCTGGGCATATAAGTCGTTTAGGAATGATACAGAGATTTAAAATAATTTGCAATAAAAACGATTGTGTTATGATTAAGAAAATCTAGAACGTCAGAAAAATAAGGCTGAGTCCTGAAACTCCATAAACCTGTACGTTTATAAATGTATCCTGGTTGATAAATGATTTGATGAAGACAAATCGGAAGTACATAAATCACTTTAATCGATAGTAGTGTTCCTAATTGTTTGGTATTTCTTCAGTGCCTGGATTTAGATTTAATTTTTGCGTGTTTTAAAGGCGATCATGATAAAGGTTTTCTGATTGGTTGTAAAATGTTAATTCTTCCTTCTTCTACTGGTATTTTCTCTACGACACTATAATTTTTAATTTCAGTGTCATATTTATCTGTTGAAGGCACCGTTATTTTGAGTGAACTGTTTGCTTCCTGTCAAATTTCTATTAAATTCTTTGTCATTTTAAGTTATAGACCTATTATAGGTATAGTTCTCTGTATTGTCCCTGAAAAGAACCTGAGTAACTTGCAAGGAAAGATATTTTAATGCGTTTAAGTTGGGAAATATATTTGATTGAATGTGTTACAGAATCACCATATTTACCATCGCTATAATTTTAATATTTAATAGGAAATAATCGAATTTTTAAAGCATATATATTTTCAAATTTTCAAATTCAAGGATATAAAGTATGACTCTTTTAATTTTTAAACTTTAACTTATGTCACAGAGCTTAAAACCTATAACTTACCTAGTATTAAACCAAATATATATTTTTGAAATGTGCATGTGACTATTAACAAATATATTAGTAAAGTTTTAAAACTAGCCTTTATTTAGTGTACTGAAGACCTTACAATACTAAACTTCTGGAATGTGTTTGCTCAAAATTATAAATTTGACATATATACAATACATAATGCAATTAACCCTTTGCCTAATTATTCCGAGCTAAGTTCGGATAGCACTAATAAATCACATTTTGGGAAAACTAAGCCTATTGATTCTCGGGCATAATAATTTTTATCAATTTCTCAAATATTGACGTTATTTCCTATTTTAAACATTAGATGGCGCTACGGACCTATTTACAACATCGTTTATTGAAAAAAACAAGCTTTCAAAAGGAAAATTTTTGGCAATTCGTTTTCATGTTAATTTATGCATAATTTAATTTTCCTTAAATTTGCTTTTGTTTCTTTTGGCATATTAGCTACTTTATTTAATTTCTCTGTGGTCCGATGAAAGCGACGATTCAAGTGGAATGGAATTTTATATATATGTATATATATATAATAGTGAAAATTAATATAATTTTGGCCCTTCCCGAGTCAGAATAAAATTAAAATTCATTGTGGAAAACGTAAAGCCCAATTTAAGTGGCAAACTTATTTTTTAAAATTATTATAACTAATTAAATATTGCAACCAAATAAATGATAATTACATAACATTACATATAAAAATATATAAAAAATGTAAATTTTTGAACATAATCATAAACACAATTACGAAGTTAAGGGCTTGAAAGTACAATCCAGAAACATGGAAAGAAACATGTTTTGAAAAAGTGTGCGTGTGTCGTAATACATGAATACATTTTTAATTTATTAGAATAACATGTTTTTAAAAACGGATTTCCGTTTAATTCCTATTGACCGCATAAATTTAAGACACAACTTTCTATGAAATAATAAACCATTGCAAAGTTCACTTTCTCTGAACTATTCAACGGCGAAGCGGTGGCGGAAAATTTAACAAACATTAAAGATCTCGATTATGATTACTCGTAATGTAAAGAAAGTCAATGACACCTTTGGGATAGCAAAATCTATCTAACAGCGATCAACCCCGTAAAGGAGAAAGCGTAATTTTAAAACTTTCGAAAAAGTGTTTTAAAATGGATAAAATTAAATTTTGCCGTTAGCTTTTTTCATCGAAGAGAGAGCGCTTTCAAAAATTCGGGCAATTATTATACTGATGCAAAAAAATGATAATAAAAATCATGCAATTTGGATACTAAACACATAATAAATCCTTTAAGACTGATGAATTTAAAATTAAAAACTAAATTTAATTAATATTATGAAATTTCTGAATAACAGTTTGCATTAACTAAGGTCCATTATTAATAATTATTTCGAAAATGAGCTAAAACTTCAAAATTATCATCAGTGCATATTATTTGCATAATGATCTGGAGATTAGAACGAGTTCTATATTAATTAACAATTTAACGACACAACGTTAAAGTCATTTTGTTTAGAATAACCTCCAGCTT
>QLNU02015360.1:79377039-79391236 GCA_006491805.2 Dysdera silvatica
GTTTCAAAAGCGCAACAGCGAGGGAAAAAGTTTTCCATTTCTTACGTTTACATTTAGAGATCGATCTAATTTTTAAAGGAGAGCGTAATAATTTATGTTTGTGTTTAAAAATTCCATCAGTTGTGTTTAAAAATTCCATCAGTCATTATGTTTAAAGATTCCATCAGTCATTATGTTTAAAGATTCCATCAGTTTGAAATTTAGTTACTGCTGGAAGTCTGATATGTGTGCTACAAAAAACAGAAAAAGTGTTTGACGGAAACCTTCATGCAAAATTATGTTTTCCTAATCTTATGCAACCATCAGTCTTTTGCTTAAAATAAGAACGTCGAATAGAATAATTCTGATTAATTTAGGAAAGAATCAAACTTTCTGAAGACGCCGAAATTCAAAACTATGTTGAATTTTAAGTGAAACGCTTTCCTGAAGGAATGAAATGTTGACGTAAAACTCCCCTATAGAAATGCTTCCCATATATTCAATGTTCCCTGTCCTAGTATGCATATTGTTGGAAAACATTCGTGAAGGGGTAGGCTAAATGTTAGATTATATAGGAGCACTTCCTCGGCCTGTATAGGAGAGATTCCGGTGATAATCATTGTTATCAATTAAATATAATCTGCTGTTGCCATTAGCAGGTCATGCATTAAAACCATGTAGACTTCTGTGCTCCTTTGGGGCCATAGATTATTTAACTGAGGTAATTAAACTTATGAGAAATGCATTATTGCGAATATTTTTTAAAGGTGAAATGCGGAATAACTTATCATAACTATTCTGTAATGTAAATTTATCTTGTTGCTGGATTATATGCAAACACAAAGAATGAAATAAGCCAATAAATAATTACCTAAATATTATCCATATATTACGTAGTTAAATATTTTATCATTATCTGCTTTTGTGTGCTGGAGTTCCGTTGTAGGCGTTTTCCATATAAGACGCAGATGAATGCTTTTTCTGTATTGATGAGGCACATGGAATCGTGTATAAATGAAAGCTCCAAAGACGTTTTTTGTGGAATTATCGGTAACAGGAAGGGTGGTGAAGCTAATAATTGCGCTTAATCTTATCTCAGGTCTCGAAAAACAATGGAAGAATTTTATAAAATGACTTTAATAATTAAACCTTTTACAGCCAAGACGAAAATTGGTCTTCTTCCAACGCATTGTCATCTTATCGCTTTTATCTTGCAGAATTACTTCAATATCTGACATACCATGTCGATGTCAAAACTCGAATATATTTGCCTTTTTTTATTGCGAGACTTTTACCATACTTAGAACGAAACTATTGTTAACTTGCTATTATAATTACAGAAAATTTACATGCAAAAATTTAAGATGAGTGAATGAAATAAATCCCCCAAACTTACGGATAGATCATTAGCTATCCTTCATCCGAAGTCATGATCATCATAGCAGAGCTTCATCAAGATCCGTTCCTCCTGATGAAGGACTGCTGTTGACGCGTCAGAAAGCTTAGGTAATATATTAAGTTTGATATTTTAGCAATGTTTACAATTTTATATGTAAATTTGATCCCTGCTACGTTGTAATTTAATCCAATTCCCAGCTCGTATAGTGATACACGGTAAATGACCAGCAATGTTGAAAGCAAAGGCCATTTACAAAAGAAAATTTTGCTATTGGAAGATGTGTGTTTTAAACAAATAGCCTGATGAATATGCACACAAAAACCTATTGATACAATGTATATGACCTTTTGTTAAAATTGCACTAAAGTTATATTTTAAATGAATATAATTGTATAATTTAAACAGTAAATAAAATACAAGTTCGACGGAAAAAATTATGAAAATGTGTTTTGAATTGTAAGATAAAATTATTTTTGGAGTTCCATGTCTAACGCCAAAATTCACGACCTGTGTAATTTGTGTCTTAAATATTTTATTCAATATGAAGCATAAACATATATACTTAATTTGAAACTCTGCATTGAAGTATCCTATTGTGATGCCCTTATATAAATCAAAAACGGCAATGTGGAAGGTTTCAATAGCACAGTGTTTTTGGTTCGATCACAAACATCTTCAGCTGTTGGTATTGGTCTTTGTTTTTCAGAATTGTCTTTCACTTTTTAAGCAATATATATACAATCGTCAGTAACATACTAATAGGATGCACACAGAATAGGCATCGCGAGTGAGTTTAGTTTGAAAACATTAAAAAAAACCAGCCTATTACATGCCGTATATAGCACTTAGAGTCATCATAGTGAAACGGGCTAGTATTTTGTTCCTTGGATACTAAGTGCATTCGTATCCGAACTGAGGATAAAATTCAAACCAATTCTGGTGAGCATAACAAGGCTTTCCCAATAAGAATAATTTGTTATTTCAACAAAATGAAGCGGAATATTTTAACAAAATAAGATACCTTTCATCCAAGGGTTTGGAAGGAAAGCTGTTTTACAAACACTGCTAAACCAAGCGGTAAAGAATGACGAGTCGATACGTGTACTATGCAGGGAATTTTTGTAACAACGTTAGAACGTATCAACTTTAGCTTCGTGCAATCCCGAAGAAGGGCGGCCGATTTGTTTGCCCGAAACACGTTGATTTTTATTCATGAATGTTGTTGATAGGTTTTAACGTTGTTATAAAAATTCCCTCACTACTAAACCGGTTTTAGTCCCCTCCTCGATTTACAAGTTTTCTTTTGTACCATGCTTTTTTACGGATGCAAATTCAGGCTTTTAATCCGCCTCGTATCTCTTGTTCTTGTAGTTCTCAAATTATTCTATTCGTAGTTTTCGTTGAAAATCCTCGTCCCTCGGCAGCGTAATGATTTTATTTTAAAAATAAACTATATCTGTGCTGTGTAGAAATTATATATATCTATCATACTGCATAATGCTTAAAGGGAATTTATTTATATTGAATTAAATTTACCCCTATTGTTTTAAGTAATATTTTTTTTTCTGATAATATTTGTTGCAATTATTTATAATTATTTATTGATAAAAAAACTGTACTGGAAGTTTAGTTCTCGACAGCGTTCAAGTATTACATTTATCAAAAATTATCACTCAGAATAAGTGAGAATCTTACGCTGTGCCATTCCATGCATCTATAATATTTCAAAATAACTAATTTTGTACATCTTCAATTACTTTTAAACTAATGATGATGTACGTGTCATGCATGGGAAATAAAAATATGATTTTTGAGGATAAAAATTCTGAATTTTGAATCAATATTGAAATGATTACGGTACTAAAATTCTGTAGGATACAATGTTAGGAGGCACAAATATGAGGAGATTTCAAATAGTTATTAGAATAAATAAACAGACAAACAGTAAAGTCACGCCATTTCATAGTATGTATAATTGCGAAGAAAGTATACCGTTCTTTGGTTGAAAATTAGAAATAGCAAAATATAAGAAAAAATTATATCTGAAGAAATTGAAGACAGTAGCTGCTCAGATACGCACATGAATGAAAGGGAAGAGGTTCGACATAGTCTATTGTTTAGCAAATCGGAAAAATAATCTCCACGATTTATGAAACGTAGATCTAGACTTCTCATACTTAACAATATCGAACATTTATTTTGACACTGGCGTAAGGTTTAAAAACACGACGTTTCGGGAGCCAACTGCTCCCTTTGTCAAGTGAAGGCAGTATGCTTAAGAATATCGTCCCAATGCACGTTAATACTTATAAAATCTGTTACTTACTAATTTCATTATCCGACTTATTATTAAACTTATCATTTTCTTAAGTTCCCACGGCTGCATTATGAAAAAAAGAAAAATGTGGAATTGTTCCCCAAAATATGCACCTTGATATTATAGTAATTAGATTCATTTGATAACATTTATACGTAGTGTTAATTTATGGAAATTCCAAAAGTAAAACTGCATTGTTTTAACGCGTAGAATTTTAATTATAATTATGAAATTTAGGAGTATTCACCTATTATACGGTGACATTAAAATTAATTCAGATCCAATGTAATTATATTTAGTGGATTGGTAATTCAATGTATGCGAATTTCGTAACAAAGATTGATTGTTTAGAAAATTTAGAAAAATATTTGCCTTGGACTGTACTTTCAGAATTTTCCTACAAAATCATATTTTTATTAACGAAGGCTTTTTGAGGAAAATTCAAATTTTGCTGCTTTTAATCCAATTTACCGCGAAAATTTTTAAGGAACGGAAGGCAAAATGCACAACAAAACTGATAAATGTATTGATGTTTTAATTTACAGAGGTTGCAAAATTAAAATTACAAACAAAAGTAAAAAAAAAACTATGAAACTGACGTAGAGAATTATTGGGTTAGAGTTTCCGCTATGAATTGTTAATTAGAGATTTTCTTTTCGACAAAATGCTGAAAAAAATATGTATTTTATTTCGCTTGCAAAAATCAAGTTGGAAACAAATAATACTTTTATTTCATTATTTATTATGATAATGTCTTAAAAATAACGGAAGGATAAGCTGAGAAAAATAACGATAGTTAATTGGGGGGCATATATTTTGCATAAACTGTGAAATATGAAGGCTACTTATCTATTTCAAAACACGAACAGTTTATTTATGCGTAATATTCTTTTTCATTATAATAAAATTTTTTCTTCATACCACAACGTATAATAAATTTCCGACTTACGAAAGAAGTTAATTGCAATGAAATGGGCCCAAAAGGTAATGTTGAAATGACACTGTAACTCAGCTGTGGATTAAAAATCATTCAATAAGTCATCTGTGGCAAAATTAATGTCTTACGTATTTGCTAAAAAACAAAAAATTACAAATATTTAAGTTCGTTGGGATTTGAACTACTTGAAGAAAGAGATAAGCAATGAAAATTTACGGATATTTATATACTTTGGTCTGCAGGGATATGTTAAAATTTTGGGAAGTGTTGCATAAAGTTCTAAAAATCCTCCCCAGTCTTTTAATAGAATTTTGGGGTAGATTTCGTGCCATTAACCATGTTGTGGGGGTGCAAATTATTTTTATTTAAAAGAGACTTTTCTAAACAATCAGATGACAATGAGATAAATTATTTTCTAGCAAACAAAAATATACGTTAGCAAATTTTATATAACTTTTCAGTAAAAAAATTTGATTTAATTTTATAAATATGCATACAACAAATATTTACTAACAACTGTAAGGAAAATGCATATCATTATATCTTGAAATATTTGAACATGAAAGCGCAAAAGCAACTTTTCAGAAACTGGCAACATTTTAACTAATTGCAATCACATATTAGTCTATTACAGCACAATTTTCATTTATAAATTCTGCACATAACTTATCAAAACTAAGTGTTGGAAACTTATAATTAAGATCGTGAAAAAATTACAAATTTTATTCCATAAGTAAATTCAAGTCCGAAGGTGAAGCAAAACTCATAAGCAAAAAATGATCGGATTTATATAATATAAAGCACCTGATTACATTATTCCCAATGTTTAGAAAGTACTGCAACATGTTAAAGTAAAAAATTTCGTCAAATTTATGAAGTAACGTGAAGAGTATTAAGATTTCAAGGCGCTTAATAATTGGCAAAGATTTTTTATCTTATTTTTTAGTACCAGACAATTGTTTTAACAGAAAAGTCAATACAACGTCTATATCCAATTTGATGTAAAAAAAGTTAACTTTCCTGTGTCCTAATTAGAATTTTTCACCAACTAAATTTCATATACTTGAAAGTGACACTGATTTTCTAAATTTCAGTCAAAATCTGTAAATACTGACATATAGCCAGGGGCTTCGTATTTCAGTTTTTGATGGCTTTGCAACCACAGAGATTCATTATTTTTATATTTTGACAATCTACACTTCCATTGCAATTAGTGCTTAAGGCACTGATTTTAACAACTTTCCATGTGATCATCCCTTCTTAGATGTGTCAGGAACACATGCGAGCATATATGAAAAAGTACAACAATCAAAAATCTTCTGTCCTTGCATACTTGTATCGATTTCGGTTATTCCGGGCTTTGGGAAAGAAAAAAATCAAAGGACAAGCTTGGGTCGTCAATGCATCAAAGCCGTTAGTTGTGAAGATGAAGCGCAGGTCTCAGTTGTGCAGTACCCCTCTGGGGTACTGGACTTGTGGGCACTAAGGCGTGAAAACAGAACTTGACTGATCTCACGCAAGAAAAATGCTTTCGTATGTTACGGCGTGGGATCCCCTGCTATCTCTTACAGCCAGGTCGGGAATAAGCATCTCTTCGTCACGGAATGTGGTTATTGGAGTAGAGGGACAGATTTCCTTCGCCCAGCGATGGTAAAATCATGGAGATTTATGGTACCTGTTAAGTTTCCAAAAGTGATAAATTATCCTTGGCGCATGTCCATACGATAATTTAAAGACAGACATCGGGCTAAGGGCCTCCAACTACTATGAGTCCCCCCACTTCCCTGCTATTTATGAAGTTCCTGGGTTCTGACTCTACGAGGGTCCTTTTTCGGCCTGAAGCAAATTGCACCACATCATTCTTCAAATTGCTTTCAAGGATACGATGTTCATTTTTGCAAGACTGCTACAAAGAACAGTGTGCTAATTAAAGTTTAGAATGTCACTGATAATAAAAAGATACAACTCATAATCTAGCGCGTGGTAATTATTTTGACGTTGCTTTTGTTGTTCCGTATTTTGCGTCAAACACACCTCTTTTCGATTAATTAATTCCTCTCTACAAAGCCCAAGTGTTGAGTGGGGGGGGGTTGAAACCAATTAATGGGCACGGATAATGGCTCCGGCTTGATTTTCTTCCTTCCTTTTTTTTCTATCATTATTATTATTAGGTTCTTTTTTGGCGTCTCGGTTCCTTCAGCAGGTTTAATATTATTAAGGGTTACACTCACCGGAAAAAAAGGACATTTTCTTCGTCAGTAAAAAATCTTAATGATTTTTACGAAGAATATTATATTCATTCATTAATTAAGAAAGCCCCTTGCCGGCCTCGTGCTTTTTTTACCCATTCATGTGAATTTCTTAATGGTAAAAGTTAGATGATGTTCCCTCGATGATGGCTTAATGTATAGAACATGATACGGAAAATTAAACCTCAGCGAATGAACAGTAACCAAAATTAGTGTGTAATTTGAAAATTTCCACAGTCGAAATGAATGGATAATTAAGGAGTTAATGCGAAGCAAACATCGACATGTTATTTGCTAATATTTAATAATTTTATATTAGAAATAAAATACAGGGTACCAGGGAGGAAATTTACATACAAAAGGTTAAACACTGGTAAAATAGGAACGAAAAAGATCACCCAAGCTTTCAAACGCGTCAGCAGCAGTTCTTCATCAGGAGTAATGACGATGTTATGTTTCTGTCTCTTTTTATACTTGAAATTTCTGGAAAAAAACTTTTATCAGAGTAGTCCCGCAGAATGGAAAAACCCAGTGGGAACCAATGGGAGGCCTCCAATAGAAATCATGGAAAAACCCAATGGGAACCAATGAGAAACCTGTGCTGCGGGGCACCTAATGTTGGGGAAGTCCCATACATTTCAGAGTAAGAGTTGTTTGTAAGTTTCTGGAAGTGGTTGTGATGTATTAATGGCTTTCCCATGTAGTTTGTAAGTTTCCCAAGATTCTAAGAAGAGTCTACTATTCTTGTTTGTGATATGCCGATGTAATATTTTTGTTGAGTCCCAGTCGGGTTCGTCTCTGTATTTAAAGCGTGTTCTGCCAGACATGAGGTTATATCTCCTTTCACAAGTGCCTGTTTGTGTCCTTTTCTTCTTCTTTAAATCATTCTTTTTGTTTGTTCTATGTAACGTTTGTTTCAGTCTTTGCATTGTATTTGGTCTATGGCGCCTGTGAGATCTTATGGTGGAACTGAGTCTTTCACTTTTGTAAGTTGTTTGCGAAGTGTTGTGACAGGGGCATTAGATGTTTTGATATTTGCTTCCTTGAGGATGCGAAAAATTGTTTCGGAAATGCCGTGAATATATGGAATGGATATGCTAGTCTGAAATGAATCGTTTAAAAATGTACTATTGGGTCTACAGTTTCAGAGAATCAATCGTTTAGGGGTATCAATTATTTTTAAGTGCCGTGTGTATATGTTTGGTTTCTGTGTTTGAAAGTTCTTCATTACTGTAATGAGAATTTGCTCTAAGACTTAATGTTTTAACAACGGAAGCTTTATGGCATGTTGGATGGTGTGATTTGAAATTGAGATATCTTTCTGTATGTGTGGGTTTACGGTAAACTGAGATGAAGATAGAGTTATCGTGAGATCTGTGTACAAGAACGTCTAGGAAAGGGAGTTTATTGTTATGCTTCGTATGTGAATTTTATATGTGGGTTTAAGTTATTAAGATAATGGAAAAAGCTTTGGAGTGCATTAGTTTTAAGTACAACAAATGTGTTGTCGGCGCATTTTTTCTAGAATTTGATGTTAAAATTCGGTGAGGTCAAAGCAGTTTCCTCAAATGTCTCCATGACCAAGTTAGCTACAACACTTGAAACCAGAGATCCCATGGCAGTGCCAAAAACTTGTCTATAGAAACAACGATTTGAGGAGAACACAGCAGAGTCCAGACAAAGTTTCAACAATGCAAAGATGTCGTGAAGTGTTAGTAAAGTGCGTTCATATAGTGTTGTGTCATTTTGGAGGCGTGTAATTGCGGTGTCGATTGCAAGTGATGTGGGACTGCAAGTGAAGAGAGAAATTACATCGAATGAGATCATGTCGTCGTCAAGTTGTGGGTTATTTAAAGAGGTGCATAAGGATTGGCTAGTAGAAATAGTGTAGTCGTTACTATCGATTATAGGAGAGATTAGACGTGAGAGGTGTTGTGACAAGTTATATGTAGGAGAGCTGCACAAGCTAACTATTGGTCTGAGAGGAATATTTGGTTTATGAATTTTAGGTAATCCGTAGAAGGATTGTAAGCAGCAGGAAGTGTATTTTAAATAGTCGTAGAGATTAAATGTAAGCTTTTTAGATTTATAGAGTTTAAGAAGGAGAGAGTTCGTTTTGGATTGAATTGTTTGTGTAGAGTCTTTTGTGATGTGGGTGTATGTATTTGTATCAGATAAGAGTGTAGAGACTTTATGTAAATAGTCTGGACGATTTAAGACGACTGTAGTACGGCCTTTATCAGCGGGTAGGATGACAAGGTCCTTGTCGTTCCGTAGCTCCCGGAGAGCAACCCTTTGCGTAGGCGTTAGGTTGTCCTCAGGAAGTTTTGGACGCCGAAGGAGCCCTGCGACCCTGCAACGGGTATCAGCTGCAACACGTTCGTCGGTGTGAGTATTTTGTAGGGCATTTTCTATGGAAGCGAGAATCTGTGGTGTAGGAATTTTAAGTGGAGCAGGTGAGAAATTTAGGCGGAGTGATAGTACGAATTGCTGTTGTGGTGTGAGATTTTTATTTGAAAGATTTAGTATCCAGTTTTTTGTAAGAAGTTTTGACTGTTTTGAAATAGAAGGTCTAAGGTTGTTAAGTTTACGTGAATGAGTAAGACGAATATGTTCTTGGATTTTAGATTCTTGTGAGCGAGTAGCGGATTTAACTAGGAGCATGGTAAGAAAATCAAGTTTAGTATTTAGAAGGGAAGTAAGAAAGGTTATTTCATTTTGAAGCTGAGCGAGTACGCGGGGACAGAGAGAAATTCTAGTGGAAATAAATTTAAGATTTGTGTTATGTGCGATGCAATGTCCAAGAGATGAATTTACAAGAGATTTAACTTTAAGTGTGAAAGGAATAACAGCTACCCCAATATAGTCACGACATTTCCGAAACAATCTCTCACATCCTCAAGGAAGCAAATATCAAAATATTCTATTCCCCCCGTCACAACACTTAAAAAAAAAACTTACAAAAGTTAAAGATCCAGTTCCACCAGAAGATCTCACAAGTGCCATATACCAAATACCATGCAAAGACTGCAACAAACATTACATAGGACAAACAAAAAGAATGATCAAAACAAGAAGAAAAGAACACAAACAAGCACTCGCGAAAGGAGACAGCCTCACGTCTGACAGAACACGCTTTACAACACTGACTGGGATAACAAAAATACTACACCGGCACATCACAAACAAAAATAATAGACTCTTCTTGGAATCTTGAGAAACTTACAAACTACATGGGAAAGCCATTAATACATCATAACTAATTCCAGAAACTTACGAACAACTCTTATTCTGAAATGTATGGGACTTCCCCAACATCAGGTGCCCCGCAATATAGGTTTCTCATTGGTTCCCATTAAAGCTTTTCCATGATTTTTATTAGAGGCCTCCCATTGGTTCCCACTGGGTTTTTCCATTCTGCGGGACTGCTCTGATGAAGGGTTTTCCAGAAATTTCAAGTATAAAAAGAGACAGAAACATAACATTGTCATTACTCCTGATAAAGGACTATTGCTGACGCATCCGAAAGCTTGGGTGATCTTCTTCATTCTTGTTTTACCAGTGTTTAACCGTTTATATGTAAATTTAAAAATGTTGATGGTAACGAGAGTTAAACCTTGAATTGCATAACGAGATGATTAGATTATTTTAAATTCGAAAACTATTCCCTACTGTAATAAAGCTTTAAATTTCTATGACGTGCATCAATTTACACAGTTGCTTAAATCTCGTCTGTTTATATTGTACGACGCAAGGACAACAAAGATTATGTTACACCGGGACCTACAGTCTTCTTCAGAATCATAACCTCTTAATGGCAATTGCACCAATCCATCGATTACAGTTGATCAGTAAAAGCTCGTTGGGAGTTAAACCCGGGTCAGCTGGATGCTAAGAGAACGCGTTACCACTGCACAGCGCACACGAGGAAGTTCTTAACCATCACAAAACTTACGTATAAGTATATATATATATATTACATTACCCTTGATTACTTAGTAACCTTACTATTAATCCTGTAAATCCACGCAAGCGTTAACATCCGTCAACGTAAGAAACCCAGATAATTAGAGAGTGAAATTTTATTTTTAGTATAAAAAAATGTATATTATTTGTTTAAAACAAAAATAAAAATACACATATATTAAGTGTGATTGAATGTACATAAAGTAAAAGAAATTGCGTAAGTAAGGAAATACGTAGTCTTTGAACACATAAGAAATATGTATTTTAAATGACTGTTTTATTTATATATATATATATATATAATGTCATGTTGGGATAATAAAAAACAAAGCGATACAGAAATGCATATAAAAAAAGATAATCGATTTCTCTGTTTAATTTGCAGAATCGCAGAAAAATTACAGAGAACATATCTCGTTTCTTTTTGCTGTAATTTTCTCTTCAGTATGGTAAATTACACACAGAGTTAGACACGAATAGCTTTCCACGAGCAATGTTAGCCGTCAAGATTATCCTGTTAGACACAAAGTTAGGAACAATTGACTCAGCAGCAAATTTCTTACACAATTTCTAACAAAATAATTTGTGCGTGCCCTCGCGTGACTTGAATAATAGCTTGCGGCACGTACTTTACAATAATATAGCGAAATTGATTAAGCAGCTTTTACCTAACTACTGTCCAATGACGTGATTACATGGGTTTGTTTTCCAGAAAGAACTGCCATTCCGTATCACATTGCAGTTTTGTTTCCTTGAAATATATAGTCATGTCACCTGTAAGCCATAAATGAATGTCAAAGTTGTTCAAGCAATTTCCAATAGGCATCTCTGCGATGCGGGACATTGGGGCCGACGGCAGAAAAGGGCATCCATTGCCGTAATTTTCGTAATAAAAAAAACTAATCGAGTGAGAATGTAAACATTATAACTGTGTCCATGATAGAATTAATCATGTCCATCATAATGTTTATTTTGTTTACGATAAAATTTGTTATGCATATGATAAATTGCATCACGTATATGATAACTTTTTTGTGTCTATGGCAAATTTTAGTATGTTTATGATACAACTTATTGGTTGATGACCTAACAACTACGCAGTATAAACGAATTTAAGAAGAACAACGTTTTATGCATAGGAGAAAATTTTAAACACATTAATTGAAGTATGCTTCGGACGGGTTTCGGCCGTTCCTCGTCAGTAATTCAAGTGATCTTTGAGTGATCTTTCAAGTGATTGCCGTATCAGAACTGACGTGTTTCCGTAGCGGAACTGAATTGCTGCCGTGTTTACCAGTCTATTTGCCCGATAGCGACTCCATATGTTGGTGACAAAAGGAAACTAGAAGAAGATGAAGAGAAATTTGATGTGTGAAGGACAGAAATTAAGTTTTCCCATGCCTGACTGAAACCCGGAGTCGTGTTGAGATCATTAATGATATTTGCAGAGTTAACATTTATGAAGAAGGCATTCATTTAACCTTTAGGTAACGGCAAGTACGAGGGATGAATTCTCCTTCCGCACGGCTGAAATACTCTGAATGTCCTCCCCCTCACCTTGTGATTTTTTTCAGTTCAATGTCGCGACGTGGGGTCATGTGCAAATTTTAGCAAAATGGCTGCCAATAAATTTGCCTTTCAAAGCCTCTTTATTCCCTAAAATTCCTTCTATTCTTTATGCCAATGCGGAATCCGGCCCCCTTCCCCTCGCAGCTAACGCGCGGATCTTAGAATAATGGGTCTTTGTAAATTGATGCAACTGAGGGGGAAAACAGTGTATGGTAAATATATATATATGTCCCACGAGCCGTAAATTTCGGGCGAAAATTTTATGGGACAAGCCCTGTCCCGCCGTCATCAAAAAGTTAAATTCAAAATTTATTGTGTCTACAAACAATATTTTGTTGATACGAAACATGCTCATTCTTAGTGAATTGTATATTAGATATGAAACAATAGTGAATAAACCTGATATGGTATTTGCATAACAATGGCACAATATTACCGGCACCAAAAGGGAGTGGACGAGCAGCTTTTTCATTTATCAAGTGGCAATGGGCATGGCTAGCCTATACACTGGTTTCCTATTTGCAGTTTTGCGAAGAACAAATATGTGTATTGGTAAAGTGTCATAGGACATAGGGATATTGTGGTATCATCAACTGAAAAAATACAAATCTTAAAAACAGTAATATTTGTTGCTCATAAACAGGGTATACCTTATTGATTTTCAAAAGGAGTGGGTGAATTTTTAAGAAATATTCTAATAATCTAGAAAGGGACTCTCGATTTGAAAATACAGAACTGCTTGTTAAAGTTAGAACTGTTTATCGTGTACCTTTGTTCTGAACTTACAAGGGGAACCCACAGTGAGTGCCCCGCCGATTTTGATGAAATTTTTTTGATGGAAGTAGAGCCAAAATAGGTGAAATACGTGTCTGGGCATTCGCGCCAATGAGGCTTGTTTTTGGAGGTATGAATTTTTAAAGATGTTGCATCAGATACATGAGCTTAAAATACAACGTCCTCAAACCTATCGGTAACCTAGTTGGTAAGTTACTAGGCTTCGTGCTTTTGCGTTCGATGCCGGCGGAAATCTATCCATCTTTTTTTTTTTTTTAATGTATCCTTTTTACATATTTATGTATTTTTATTAGTAAATATACTTTCCTTAGAATCAGATTTTGTTCATAAACGTACTTTAATAAAATTCATATTTATGTAGTTATGCTAATTGCACACTTACAGCAGTGATAATTTCTACTCGAACTTTAATTGTTGATTATTAAAAAGTTGAAAAGTAGAAAAAGTTTCGGTGTAGCCATCCAGCCAGTTATGTAGTTAAGTAGATCCAACACACTTTTTTGACAAATGACGACGGCACCTCTTCTATTTTTGCAGTAATTTCACCTCATTGTACCCCATACTGTTAACCTCGTGATGTGTACTTCTTCCGTCAAGTAAAAATTTCATTAAAAGGTTACAAAATTGTGTTGAAAGCTTACAAGAAAATACTTATTTAAACAAGTGAGCAGATAGATGCGTTGAAGATCCATTCACTTATTGACAATCAACTTTCGGCGACAATTTTCAAGAATATGTTACTGTACTCTTGGTTCGTTGCAAAGTTGACGAACGAAAGAAACTTTTTAAAAATGTAAAAGGCATTTGATTTCCAGATGATATTAGACAAAGAATTCTAGCTGTTCGAACAATTCATTTATAAAATGTTCACGTCAGTCAGTTTTAAAATAAAATTGATTGCATTTTATAAAATAAAATGTTTCTATATAAATAAAATGCATATAAATGAGATGCACATAAAATGTTTATATGTTATAAAATAAAAT
>QLNU02015360.1:79391336-79407299 GCA_006491805.2 Dysdera silvatica
TAAGTTGTCGGCTCTTCATGTCATGTTTTTATATTCAATGACCGGGAAAATCGATCACTTTTTTTTTTATGTATCCTCTTTACATATTTATGTATTTTTATTAGTAAAAATACTTCGCTTACAATCGGATTTTGTTCATAAACTTACTTTAATAAAATTCATATTTATGTAATTAAGTTAATTGTATGCTTATTGGCAGTGATAATTTCTACTCGAATTTTAATTGTTGATTATCAAAAAGTTGAAAAGTAGAAAAAGTTTTGGTGTAGCCATCCAGCCTGTTATGTAGTTAAGTAGATCCAGCACACTTTAATAATGTTTTTACAAATGACGACGGCACCTCTTCTTCTACTGTTGAAGTAATTCCACCTCATTGTACCCCATACTGTCAACCTCGTGATGTGTACTTCTTCCGTCAAGTAAAAAATTTCATTAAAAGGTTACAAAATTGTGTTGAAATCTTACAAGAAAATAGTCATTTAAACACGCGAGCAGATAGATGCTTTGAATATCCATTCACTTATTTATAATCAACTTTCGGCGCCGAATTTTAAGAATACATTACAGTACTCTTGGTTTGTTGCAAAGTTAACAAACGAAAGAAGCGTTTTTGAAAATGTAGATGGTATTTGTTTTCCAGATGATATTAGACAAAGAAAATCAGTTGTTCGAACAATTCATTTATAAAATGCTCACGTTGTAGAATTTTTTTATGTTTTTATTGTTTTTATGATAATTATCATCCAAAATTATGTACCAGTAAACAATTCCGACACCTCCGATAGTGATGATACACAAAACAATACTCACGTTGGTCAGTTTTAAAATAAAATGTTTCTATATAAGTGAAATGCATATAAATAGGATGATGCACATAAAATGTTTATATGTTATAAAATAAAATGATGTTTATATGTTATAAAATATAATGATGTTTATATGTTATAAAATAAAATATTACATACTAAAAATGCATTTGACAATAGATAAATATATTTTAAAAAAATATTAGGCATAATAGATGCTAATAGAGGATGACTGCAAAGGCTAATAATGACAAAATAAGACGAATTAACGCAGTTTTCTTTTTTATTTAATGGAATTGTTAAACGTTTTCAGAAAAAAATCTTTCAATCCTTAAATAAAACAAAACTGCGTTATTGGTGTAATTCTATCCCTTCACAGGTTGACAATGAGTACGCAAATTTTATAAAAGTTATATTCACATAAAAACTTACAGCTAACTCCTAAACTTTTTGTACCTTTACAACTCTTCAATTAAAAATTAAAATTCGTGTAAAAATTATAACTGCGAAAAATAGTATCACAGAATTAAATATGTAAATATGAATTTTATTAAAGTAAGTTTATGAAAAAAATCCGATTGTAAGCAAAGTATTTTTACTAATAAAAATACATAAATAAGTATTTAAAATGGATATATATTAAAAAAATACCAGTGGTCTACATCCGCGGGCATTAAACGCAAACACACGAAGCGCTAGCCCGGTAACTTAACAACTAAGCTACCGATTGTCTTGCAAAGGATGTATTTTAAGCTCACATATAGAATGAAAAATCTTTAAATCATTAAAAATCAATATCTCCGAAAATAATCTGCATTATCACGAATGCCGAGACACGTATTTCCTTATTTTGGCTCTACTTGCGCCAAAAAAAAAAAATTCATCAAAATCGTCGAGGCACTCTCCGTGGGTTCACCTTGTTATCTAAGATCCGAACGCACAATAGCTTATACAATCTAAATACAGAGTGGTTATAATTAAAGTTTCCATTATTTAGTTCCCTCTATAACTTTAATTAATAAACGGAATGTTCTCAAAAATTTTACATATATTGCTAACATAATAGAATGAGGAATTCTATGAAAAACGAAATCTAGTTCCAAAATCGGTGTATGGGAGGAAATATGGCGCTGTGCAGCAGGAAATACATAGAAGGAAACGCAAAAAAAATTACTTGGATATGTTTAAAATGAAAATTTTTCATTTTTTATTTTTTTTTCAGTGTAAGCACAGAAATAAGCTCAATTAAACTGCGACATGAAATGGTTTTACTACTTCAAACTTATAGAACGTTATTTATAGCATTTGGAAATCTCTCTGTCATGGAATCTGCACTTTAACATGGTTGCTCTTGTTTTGGAATGGAAATTGCATTCAATACACAATTAGAACCCCTATAGAAAAATCTACTTTTACTTCTTGTCAACCTTACTCTGGAGGAAAATCTCGTAGAACGATTTTTATTCCTGTTCGATTCTACCCTAAAGCTTGATTCTTATTCCCATTCTATTCTTATCCTTGAAATACTTTAATAATATGTGTAATTTTACACTGTATAATATTTATACTGTTCACGTTATATATCACGGACTATGTAAATCGGGTTGAATAAAATTACTTTTATTCGTAATAATTGAAAAATTCCGTCTAGATTTGTCTTAATTACTTTTTAATGTTTTTCTGGTATTTTCTGTTGTACGGTGCTATATTCCACTTATTAGCAATTTTTTAAGCAAACTCTTTTCTTCTACTGGATCCTTTTTGCCATCCCCTAAATAGTATAGGAGCATGCACAAATTTAGTATCATTCCGCCTATTAGTTGAAGTTTCAGAATGCTCTGAATATGAAAATTTTAATTATAACCTCCCTCTACGTTTCTGATTTGTTGGTGTATTTTCTACTACACCACTCACTATAAACAGATACAAATTTCATCACAGCCAAAACAGAAGTGTTTTAAAAACACCTTCCAAATGAGTTTTAATGTAGTTATATCTAAATCAATTACAACTTTGCACTTCCACAAAATTCCACAAACTTCCAATTACAAAAAAGTGAAATTGGAAAAGTTAAAAACAATTCGCAAATTTGCGAAAGTAGTTATTGTAAAATATTCAATATGAAAGTTGGATTTTTTGGAAGTGCGCTTCATATTGGTATTAATTTTTGCAAGTGTAGCTTTTGCATCAAGAACGGAGCGAAATTACTCTTTTTTATTTTCTTAAATATAATTAAGTATTATTTGAGAAATACCATGGGACGACAATGTCCATAATTGTTTGGCATAAACGCGCGAAGACAAGAAAAACAAGAAGCTGTTCTAAATTAATTAATAATATTATCACTGCACCAAATTTAAAGGAATAATGTAAATAAATATATCTCTTTATTTAGCTTCTAAAATTATTTTTTACTAGTGTGCGTATATATTTAATCTTATTATGTTTTCATTTCGAATTGATAAGAATATTGAACAAAGCTGTTTCATTGTACTGCAAATTTTTATTTTTATAGAAACAACTAAAATTATCCGAGAACTCAAAACAGAGTACTACATGGGATATAATTTTGATTAAATTATATAAAATAAAGCAAATTTATTTTAACTTTCAAATATTGAAAGCTCGGTAAAACAATTTACTTTTAGCAATATTTTGCATGAATTTTAATTGTTTTTAAAAAATAGAAGTCCTATAAAATAATTTGAATTTATTGATTTAATCCAATCTCTCTGGATACCTTGTTGTAATATTTTATTTCGTTTTTTATTTTGACGCGTCATTTTTTAGAAAGCAACAATCTATTCCTATTTAGGTATATTAAATTACAAAATAGCTTTAAATAACTTTGGCCTTTTTATTTTACTTTATTGAAGAAATGCTACAGCTCAAAGTGATATTCGGGAAAGATGAAAGGAAATCCTCCTACTCAAATTTTCCATAAAAATACATTAAATTTTATTTCGCGAGACCAGGTTTTTTAGGACGTACTTATTTCTTAATTTCCCAATTTGTAAAACGATCACTTTCTGACAATTCCCATAATGTTTGTAATTATTTTTCTTTAGGTAACCGCAGCAACTTTTTTTGTAACTGGCAGAAAATGGACTTTAGTTCTAGTCGGTTTTGACTAAAAATTAAATTTTTCGAAACTTTTTCATTTTTTAATTATACGAAATTAATTTTTTCTTAAGCAAAGTACATTTTACAAATTTGAATAAAAATTTAAACCGTACCTCTTAAATCTGTCTATATTTCTGTATGAATTAAGTAACATCATCTTAGTACTACTACTCGTTCTTAATCTAGTACATGATCCCTTCTTAAAAATGAAAGGCTTTTAACTGATGACAGCTTCAACAGACGTTGTTTTGACGTACATAGTTCTCTCGTTTTTCCTTCAGAACGTTCATATATTAAGAAGCAATTATGATTTTTCTGTAATTTGCTTCAGTATACAAGATAATTTGACGTGGCATTTACGCAAATTACATTTTTATATCGAAGACAACGACATGGGCGTAGCGAAAATCGAAAAAGTCAATTTCGATGTACGTTTCAGTCGGACTTGGTCGCTTTCGTCTGTAATGCAAAAAGAAATATTAGAATATAGAAAATGTTATATTGTGTGACAAGTGTGTTGTCAGTTGTGTATCACTGATTATTGAGCCCTAATGTTTGCTTTTGCATTCCTGAAAAACACGATCAAATCCTTCTGCAATAGGCTTCGAAATTAACATTTTAGCGTTTCTTTAAGCCTATGTCGTTGACTTCGAATTAGAAAGCTCGCTCCAATATGTTAACTTTTTTTAAATCTACATTTATGCAGCCTTCTAAATTGTATGTTTTAGTTTCTTCTTTTGCATTATTGATTGCTGCAGAGAAATCCATTTGCTTTCTTGTTTTGTTGTTGCACTCACGGACCCTTTCGTAATCATTAATCTTTCATTTTGCCAGGAAGGTTCCAAGTGTAATCTCTGAAGGCATAAATTAGTCCAACCTTAGCAAGAGGCAAGGGATTTAAGAAGAGTTTTCTCAAGTTAATTATTTCAAACGTATCTGTCTTGTTCCGAATAACATTGCGAATCTAATAATCTCTTAAAATCAAAATATCACCAATTCCAGTACTCACATATAGACTGTTCGTATACATATTTACATGTTCACTATCTCATATCCACGGTATGCCCATTCGTTCAATGGCGGAAGCACTGAACGAATCTTTTCGTTCGTGACCCATGGACAAATTCGTTGATTCATTCCTTCCGTGAACGACTTAGCATACCTGTATCTCACACATTGTGTAGTCAAACTCTTAGGCCAAAAGATAATAAGTGGAATAAGTAGCCAAAATATGTGCATACTCATCTGACCTTCGGGCATTACGGTCCTTTTCGACAGATTTTTGTACACATATTGGCAGGTCTTCTGGACCTTATATCCATTTCTTTAGCGACATCGTCGCCGGAGTTGACGTAAGGAAAAGTCTCGCAAACTGAGATCGAATACGGTGCTCCGCCTCGTCCAACCGATGTTCCACTGAACAGAAAAAGCGTACACATTTTTTAACATATATATAATTTACATTTTTCCCAAGATTACTGATAAAATAGGATGCACGACTACATTTAAAAAATATGTAAACTTAGAAAAATTACTTTGAAGTAATTTCTTAATTTAATTACATTCAATATTATTTTGTGTTTTACGGGTGTAAGGAAAGTAAAGGACACGATGCACCGAGGGCTGCAATTGTGTCCAGGAAATCATAACTTCTTCTCTCAAGGTAACCAAACCCCGGGCTACGATTAGCAGAAAACCGTCACGCGGTTTTCGATACCAGTAAGTGTTATATCCGTGTAAATGGCACGATAGACGTTACAACTACACCAGCGTAAGGCAATGAGGCTGTAACGCTTCCGAGGCGCCCGAACGTCTTGTGGGACAGGGAACAAAACCCCGGACAACAGTGGGTAATCAGTCAGAGAGCACTATATTTTTGTTTTGGACTCCTTGGAAGTCGAGTCCGGATTAACGGCGCGCTAGGTGACAGCGTCACTATTGAGTCATCGCAGAGCCTAGAAACCTCTTAATATGGATGAATTCAGAATTAAAATAAGGCTACTAGAAATATTCTAGACACAAACGTATTTATTTTATATAATTTGTGCGTGTGCAATTTTAATTAGCTTACTGGGAACATTTTGAAACTTTCGAAATGAATTCTAAAACGTGAATCATTCAAAATAATTCGCAGGATCAAATTCACGCATTGGTTCTAAATATTTAAATGAATCCATCCGTAAATATTAAATTACTCTTGTGGCTCTCTTCAGTAAGTGAAATCATTATATGTAATAGTTTTATTCGCACCGTAAAACCATTTTAAAAATTGCATACAAACGGTTTTTCTTTCTGTTGCAGATGAAACAAAAGAATGCAAATATTTATGTAAAACATAAGTACTTAAATCCGAAATTGACATTGACATGTTTGTTTGTTTTGGAACTGCACTTAAGTTTTGCTTCGCAATAATGAACATAGGAAGCTTGGATGTTTTTGGTGATATCGATTTTAGGAAACAATATTCTTTACGATTAAATATCGGGAAAGGGAAAGTATAATAATTATCTCACGATAAAAATTATCAATATTCAATAAGAACATTATAATTAAAATAATATTTAATAAACCTATTACAATTAAGAAAATAATTAATGAGATTATTATAATTACAATAATAATTAATAAGAATATTGTAGTTACGATAATAATTAATAATAAGTTTCTTACGTAATTTTAACGTATTTGGCCGTGGGATAGCATTTTATTGGCAAGTTTTCCAGATAACAAAAGTTAAAAGGATCCGCTTGAAAAACAGAGTGCGATAAATATCTTCCAACGGCTATAATTTTTCTTTTACAGGCATGGTATAATTCAAGCAGAATTGCTAAAATCTGCCTAATTGTATTTTGAAAGTTGCTCTTACGGTAACCCATACCCTACTGCAGTAGTAATGCGCTCAACCCCTAGCGTACTATTAATCCGGGTCTGACCCCGAACGATGAAAAAAAAACAACCCCACAATTATTCACCATTCACTGCATATCAAAGCTTGATTATCAAAGGCCTTAAGAGGTTCAGGATCGTATCGTGGTAACTTATTAGTCTGTCAAGTGCAGTGACGTAGACAAAAAATCCATAAGGGGGTTATAGGCTTAATAGGAGAGGTTACAGAGCTATAACTCATATATTCCTATATTAAATATACAAAATTTCATTACGATCGGGGGTTATATCCCCCAAAACCCCTGGCTACGCCTCTGATCGTGTGGTTCACCGGAGTACTAATCCCAATGGTATCGCCGAACCCGTGCCATTTTCTGGAAATTGACATCATTGGCAGCAGAGGTTCGTATTCCTCGAAAAACTATAGTTTCCGGCACAATATAACAATTGTTGCCCTTGCACCATAAAAACACAACTTTGGAAGTCTGTCGAGAAGAGAACATTTCATTCACGATGAGTGAAAAAAAAAATAAGTAAAGTAAATTCTCCTTCTATAATTAGCAAAAAATTCTTGTAAGTAAATTTCCTGTAAAATAAAGATAAGAAGTTTCAATTACGATAAATTTTAACATTATTAACTATAAACAGATGGACTTCGCGAATTCCTTCGCAGAAGACATCGTTACCTCATGTATTCTTAAAGAGATTAAAACAGCCCCAATAGCAGCTTTTGTTCCATAAGTTGATTCCATACAAAATTGCCCACTTTGTTTTTCACATACAGCGGCGAATCAGAAAGTCTTTGCCCCTATTTTTTATTAACCAAAATAAGGTACCTACAGGTAATTACAAATATACGTACCTTACACTATTTTTCCACATAGTCCCCACACCGGTTCAGACATTTGTCCCATCGCAGCACTAAATTTGAGATGCCCCTGTGGTAGAATTTGTCCGGCTGTCTGTGGAACCACCGTCGGACTGCCATCTTGGCTTCATCGTTGCACGTATTCACGTATCCTGCCAGGAACTTCTTCAGCGGACCGAAAACGTGGAAATCACTAGGGACGAGGTCCGGACTGTATGGTGGGTGGTCCAGACTCTCCCAGTGAAATGACCTGAGCTTGTCGGCGGTTCTGATTGCATACAGTCCGGACCTCGCCCCTAGTGATTTCCACGTTTTCGGTCCGCTGAAGAAGTTCCTGGCAGGACAGCGATTCACGTGCAACGATGAAGCCAAGACAGCAGTCCGACGGTGGTTCCACAGTCAGCCGGACGAATTCTACCACAGGGGCATCTCAAATTTAGTGCTGCGATGGGACAAATGTCTGAACCGGTGTGGGGACTATGTGGAAAAATAGTGTAAGGTACGTAGAATAGTACGTATATTTGTAATTACCTGTATGTACCTTATTTTGGCTAATAAAAAATAGGAGCAAAGACTTTCTGATTCGCCCTCGTATATTTATATATATATATATATCTTATAAAAATAAATGAGTTCAATATATTAGACGACGAGCCCAGAAAGATGTGATCCTTATTTCATAGCCTAATGTTATAAGGAGTTTTGCGGATCGATTAGCCAGAAAACGCCTCCCAACTCCACCGTATTAGATCTATTTATCACATTACCTCTAGGTATCTCTGATCGAGTTCCACCATCAATCTTGTCCAATGCGATGCACCGAAGTATTGCCAACTAGGTGATTAATTCTCGGCATTTCTCCTTTAATATTAGTTTCTTGCAAAACTCCACTAGGAAGGTATCCCTTGTTGACGATTCAAGAATCTCGGGTGATCAATTAAAAATCCCGTCTGTTCTCGCCACTGATCAAGATTTACTGCCGCTCGGACAGTTTTCGATCTTTCTTGAATCAGTAAAAATGAAGCTTTTGTAGTGCATAAAGGGCGCGTTGGGATATATCACCATCTGTTCCTCTGCTTGAAATGCTGATACGGCCATAAAAAATTTGTGAGCAATAAAGCTGCAATTTAGGGTTACCGATCCCACCGCGAAGTGATTAAATAGTTTATAGTTTAAAGATCCTCTTCTCTGTTAGAAATGTTAATAAATTAGTGATTTCTTAGTTGACGGTTCTTAGTCTTTGAAATAGCATTATTATAAACATCGCGAAATGTTAGCTAAATTCCTTGGATTAAAATTCTGTTCGAAACGCAACATCGTGAATTAAGAGTTGTATTCTTGTTCAGTGTACCAAATGGCGTCCAATTTGAAGAGATGTATGCAGCGGAGAACAAGAACTAAAAGAAAACCCAAATTATTTTAAACATCATTAATATCGCGCAGATTGATATGACATCTAATTTAACATAGGATCGTTATACAATAATTTTCGGCACCCACGCATAAATAGCTTAAGATAGAGCTTTTTAATTTTAGGAGAAAAAGAGACGGCATCCCCAACCTAGATTCGAATCAAGGTCCCTCCTTAGAGCCCGGAGCGCTAGACAAATGAGGACAGGAACAACGCATTATGGCTTATATTATACCTTTATTGTATAATAAATTCCCCCACGAAAACTCACAAAAATCTCGCCCCGGAGGCTTTGTGTGTTGACCATTATTTGGCAATTGTGTTATCCCTGAGAAGGGTAATAACATTTTACTTCCTTATATACAAAGAGAGAGAACACTCCTGTCCTCATTCGTCTAGCGGTCCAAGACACTCCGGGCTAAACGGAGGGACCCTGGTTCGAATCCAGGATGGGGAAAGCGTCTCTTTTTCTCCAAGAACAAAAAAGCTCTAGTTTGAGCTACTTATACGTGGGTGGCAAAAATTATTGTATAATAAATTTCCCCCACGAAAACTTACAAAAATCTCGCCCCGGAGGCTTTCTTGTGTTGACCATATTTGGCAATTGTGTTATCCCTGCGGAGGGTAATAATACCTTACATAGGATCGTTGTAAAATAACTTTTTATGTATTCCTAACTGCTAGTAATACACTCTTTCCCCAAGATTGAAGTTGCATCTTCAAAATGAAAACAAATTCAAACTTTGGGCAACTTACACTGATAACGATATTGTTTTCAGAATTTTAATACCTTTCACGAATATGTAGACAGATTTAATTCATTCTAAACTAGATGTTTTGGAAAAAAATGCCAGAAATGTGAGAAACCATATGTTTAACAGGTTTTGAAGCACTTCTTTGCACATAATCTTAAGGTTTCCCGAAGAACACAGCGGTATTTCGTAAGACAACAAATGTAAAGCAATTTAAATCCAACTATAACGGGCTTATATAATGCACGATACGAAATCGGTAAAAGGATTCTGGTACCAAGAATCACTATAACGCTCCTGCTACAAATTTCCAATTTACATTTTTGAGAGAAAATTATTTCCGCATGTCAAAATAACGTCAAAACTCGTTAGAGTTAACCGTTGATATAAAACGTTTATTCTATAATTGACTCGGGCGTTCCTTCAAATCACTTTTTGATAAATGCATGTTATTCTCCAAAGATAATCAGACCCGATTTAGCGGTCATCAATGATTATCTGCGGGGAAATCTGGCTAACGTTTTAATAGTTATTGGTGAATTCGATACCATTTATGAGGCGGTGATATATTTTAGTTTAAGCGTTAAAGCAAACCTGAAAGTGCTCAAAACTTAGCATATGGTGAATAAATGAATGAATGAAGGTTCCATAGTACCGTAAGTATCATATTTCGAATTTTGCAAACTTTAAAGCCTACGATGAAATTCCACACAGAAATTTTACACTTATTAGCAACGCTAAACTAATTGACAAACGAATAAAAAATATATATTTGTGACTCGATGCAACACATATTTATGTCTGCTAGTAGTCTACAAATCAAATTAAAAAAATTATGTTTTTAAATGTAATCCAACCTCGTTAAGACGAACCCTAAGTGGGGCAGAAATCTGTTCGTATTAACAGTAATTCGTATTATCCGTAATAAATGGGGGATCGTATTACTAAGTTATTTATTTCATCTTTGATTATCATATGCACATTTTGCTATTATATACGTTATTAATTTATTACTGTATTTCATTATATCTCATTTCATCAGTATTACATTTTATGATAAATATAAATATTTTTAACGTAAACCATAGCATATATATACGTACCTCAAAAGTAGATATTACGTGAAGCTGATGGATTTGGAAAAATACTTGTTTTACTATATGTACATAGTATGGTTTAGTAATATTTTCGTAGCTGTTTATTCTTCATGCAGTGAAAAATAAATTTTAATTGTAGTAATACACTTAAAAAATTCTGTAAATTAGAGACTGTTTTCGTTTTCCGTTGGCATAATATGGCCAAAAATCATCAAGTTTTTCCATCGTTTCTAGAGGAGGCCCAGAACCTGCCTCCTCCTTCTTCACAAAGCGACGCACAGTGAAATCCTTCGTTCCCACTGACTAGGGAAGTGCACGAGGTGTAATTTGTCGATATTGACAAAAGTGGTATCGTTAGAAAGGTATATTCACAGATAGTAGAAAAGTCATTAGCACTATCCGCCTCAATCCAGCAGTTAAGAAGATATGGCTAAAAGAAAACAATGACGTCAGCACTGCAAGAAAACAAAGTGCAGGGGCATATCGTGAATACAAAGCACATACACGTTAATACAATATTTTAAAAGCTTAATATGCATATCAAGTACTGTGGATTATTTTGGCGGCTTTTTGCGACAGCTGTCACATCTTTCGACCCTCTGATATTAAGAATGAAGTGTAGACTGTAGATTTTTATTTTATTTTGTTTTGTAGCTAAAATTCTTTATGGTTGAGTGCGTAAGGTAACGGACCCCTTGGGCCCGATTCATGCCCTCTTTTTGTCCCACAGGATCAGGCAAGAGGTTAGTTACTGACATGGCCTACTACATTCTAATCCTGTACTGAAGTGATTTAGTTATTAGATGTGTACAACACTATCATGGGAAAAACGGGTGATTTCACGGAGTACTCTTAGCACGAATATTAAGAATTTAAAATGTAGTATTAACTCGTCTCTGCATTGTATTAACGATATGCCCCTTCACTTCGCTTCCTGTGCAGTGCTAACTCTACTGTTTCGTTTTAGAGATACTTTCTCAACTGTTGGATTGAGTCGAGAAGTTCTATTGACATTTTTAACTACCCGTAACCAGCCCTTTCCAGTGATACCACTTTTGTCAAAATCGACAACATGCACCTCATGCACTTTCATCATCCTAAGAAGAGTTTGGTCAGACGTGGCAGAGAAGTCAGTGTTTTCGTTAGTATCCGTAGAATAATGATTACTAGAGCCCGAATTATACGCAAATGCATATGTGCATATAGAATTGCATATTTTAGCCCTTTATAGTATAAGTTTATATAAATGTATAAAAACGATGAATTTCCAGAATAAATGCATATTTTAAGGGTTTTAGTAATTTTAAGCGTTTTACTAACCCTTTAACGGAAAAATTTCTCCGGCATTTAAACTATATTTTATTTTTCTCCTCACTCAAGTAGAAAAGCTGAAGAATTTAAAAATAAATAGTAATAAATAAATTTAATATTAAAAAATAAATTGTAAACATGCACGTTTTATTATGTCCTAGGATGCCAAAATGTGGTCCTAGGGTGCCAAAATGTGGTCCTAGGGCGCCAAAATGTAAGCTTAGTTGAATTAGATCCACTATCTTCATTACAGAAACCGAAGATTAGGCTCTATTCTTCAAGATTTGCAGTTATCTTAAGGTAAAATTAAAACAAATACTTACATAGGGAAACATTCCACATCGCTATCTATAAGGATAGACGTTAGTAACAGTCTCTCACGAATAAACTATCAGTAATAGACAATCCGCAAAATTTTATAAATGCTGTCCAATAATCGCTTTAGCTCTGGAAAGGATGTTTTTGGCCCAGAAAGGCTACTGAACGATAGAAGACAGAGCTTAACTGTTCAAAGAGACACGGTAGATATGCCGTCATAGAAATTTTACGGCATAAAGCATATCATTTTATGTATATCGAGCGTTTCTACTCAGCAGTAATAAATTAAAATGTATTTATTAAGATAAATCTATTTGTTTTAAAACGAAGGTAGAATGATTTTCAAGTAAATTAAAACTATTTAAGTGTATATTTATTCATTATAGGTGCATGTTTATTCATTTTAAGTGCATATAAACAACATTGGCACCAAGAGGAGGCAAACCGATCATTCGCCCTGAGAGGCAGATTTTAGGCGTGGCAAAATTGAATTATTATAAAAAGTGAAGTCGTAATATCTAGCTCCGATTCTGTATATAAATGCATATTTTGAGGTTTTAGTGCGTACATGCATGCAGGTTTTGCTGATTTTTAGTGCATATAATCCGGGCTCCAGTGATTGCTATCCGACAAGGGTATCACCGTGCATTTAACGGCCTCAACTATTTCGGCGTCCGTTGAAATATTGCAAGTTACGATGTTCTCCATTAAGACATATTTTTCAGTTCTAATCGCATGTAAACGAAAATGTTTGTTATGCAAGTGTATATAAAAATCGCCATCCTCGCGTGTTCAATCTAGTAACTGCAGCATGTTGAAATTATCAATGAGAAGCTCTGATTTTATAAAACGCATTTTGTTCGTATCAAGCGGAGAGAATTTTCCAAGAGCTGTTGATTATCAGTTCGTTGTAAACGGTATTTCGTCTTAAGCGTGTTCGTGTTAAAAGAAAAAACATGAGGATTCCTATACAATTTGACGGGACTTCAGAAAACGGTTCGTATTAAAAGTAATTCGTCTTAAGCGTGTTCGTTTTAATGAGGTTCAGCTGTATTACTAATTTAATGCTTCTGCCCGGTACTGGCGGCTTGTGTAGATTAACGTTAATTAAGAAACAGCATGAGAAACGTGCATGATCGTTTTTGTACCGTTGATGTGGAACTCAATTTTTTTGCTGGAACTTTGGCGCAAGAAAAGTTAAGACGAGGCTGAGACAGAAGCTAAACTTTTCCCCTTTTCCCGAGGAGTTGACCCTCTGTCGCCCGGGAAATTGAATACCGAGATAGAGGTTGGTACAAAAGTCTGCAAACGTCAGTTACGGTTGAATTTAAGCCCTGAATTCTTGCGAAATAGACAAATGCGTTTACTCTACGCCTCTGGATTAAAAAACATAATTTCCTGGCATGTCATCGAAAATTTGGCAGCATTGAAGTAAATCGTTTGGCATCATTGAAGTAATTTGAACATTAAGTTAGACGTCCTTTAGATTACCAGAAACTATTCATAATATTCTTCAGATACATATTAATGATAGTCTTCGGATAAATGTTATTAAAATTCTTCACAAAAATATTAATAATTTTCTTCACATAAAATATTAATTATATTCTTAACAGAAAATATTTATAACATCGGGCTTATTAAATTTACTGAGAGAAAATTATATAAATATTGCAACTCTTACAAACATAATTTGTATTTGCTTATCTGACTTAAGGAACTAACATGGAAACTAATTAACCTAGTGAACAGTTAATTAAATAAATGCAATTATCTGCATAAAATTAAAATAAACCTATGTAAGTCAAAAATCTAGACAGTATGGGTTTTTTAGACTTCTTCTTTACCCATATATTTCAGCTAGACACATATATGACTACTAGTTGTATATTCCAGTTACAATTAATTATTCACACTAAGCTATCTTGGAAAAAATTAACGTTTGTGCATATAACGTATATTTATGTACATAACTGCCTAAAATAATGTAGCTTATGTAATAATATAATGTAGCAAACATTAAGGACGAGATGGAAAAAGTAACATAACAGCGGAACGAACAGGCAGAACTGACCGAAAGACCAATCAGGAGACTGCCTAGGGTCCTACACGGTAGGGCATTTGCGTATACGCATCATGATGTAATGTGGGCGTGTGGGTAGGGTATAAAGCGCGATGGCGGCATACACGCAGCATTTCAGTGGAAACTATTGCACAGTGTATATCGGTTTGAACGACGGCAAGTTGCTGTAGCAGTGCGAGATATTCAACAGACAGCCCCGTAGACAACATCTGGATGATTTTACTGGAGGTCGAATCATTGGAAAGTTGGAAGAAGGTCGAAGTGTGACGAGTGAGGCCGAGGAGTTCGTAATCGCACACAGCATCGTGTCACGAGCATGGACGGCATTTCGAACGACAGGAACAGCTGTCCGACGATTTGGTTTAGTGGTGATTGTCCATGAGCAACCACGGCAAGGGAGGACCGGTATCTTGTTCTACAGGCGAGGAGAGATCGACGGCTGACAGCGGGTGAAATCGCAACATCATGCAACGCACTACTAGATGACTGCTATCGCATTTTACCGTGGCTAGGAGACTGCACACAGGTGGTTTATTCGCTCGACGACACGTATGATGTGTGCCATTGATGCTTACACATCGGGGACGGCGTTTTCTTTGATGCCAGGAACATAAAGAATGAGGAGCTCAGCAATAGGGTGGAGTGCGGTTTACGAATGAGGGCCGATTTAGTCTCATTAGCGATTCTGGATGTCTATACATCTGGAGAGAGCGGGGAACAAGCAATCGCCCCTCGAACATCGTCGAAAGGGAACGACGAAGGTGGCGGGAATTTCGCCTGAGGGCATAATGCTTAATAACCGCACGGAGCTCTACAAATTCCAAGGGAGGTTCAGTCACTGGTGACCGCTATTGTATCGAAGTTCTCCTGCCTTACGTCAATCTTTTCCAAGGCTCTTGGGGGCCTGGAATTCCTCTTCATGGACAGGTACGCTACATTTCATCATAGAGCGGGCTGTCGCTGAGCTGTTAAAAGTGAAGATAGTCATCAGTGTAGTGGCCCGCATGGCTTCCGGACCAACCAGAATACCTGTGGAATGTCTGAGACACTTGGTAGCACGTTCCGATCAGCCAGCAATGATTCCGAAGCTGCGATTTGCTCTACAAGAGGCCATGATGCCTCAAGAGCTTGTCGACAACCTCGTACTGAGCATGAACAGACAGTGCACATCCTGCATCGCAGTCAGGGGTGATCATATCCCCTACTAAAAACTATGTTTTTCTTGCCTGCTGCTTGTAACATGGACATTTCTGTCTTCTATCCTCCTGTGCTGAAAGCCCACTTTTGAATAAAAGTCCTTTGTATCCT
>QLNU02015360.1:79407399-79467815 GCA_006491805.2 Dysdera silvatica
TTACAATTTTAAATTAAATGTATCTATTTTATGTATATATAGGGTTCCTAGGAAGGTCCGAATGAGGCCAATAACTTTTGAATCAAGACAAATCTTGCAACGGAAGTTAAGTATTGATACAGCAAAATAACTATGCATTATCAGATGAGATAAACATCGGCGCCCCTGGTGGCGAATTGAGAACGTTAAAAAAGTTATTTCGAAAAATAATAAAGATAAGTAAATATTTTCAATGAGAAATTTGTAGAGCATCCTACAGTTAGTAAGCAAAACATACGGCTTACATGCACTATGTACACGTACTGCCACAAAGTAAGGTGTTCCGAATGTTTCAGTACATCGCTTTCAATTGATGCTTTCTAGAGCTTTAGAGATTACGTTCTTATAGGAAAGAAACTATGGTCTTTCGCCTATAAGAACTTCAGTTCAACTTTTAAAATATCAAGAACCGAAAATCATGTGCAGTCCAATGACACATTTATATTCAAAATACAGATATTCTGGATAGCCTAAAGAAAATATACGTATTATTAAAATGGAAAATATAGCACCTATAACCATTATTGATATATATTTTATTTTATTCTTTAGCGATATGTACTATAAATTACTGTGATATTAATTTGCAATACTTAATAAAATTAAAGTTCATTATATATTTCTAGAAATAACTGGTAATATATGTGTTACTATATATATATATATATATCATTGTATTTGATTGCTTCTTAAGGAAGTAAAATACAGTTAGCAAACGATGTACTGCTCTGGGACCTACGGCTTTATGCGAAATCCGAACTTTCGTCAGGAAGGGAACCAAACCCTCAATTACGGTGGGTAGAAGAACAACACGCATTCTAGGATAGAGCATTGAGAATCGAACCCAAGTTTATGCGAGTGACGAATGCGCAACCACTGCGCAACCGCTGGATAGTGACATATTTTTCCGAGGACTCTGAACATCTCTAGGAAACCATACCGCGGACTACGATGAGCAGTTGTCGATTAGCGTTTTTTGTTTTGTTTATTTGTTGAGAGTCGAACCCGGATTAACGACACGCTAGGAGAATGCTCTACCGCAATGACATCGTCATTCTTGAGATTCTTATGTATTAATAAAATTTGCTGCCGAAACTAATTTATAGACGCACAAAGAACTTTTGATGTATACCTCTATAAACCCTCATTTAATAAGGGCGTGTTGTCTTTGATATGTATGCGCACGCACTTTTATTTTTTCTCGAACTTACCCTTGATATAACGAAACGCTACAGGGATGTTTATTCAGGTATTTTGAAACGAAACCTGTATCGGTAAACAAAAGATGAAAGAAAACAGAATTTTAAAGAAAAGTCAGAAAGAAAAATACAGTATCCGCCGGGAACGGAAAATTCTAACGATATTTAAAAAAACTTGTTGGAAAAATAGCTTAGAAAAAAAAGAAACTCTATGTGTTTTCCTGAGAGATATGCCCTAGCGCGCATTCCCAATTTTTGATTTGAAACTGCCGGCGTTAATTAAATGTACGAAAGAATAAATTAAAAATTAATTAAAAAGCATTCTCCTAGAATACCCCTATTTAGGTAATTTTGACGTTTACTTTGAATATAAATACAAAATAGTTTTCATTCAACATTTGAATATAGAGTTTGCAACAAAAACGTAACTGTCCCAAGATATTCTTATTTTCGTTGGGTATATGACAGGTGGGAGGAGGGGAGGGGGTGTGTTTTGTGCGCGAAATTCCAAAAATTTTATTTTCCTGGTGATATTAAAAATGTCCTGTGGGCTTTGGGTACTCCATAAAAATTGACAGGTATAGCCCTATTGTAATTAGTATTTGTGAGAATAGAAAGCTACTATGCTGTAATTCCTTTAAAAAATTTTGATTTATTTATCTTTCTAGAGTTTCGGTTTTCATTTCTCTAATTTACTGCTGAAGTAATGCACTAAAATTTTCAGTTCATGTATTAAAAGTATACATCCAGATGTTTTTAAACAAAGAATATGATGATTAAAACAACCACCTAACTCCTCAACAAAGCAGTTGCTTAATTTCGTTGAATTTATTTTAAAAGTTTGCAATACAGAAACAATTCATAAGGTACTATTTTTATTTTCTTATAATATAAATTCAAAAATTATATATCTTGTACCAACGTATATAAAAATTTATAATTATTAGTTTTATCAAATACAGTGGCGGATAAAAAAATTTTATCACCTATGGAGAATGCAAAAGTTTGCAAGTAACGCGTTATATCTTTATGTTTTATGCACAGATGCTATTGTAAAAGTAAACCTTTAGAAATAAAATGCCATAAAAGTAAATTAATTTAAGCACCTAATGACTGAGAGTAAGTACTGGAAGCGAAAAATGCACTATTTCTTCAAAACGTGGGAAATTTGGCACAGAGTAATTGAGACACACATTCGGTAGTTAATGATCAATTCTTCACCAGTACTGTCCTGTTACATGACAGTTGATGCTATTACACGCAAAGAAACACTTCAATACTTTATAGATCCGCATGCGAGCTGCAATGAAAGCCTTGCAGCGGTCCGTCATCGAAGAAATCAACTTCTGAACGTAATCGTGGTCAAGTTCATAGAACCAAACTCTTACAATGCTTTCCTGCGGTTTAATTTTGGTAGCTGGCTGCTTTGCGGCCATTTTAGTATCCATTAGATGCCAACAATTTTCAATGGGATTTAAATCGGGACTATTCCCAGACCAGTCCAAAACTTTGATACCGGAATTTTTGAGAGACAACTGCAACTAAAAGGGGGGAAATAAGGGAAAATTACTTATGCAATATGTTTTAGCTTTTGGACATCAACACCTACAAATGGAACAAAAAACTATATATTAATAAGTTAGATTGCACTTACCAATTTCGCAGCATGATAGGGTTTTGAGTGTTGTTGAAAAGTGCATTTTTAGCAACTTTATAATGATCCCTAAAAGGTGGTTTTAAACAATCCTCCGATGTGTTAATGTAAACATGTGTTGATGTAAACACAGTTCCTGTAATAAGTTTAAATCGTCCAACTTCTCTGCTGGATATGCATCTTCAGACCATTTGGTTCACTGGAAACTTCACAGTTGGCGATATGTAGTCCGGATGATATGCTTCACTTTGTCTCCTAACATGCCACTTACTTTCTGATCCATGCAGTTTGAAGTTTGATTCATCTGAAAAGATGACAACGTTCTACTAAGCTTTTGCCCTCGAAAGATGCCTTTTGACTGAGCAAGCAGATTTTGTATCATTTTTTTGGTGAGTAAATGCTTTCCCTTGGGCTTATTGGCATGCAGACCATATTCTGTAAGACGTCGTTGGATAGTCCGTGCACTAGTATGAATACCACAGACGTTCTGAAATTCAAATTTTAAATCCGCAGCACATGTATGACGATTACGGAGACACAATCATTTCGAAAATCGATCTTCAGAAAGTGTCGTCACCACCCTATTGCCTGAGCTGGCCCTTTTATCGATGTCATCAGTTTCACGGTTCAATTTAATCACCCTGTAGATTGTAGATTGATGGCATCCTATTTTTGTGTATGGTCATACTCGTCAAAAGCCCTCCTTTGGCTAAAGCAACTGCCACACTTTTTTTCCGTGGTGTCAACTGAACGTGCGGAGCCATGCTTTCACAGCAGAAAAAACAAAACCAATTGCCCGTTCTTCTTTTTGCTCTCTATTTATGGGAAACGAATGAGGCAATATTTCATAAACGCTATATGATGCAACTGTCACATGCAATGATCTCATACTTTGTTTTGCAGCAACTAAAATTAACGTTAAGCAAAGAATGTAGTGCTTTAACATCACAGAAGGTTTATTTTGGGAGGTGATGCGATTTTTTTGTCTGCCACTGTATATGCAAATTTATTTAATTCCATCATTTTTGGAAAAGAAATATTTTCTCTACTTAAATACGTGTATATTCTTATCATCACATATTTTTGGACAGGCATATTTAAATTTCCACAGTATTTCGCGATTCTTCACGCTAGTTTTATTTCTCTGCTTTTAAACCATTTGATAAATAGCAAGTCTCTTTTAATGAGAGTATATTACAAAAAATGTAGGGGTAAACAGTGCTTATTTAATGAGAAAATGACAAGGCTATAGTCAATTTCTGCAAGAAAAGAAAAGCTACTAATCAATAAATATATTAGGAAATTTTATCACATAAAATCAGCGTCAAATTAGTCATTGCGAATTGACAAGAAGGTCTTGTCAATTTCACAATGACTAATTTGACGCTGGAAGTTCTCATTACCGACAAATAATATTTCCATTACGATGAGTATGAGGTAGATGAGATATATGAGGTGCATTATTTAACTTCAGTTAAAGGTTTGAAGTATGCAAGTATGTTTCATTTTTTGAATTCTAAACACGTCAATCTCATTTTAAAACGTCTAATATAGAAGTTTAAGACTTTTCCATACTTCTGTCCTGCGAGCTGGTATACATCTACCAAACCTTTCTTTCTTTTTGCTCTGAATTGCCCGTGGCTCAATTACTTTTTCTTAACTCCCTTGTGTAATTCTCTTGATTTCTAGCTCTCCATTTACTTTTTTATGCTCTTTTCTTCCCTGGTATTTGACTTCCTTTTAGTTACGTTATTTCATTTGTGGATTTACTCAATTAGTGTAAGTTAATTCTGTGACGAAATATTACGCAATGTACTTAGAAGTACATATATAATATATATTTTTCATTTTTGAAGTAACATGCACCGACGTCCTGCTCATATGTTTTATGTATAAATTTGTTGAAAATACTAAAATGAATTGTAGGATGCGTTTAAATATTTGTTTTAGTTGTTATACATAAAAAGCTGGAAAAGTTGTAGGTACGTGTTTGAGATAGTCCATCAGAATGTATCCTGTCTTCTGATAAACCTTATATGCTCTGCTAATTTTGCAGAATTATTACTAATTATTTTATGTATTAATTGCAATATATTGATTACTTTTCAAAATTTACGATTATAAGTGTTGTCCCATGGATAAGATGGTAAGTTTAATTTTAATGTTACACCGGCACAGTGAGAATAATACTTGTCTTTAAACAGCATTGTCATAATAAGCAAAACAATTTTCATAGAATTTTTTTCATTGTCAAGCATAATTCTAGCTAAATTAAATAATTTGTATCTTATCAATAACAAATTCACAGTCAATTCATTTATTTCTGTTTTATTTTATTTGTTATAAACCGAATGACTTTCTGTGATTTAATGTAATATCTTTGCGCCGTGCTTAGAAATTTTGAATGCATACAAGATCCCATTAAGGGGTTGAAGCCATTATTCAAGGAAATATTCTGCCCTCCAACCACTTTCGCCTGAATAATAGGCGATTAGTTTCTAGCAAACAAAGGAAAATCCACTATCTTTTAAAACAGCTGAATGTAAAGAGTTGGTGCTCGTTCAATTGAATATAACCCTGGCGATAATTACAGCATGCAAAGGACTACAATGTTTCTACAAGTCGTGTCATACAAAACTTTGGCGAGGAGAACTACCAGTGGGTTTTCTTTCTGTTTTGAACGAGAAAACCTTGGTTTTGAACGCCCCAGCAGTTCCACCACGAATAGCGTTTCATGCTTCATTTACTTTATTTCGCTATTGCTGCATCTGAGCACGAATGGCCTAGCCAAGTGCCCGCTAGAGATGCGTTAACATACGCGGCCCTTTTCCCTGCTTTTCCTTGGCTCATTCACCATCTTCTACCAATGTAGATAAACCATAACGCAGCACAAAAGCTACTGACGCAAAACGGCTCTTGCATCAGAGACCTGCATTACTTTGCGATACTGGCGCTGTTATATATGTTCGCAACTGCACATTTAGACCATGTACTAAGGTAATGCGGTTCCTTTCATTGTAGACTCTCCTTTAGATCATGAACAGATAAAAAAGCCTTGTGGTACTATTGGGAACACATTTACTTTCGTCGGTTGGTTTTTGTGTTACTACTCGTTTTTTTTTTAGTATATTTCTGTTATCTCGTGGGTAGGGGGTGACAGCGTGTTTTTTCGATTTCCTGAAACTCAGTGGTCATTATCCTGACTCTTACATACTGCACTGTGCTGATCATAGACATCGAGATTAGATATGCAAGAGATCGGATATTAACGAAACACAAAAATACATTATTATATTTTAAGAATAACAAAGGACGGATTATACAATGTATTTACATACATGTTGCAAATGTTTCACAGATGCATAAATAAAAATTTTAAATTTAACTTGTATTTGGTTAAAAGGCTAGGTTTGATTTGTGCTTGACTTACCATTTATACACGATTATAATTACAATATCCTAGTATGGTAAACAGTAATATATAGTACATAGCAATGTTATGTTGTAATGTTCTCAGTACAGCTATTTTGCATTCAATACTGAATAAATATCTGGAAGGAAGTAATTTCCAAAATTCATCTTAATTATTTTATAATCGGCGTGTTATGATAGATGTATTATATATAATACTGCAAAAAACACGCGTTTTGCCAAACACACATTTAAGTAAATATTATACAGCATTCATTCAATATGTGTTTCTGAAGGAAGTTATGATATCTGACACACACACACACTTTTATTTATAAAACACATATTTATTTATAAAATGCATATTTTTACATAATATGATTGTTTTTAAGTATGCTCTATAATGGTGATTGACAAAAATTCTAAATCTGCGAAATTTCTACGAAATCAACTATATAAATCATGTATTTAAAACAATAAGCGGAAATTATTTCCAATATGCACCTGACATGCATCTATTTAAGAGACTTTAAGAGTGCATCTAATGTACTCTTCTTTATTGTAATACCAGTTAATGTTGCAAAATATTTGTATTGTTTTAAATATGTAATTTGAAGAAATAGATTTATTTGTAACGGATATCTAAATGTCGTTTTCTCAAATTAACTTTTAGGTACATTATACCCTATATCATTAAACATAAAACTTGAAAGCGCATTTGTAACCCTTTTTAACATTCTAAAGAAATGCTTTCTTGTATTCATCTGCTTAACATCTATTAACCAATTTTTATGTAGTCTAAGTTCAAAACAACCAGACAACCGTACTCTACAAGTGTAAAGAATTATTTGAAATCCTAACATTGCATCTGCCAAACTGTCGGTAATTTACTTCGCAAACAGATAAGGTCTTTTGGATTTCATTTTTCATCCAATACTCGAATATTCAATTTTACCATGAAATTCCTCTCCTAGCTAACGAACGAAAGGAAGATCTAATCTTCTTTGTAAGTTGTTGACCGCCTTCGGCGTGGAGTTGAAAAATTTTCGAAAGATTCTTGAACTAGCCTTGTACTGGTGAGGTGAAAATTTAATAAAAGTGATAGCTCTGCCTAGAAGGCGATATGAGAAGTCACGGTGGAAGTAATATGACAAAAATGGATTTCCACACTGCGATGGCAGCCATGCCTTTAGTAGCCTACTCCCCTTGTACCCAAGAGGTAGCGAAGCAAATTTTTTAAATTCTTCCCTTCAATTCGAGCTCTGCTTTGCCAAGCATTTTGTTTCAGAGAAATATTGGTCGTCCTTTTGTTCAGAAACAGGACTTTTAACCTTGACATGTGCGTGACGTATTTATTATTCGTTTGGCGTCCAGAAATTCTTAGCGTCTGCGTGATCAAAAAACAGACGGCAGCTCTGGTTCACCACATTTCTTTCTTAGTGCCATATAAAGTTGCATTGCCGTGCACAAAAAGATGGCTTTTTATTCCTACAAGGATTGCGGATAGCAAAAACAACAGTCTCGTCCTTAGAGATTGCAACGTGAAACTCCCACACATGTGAGGAAACTTCCTTTATGACTTTCTTAGCAAGGTGAGCCATTACCCCAGCAGTGCATCCCCAGGGATGCAAACAGTACCGCAAGCCTCCTGGTTGCCTTTTCTCAATGTAGGGATTTTTGCGATTTCTTCACTAGCATATAAAATGGAGGGACTATACCTCTCTTTGCGTCAATGACTGACTATAAGACACTGAAACGCTATAACAAAAACACTTATTTATATTATTGACACTATATCCGAAAATATTAAGGATAAATTCCGAACTTTTTCAAGAAGTCGAAACCGTTCCAAATTCAGTATGTGGATGCGAAAACCCTGCTTCACATGTGTAAAACCAGTAATACTAAGATGATTTATATTTCCATCAATATTTTTACCATTTTAAAAGACGTAAGAATTCAAGAAACAGAGAAGGCTCAAGCTATTTAAATAAGGACCAAAGGGAAGATTCGAACTAATGCAAAAAATACGATTCGACAGTGCAGTATTTCCCCAATAAGTTATACTAGGCTATAGATTAGGGCGACAAAATTTTGTGTATGAAGTCTGATAGAACAAAATCAATACCATATGATATAATCAGATGTTTTGCCGAGAAGAAAGATAGACATCATGCTTTCCATTTAAATACCAGTGTTCGATAGGCTTTTATTTTTTGCTAAAATTAAAATTTATTTCAATAAAATTGAATTTGATTTATTATATACCAAGAAGAGATAATACTTCAATATAAGTTAATATTGTTTAATGTTTATGTTTCAATTTATGAGTTTGTTTTTCAACATATTTATTGTCAATACAAAATTTTTTGGCGTATATTGAATGTAACAATTTTTATCTTCCCACTACTGATTAATGGACGGACGGGTAGGAAGGGGCGGCAAAAGCGTAAATCCGCTCATGCGATTATATATACACTTGAGCTCCCTAAGGCACCTCCTTTACAACGCCATTGCCTCTATTAAATATGCCTTTTTACAGATAACTTGCAAAAAGAATAAGGAAACAATTGTTGCAAATTTAATCAATAGAAAAATATACTTCTTAGATCCTATTTGAGCGAAGTATTTGATTCCTCAGGCATGCAAATCAGGGCACAAGTCAGTAGGTCTAAGCAATGCTTAAGAATCATGAGGACATTGAGTATGTGGTAACACCGTTATAAATATTTTTTTTATTTCAACGAAAGAAAAATAAAATACAGTATATTCTGTTTTTTGTCAATTGATTTTCTTGTGATTTATGTAAGAAAATTCTATTTTACGTAGAGTTTTAGCAATTTGCGGTAAAACTGGTTATGTCAAAGGATATTGCTTCAGCCTTTTGAAACTTATGAGTTATAAAGAATTTAAATTTGCGTCTTGTACTTTCCTCGTAATTAAAGTGAATGCAGGGCGTATTCGCCTATTATTTCTCAAACCTTCGTTGACAAATTCACTCTTATCAATTTAATTGGTATCGACGTTTTTTTAATTAATTTATTTATTTACGCATGTGAAGTAGTACATATTTAATACACACATTAACAGAATTGAAAGTATTATATCACACGTGTGGGTCCCGAGTAAATGCTGCAGCATAACCCGCTCGAGACCCTGCAGAAACCAAATACACACTTGAGTGACTCATCAATAAAATGTTAAATTACCTTGTTTAGGGATTTTGTCATCGCTCCTGCAGCTTTTCCTCAATCAGTTCCCTTTTTAAATTATTTTTAAATTCTTTATAACTCTTTATTTCTCTTGTTTCCTCGTTTAAGACATTCCACAATTTAGGTCCTCTATATTTTACGTTATTTCTGCTTTTTTCTGTTCTTATTTTAAGTACATGTAATATTTCATCTACTCTCTGATATTCTTTTCTCTGATTTCTTTTCACTCTCTGATATTCTTTTCTCTGATTTCTTTTCTCTCTCTGATATTCTTTTCTCTCTTTGATATTCTTTTCACTCTCTGAGATTCTTTTCTCTGATTTCTTTCTCTCTCTGACATTCCTTTCTCTGATTTCTTTTCCCTCTCTGATATTCTTTTCCATTACGCAGTATTTATAAATTCTTTACAGAAGGTATAAAATATGGATATCGTCAGCAACAAGTTGAATTTTTTAAAAGTTCTGCTGATTTCTAACTTATTAGAATTTTTGACTTCCGAAAAGGGATCTACATTATTGACGCGAATAATTTGTTATTCTCCTAACGCAGAGCTCTTCGCTCTCCATCGTAGATGTTTGTTAATTTGAAAGGCTCGGAAGTGCAAATCAAAATAGTTAATTCCGATGTTCTAACAAAATAAACAGGAATACTCACTCTTCCGATACTTCGCATTTACGACACAGTCCATCTGCCACTATATCCCCCACTTTACAAATTTACTTTTCAGTTCTAACGTCGTAAGATAAATGACAAAAACTATAGCTTTTCTTTACTTATGATGTTGCTATATTGTAAGATATGTAACCGTTGAATCACGACAACGGTCTTGGGCCCAATATATTTTAAGCTGGGGGAAGTTCATACTGCTCTATAGACATATAATTCTTTTCATGAGTTTGTGTCAGGACATCAAACAAGCACAACCGTTTATATGAGATTTGAAATGTTCATTTATGTAGAACTTACGCGATAAGTTTTGGAATCTAGGCAGAAGTGACTTGAAGAACATGTTGCCAAACCGCACAATTTTTATAGCACATTAGATAATTTTCCATTTAAAGAGAAATTCACTTTTCTTCATATTCGTTGAATGACATATTTTTTCTCAAGTTGTTGCACTTTGAAAACTTCATGGAGAATGTCAATTACTATGAAATATTGGTATGGGCTGAAAGTAAAAAATTATTTCCAAAAATAAATTCATAATGTCCCATCGCTGATGAAATATATTTGAAGTAATTTTTCTACTTAAACATATTTAAATTGTCCTCACGAATCTTAGGAAACAAGGGTATCTATTGTTTCTAATAAAACAAACGAGGATTATTTTAATGAGGAGTTTATGGTCAGTGACCACACCAAATAAGGATATTTAGGGATGATCAAATATCAGTGAGGTATTTGGTGAGGATTATATAAGGGACGTCAGTAGGTATCCCTAGAGGATGCAGATTTTAGCTGGAATATCTAAATATTGAAAAATGATAAATATAGATACGGAAAAGCCCTTTGCATCCAAATATTGGCAGATATTACGGTTATCAAGTTATGTTTCCTTTACGTGAGCTCTTTGTCCCATAAGCCAATTGATCAATTATTCGTTGAAGCTATTAAATTTAGCGTTTATTTTATCAATCTGTAGTTACGCGAATCCGAAAGTATTATAAAATATATACATCAGAAAGCATACTGCCGCACACACACATATCCAAATAATCATTGAGAATATGCAGAAATATCTATTTTTAGGTATCTTAATAACAAAAGTATAAAACTTACGTGCTTTTCAAAAATCTTCGTACTTTACAAGGAGATGTTGAGCCATCGACATAAATATATATTCAGTTCCCGATATATTTCACCAAATAGCAAAAATTATATCTAATCAAATTCAGACTCACATGAATAATCATATGAAAAAATGTTCAGAAACAGCCAATATACATTTCTCTAAACTTAAAAAAACGATAATGTGGATGAGAGTGTTCTATACACCGTGTTCACATTTCAGAAAGTTTATCTACCCTTCATCGATAGTGATCCCTTTTGGTTTCTCTACAGTGGTGGTCTTACCTTTTATCAATGGGTTTTTGTTCTCGTTTACAACTTTTAATTAAAAGGGGAAAGCTATTTACACCTTCCACACTAAGGTGCAATGAAACTGGTTTTATGGTTTCTTTCTTTCGTTCATATCTAACACGGAACTAACCCAAACTCAGACCATCTTGTTTTACATTTTAATGGTGTTTCGCAGATATATATAATCACAAACTTACATTAGAAGCCTGTGGTTGTTAACTTTTTTTAGGATATATATTATATAACTATACACAAGGTGTCCCCTAAATCTCGAAAGAAAACTACGCACAGTGATATTCTTAGAAAAGTACGTGGACAGAATAAAATGATCTTGAAAATACTAACGAATTCATACGTCATTGTTCTGATTGCAATTAAAATGTAACTAATTTTCATGTAAATGATATCTATTAATGCCTATCAGGATCCATTTTCCATCAATTACAGAGCATTTATTTGAGCAAGGTCGTGGTATAATAATCCGGGTATATTATTTGTTATTTTAATACTGAAAGCTAACTTACAGGTTCAAAAATCCCCCCCCCCAAAGTCTAAGCTTTTATGAAGCTATTTCCTGTGACTTTAATCTACTAAAAACTTATTCATTACCAAACCTAATTAATTAATGCTAAAAAATGGATTTATAAAATGATTCGTAAAGGATTCTGATTGCCAATTGAAGTAAAATGAATAACCTTGAAATTAAAATAAAACCCTTTAGGTGAAACAAACAGCATTTAATTAAAACATTTTTATTAAAGTTTAGATTTTCATTGCCTGCACTTCTAACGTATGCGGACAAATATATAGGACAGTCTTATATAATACCTTACAAAAATTATTTTATAACGGAACATGCTAAAATATAAAAATTGAATTTGAATTAAATCTTTAGAACCAAATTACATCCAAATACAATATAATGAGAGGATAAATTTTTAAAAGATCAACATTCCCTATGTCTCTAATTTATGAACAATATAACAAAACTAAACATATCCTGTACTATCACGGCATTCCCAAAATAAACTCAAATATATATTTATTTCGTGAAAATAATATTTTACATTAGTATGAAATAAATATTTGTTCACAACTCGACACACAACCCGAGTTGAGAGATTTAGATTCTAACGGCTAAAATATTAAAACATGCGAAGCAGAAATTATTAAAATTACAACCTTCGATTAATGTTTTCAACATCGTTTTTAAATAAGTGCGTGTGCGTGTGCGTGTGTGTGAGTGTGGTTATTGTAAAAAACTAACAGTTGTCCGGTAATTTGGTCTTGGGTTATGGAAAAATCTAATATTTGTGACGACGTAGTGTTTGTGACGTCACAGTTCGAGTTTCCTCCCTAAATGTGGATTGTACTTAAACAGGCTAAGTCATTTTTCGATATATTGGATAACCTACATTGCAACGAAATACCATTGTAAATGGAAGGTCCACTGTATATAAATATCTTTTTTCAAGGACTGGTTAATTAGCTGTCGTTTTGATGGTCTGTAAGATGATTGCAATTAGCAAAAAAAAATACTGATTTTTCGCAATTTTTAAATTTACTTTGTTATGTCAAAATTCTTCCAGAAAACAATGAACACTGCTGCCAATGACTCGAAGCTTATAAAGCGTTCAAAATCTTGTGTGCATATTACACATATGTACATCAAATTACAATTGTGAAAAATATTTCCGGAAATCGTAATGAAAATAATGTTTACTAATGTAAATTAATCATCAACATGCTTAGAGATATAGTCAATCAATGTTGAATGTTTCATTTCATTATGATCATGTATTCATTATGATTATGTACATGATCATTAGTTCTATTCACTCGCGATTTGTAAATAAAGATTTTATACATTTGTAATTAATAAATATTTTAATTAATATGTAATGTCTCCTAGGGAAAGGGAGAGAGAGAGAAAGAGAAATGAGAAAAAAAAATTTTTTTTCGAAGCTTGTAAGTATTCTATTTTATGCATCGGAAGATAAAACACGTCTTACATTACGTTCGTTATTGCTCACTTAAACTATTATTATGTCTTTTTTAAGCAAAATGACATGAAAATATAAACATAAATCAAAAACCGTGTTATTGTTTCAGACAAGCATCATTGCATGCGGCTTAATTTTTATAGTAAGTTAATTTTGTAAGATATTATTACCTCCCACAGGGATAACACAATTGCCAAATATTGGTCAACACACAAAGCCACCGGGGCGAGATTTTTGTGAGTTTTTCGTGGGGGATTTTTTATTACAAATAAATTTGACACCCACGTATTAGTAGCTCAAACTAGAGCTATTTTTGTTTATGAGAAAAAGAGACGTTGTCCTCATCCCGGATTCGAACCAGGGTCCCCGCGATTAGTCTGCGTCTGCGGTGTGTTGACCATTATTTGGTAATTGTGTTATCCCTGTGAAGGGTAATAATATCTTACAACTTAATATATGGAGAAAAATGCGTTTGTTCTTGTTCTCATTCGTCTAGTAGGTCAAGACACCGCGGGCTCAACGCGGGGACCCTGGTTCGAATCTGGGATGAGGACGGCGTCTCTTTTTCTTCTAAACAAAAATAGCTCTAGATTGAGCTACTAATACGTTGGTGTCAAATTTATTTGTAATAAGTCAATTTCAGTAATAGAAAAATTTAATTCAAAAGAACCATGGCAAAAACGCTAATATTTTATTAAATATGCTTGTCTGGAAATAAAGAATGTCTTGTTAACTGTTTTATATATATATATATATATATATTGAAGAATACATTCGTTATCTTAAAGAAAACCAAATAGAGAGAGAATGAGTACTTATAATTCGGTATGCGAAAATTATCAGAGGCAAATTTCCGTAAAACATGGAAATACCATTGAAGTTGTTGCGTGTGTGCAGGAGGGGTCAGCCATTTAAATTACGCATGTAAAATTAGCTATTTAAATTGCCTGAAATGAGCAATACTGGCTGTTAAATGCAAAAGTATTATTCTCCATCATTCGGTAATTATGTCTTGAAATCGCTATCCCAATGAGTCTTTCCTTAATATTTAGGATGAGGTTAATGAATCAGTAGGGTATTTAGTGGCAAGTTTCAATAAATCTATTCTTTCATGACCTTTTATGCTAGTCCTGCAATGGTTCGTTCAGAATTGCGCCACTCTTTATCTGAAAGTGGATATTAAGAGGAATTAGCCCAATTTGTCACCCGTTGAGAACTATGCCATCCTAAACTTGGGTTTTAACTACAACCAATAAATTATTCGAAAGTTAAAATTCACTCAGGTTTTCTTCAGTTTAGTACAGTGGTACATATTATATTCCTAAAACATCTCTTATATTAATTTTCAGTAATCGCAACAAATAACCCTTTGTTTAATAAAAAATCTTCAATATAAAAATAGTGTGATTTACCTAAAAAATGTAATGACCCACTAAACAAGATTTGTATAAGAATGTCAACTATTCAAAACTACTCGTATAAGTGAGAGATATCTAGTTCTAATTGTATGCAATAACTTTTTGTTGATATCGTTAAAACATACTAATTTATTACGTGACCTCTAAATGTCATTTTTTGTCGGTTAGAAAATCATTTTGACCATCTTTCGTAACTCTAAAATTCCTTCATTCGGATGTTGGAAATAAAAAGAGGATTATTTGGTATGGTATTAAACATTATGTCATGCGAACGCAAGTCATATAATGTCTGTAGTAATTATTAAAATCTTTTCATGAATACAAATAAATTTCACTATGTACTACATTCACCTAGTGATTTCATTTTACCTAATATCTTTGACATTAATACAAATATGGCGTTTGAAATTTACCAAGTCCTAAATTAGCGGCCATGCGGTGCAGTAATAAAGCCTTACACAATACAGTAAGCATTATATTCACTGTAGATTTAAGTGCGGCACAGATTGATGCAGCTTCCCACACGGTAACTAAGGTTGGGAGCATGTACCAGAAAGAGAAACATTCATTTAATTTCTCTTCGTCATCATCCGGAAGGTGAAATCCTGGAAGCATTTCGAACGAGAATATCCTTGACACGTATTGATTGATTGGCAAGGAAAGATCTCTCCAAACAGCCAATTCGTATGTTACCTAATCAATGCCACAAAATCCTTCTGATTAGAAGCAATTGTTCCAGTTCTCTAGATGCATGACGCTTCTTTCTTTCGAGTTGAACATGATCCTTGGTGATTGTTGAAGTTTTCTTTCAGATTCAGATAGAACTACTGCATACATTGATTTCAATTGGTCTAAGAATTGCTTTTTCGATTTCTCCCTTTGGAAAAGAGCTCTTTCTATTTCTCTTGCGAGAATACTAGTTAGATCCAAATTACTTTTTTACTAATTACTGATTTTTTCATCTGTTGGGTAGAGTATTGGTCAAAAAAGGCAAAGCAATTATAAAACAAAGGGTATAGGATAAAAAAATTAAATAAAACCCGCTTTTGAAACTTCACTTCAGATAATTAATATGGATTTCTCTGTCACCAGACGTGTATAAATGAAAGAGACTAGAAATGGTTATTGTTTTAAATTAAGACAATTGTATTAAATTTCGTTGCCCATTCATTGATACTTTAAACTAATTGAAAGAGACAAGATATTTTCTAATAAACTTAATAAACTGAAGATCCGTTTTTCTCAGCAACCCCCCACCCCAATGTGCTTGCATAATATTTGAACGCTCCCTATTAAATTTTTTCCATGGTAAATGGAAATACAAGTCCTGCGACCCGGCCACCATGCTGGCGCCTATAGTCGTCATTATTCAGAATTGATCAAGACATAAGCGTACGGAAGAGGGATTCATGTGGGCCATAATCTCCCGCAATTGGGAGAATATTAACACTAGGTGCAGGGGCGGACTGGGTTCTCTCAAAGGGCGCATAGCTTGGATTATCGGAGGGCACGAGTCCTATAGCCCATGAGGGCGCAAGTCCTATCGCGGGTCGGTTTGCCGGCGGCCCAGTCCGCCCCTGAATAGGTCTACTGGTAGCTATGATTTAGAGGACAAATCCCGTTTAGAAATTTTCTGCGTACGCTACTGGATCAAGGGTAATTTTTCGATACTAACTTTTATTATCAAGCTATTTATTATTTACCTGCAGGACAGACTTTTGAATTCTTCGACGGTAAAACATGAACGAAAAGAAAAGAATCTTCGGAGCATAAAAGTTTATGATTGGCAGGTGGAGGGCATTCACGGATTCAGTAAGTATCCCAGAGGTGGGGAGGGTGCAGTGGCATAGGCAGAAAGTTCATAAGAGGAGGGTTATAGGCTTAATAGGAGGGGTTACAGAGCTACAACTCATATATTCCTATGTTAAATATACAAAATTTCATTGCAATGGGGGCCACAGCCCCCAAAACCTCCGCCTGGCTACGCCTCTGGGAGGGTGTCGATTTGTATGAACGTGCATCACTGAGGGAAGTTGCCAACCATCGGCGCTGACGGCATTAAAATATTAGGTGGGGGGGAGGATATACCTTTAAAAGGCATTTTGTTTCAAATTTAAGGGGGATATGGAACCCAAATGCCAATGTTGGGAGGACGGGTCCCCCTGTTACCCCCGTTAACGACGCCCGTGTTGCCAGCCCTACGTAGGAGCCCTAAAATCTTTATGAAATTGCGCCAATTATTAAATCAAGTCGCCAATCTCAGCAACCACAAAAAATGCCAACACGCCCGGAAAGCTGTTTGACGAGGCAATGTAGCAACCCCGCGCTGGAGTTGAAATTTTCGGGGGAGACAACTTCTTGGTTTGTAAGCGCCATTGGTCATTATAGATCCCGCCTCTGCGAAATAAAAGTATGCATAACTCCGTGGATATTCGTTTCCGACCCTCCGACCCCCCATGTAAAGGGCCATTATGGTCCATTTTGCACAAGGATCACGACTATATACTTTTGACTCGATGTTTTTGGAACACCCTTTATTTAGACAAAGTACTTTTAAAATTACATTTTTAAGAAAGAATAATTAAATGTGTGCAGAAATTAAAAGGATAACCACAACGTGTCCAGGAAGTGCATAAAATGACGTATGAATAAAATGTGAAGTCCCTGAATTTGTACGATTGTCAGTACTTGACGTCAAAAAATAAATATACTCCAACTACATTTTTATAATGAGATGTTGTCAGTATTATGTTACATTATAATCAAGATACAACAAAAGTATTCATTCAGTGTAACGTGATTTATTTTTCTACTTGCGAAAGAGACAGGTGCGAAAATTGAGCACATTAAAGGTGCGGACTTCACTAACAAATCTTTACGAGGTTTGGTTAAACTTCACTTAATGGTGGAGTAATTGTAATCGAAGTTCCGCTTACTAGAATGAAAATTTTAAGATTTTTTTAAGTATATTAATCGGAAGTTATTTACTTATATGGTAACTCACAGGTTGGAGATTTTGAGACACGCATTTTGAAAACAATTTTTTTTAAAGTTTATTTGTATTTTGTGGAGCCAGGAGTTGGATTTTTGCCAAAGGATCCTGGTTTCTGTCGTCAAGAGTAGAGGTTCTTTAACTGTGGTCCGTTGACCTTATCAGGGGGTCCGTGAGACCCTTCCAGTGTTTCACAAAATTTCAAAAAATACTAAGACAAGGGCATTTTCTCTTTAATGCTAAAAATTATGAGGAAACGAAAGGTACTTTCCTACGTTGAAAATGAGTGCTGAAACACTAGAAATAAATATGTATGATGCAAGTTCTGCGATCTAAACTTTGAGTTAATCCTTGGGGGTCAGTGATCTCTGAAGGGGATCCGCTGTCTAGGACAGTTAAAGGACACCTAGTCTACAGAATTAAACCCCGGATTATGGATGAATACAAAAAAAGAAATGTACTCAGTACCTACAGGGATCAAACACTGTTTAGAAGACAAATACATTAGCTTAAGACATGTGTAAAACGCCGTAATGCAGCACCGAACGCGAATTATAAACTCATGTTTGTAAAAATTGCAACACCATGAAGGAATCATGTGATTGAGCTGAAACTTTCAGGAAATGCAAATTAGGGTATGCTATTCAAATGATTAGAATTTCAGAGTCATCAGGCATGCGTGGACTGAGCAGCGCCCTCTGAACTGCTGATGGATCCGTATAAATAGAGGGCTGTAGCGGGGCGTGTATGGCTATCTGCTAGTGGTAAACGTTACATGAGACATATCATCGACCTCCGTGAAGGAGGGTTTTCTTATCCTGCAATAGCAGCTCGTATGGGGCGTAACAGCAGCACAGTGATGCGAGTGTGGAAGCAGTGGGTTCAAGAGAACCAGACAACTCGGAAATCCGGGAGTGGACGCCGAAAGGTGACGTCAGCACGGGATGATAGACACCTGGTCCGCATGGCGGTGACGGACCGTTTTGCTTCATCTGGACAGTTGGCAGAACGTTGGTGCACTGCTACAGGTGTATCATTGTGTGCTTCATCAATTCGTCGGCGTCTACTGCACCGTGGACTGCGTGCAAGAGTTCCTTTATACAGGATCCTCCTGACGCAAAACCATCGGCGCCTGCGGCTACAATGGGCTCATGGACATAGAGACTGGCGTGCTGATTGGCAACAAGTGGTGTTTTCTGATGAATCCCGCTTTAATTTGGGGTACAGTGATGGCCGCATCTGTGTTAGACGCTATACCGGTGAACGCCACCTTCCGGAGTGCGTTATCCAACGTCATAGTGGACGAACCCCAGAGTTATAGTCTGGGGTGCGATTGCGTATCATGGACGATCTCAGCTGCTACGAATTGTGGGTAATCTTAACAGCAACCGGTACATCAATGAAGTTCTGGAGCCCGAAGTTGTTCCCTTCCTTCAAGGCATTCCCGGAGCTGTATTTCAACAGGACAATGCCCGCCCACATATTGCCAGGAATGTTCAAGACTTCTTTTCATCACAACAGATACAGCTTCTTCCTTGGCCTGCCTATTCGCCGGATATGTCGCCGATTGAACATGTGTGGGATTTCGTTGGTCGGCGTCTCGCTCGTGATCCTCGTCCCATAGCTACTACAGATGAACTTTGGGGTCGCATACAAGCAATCTGGAATGCTCTTCCTCAGGCACACATTCAACATCTGTTTGATTCCATGCCACGTCGTATAGCATCACTTATTGCAGCGCGTGGTGGCTTCACCAAATACTGATTTTCGACATGTAATATTGTTTTTTTGCTTTGTAATTTTAATCGTTTATTTGTATCAACACAGGTCGTTTGTACATTAAATTTCATTCAATTCGGACGAGTCCTTCATGGTGTTGCAATTTTTACAAACATGAGTATACAAGTATCCAAGTAAGTATTTTGCGGACCAACTTTGCTTACCTAGAGCACACGCTGCACTTACTACAGACTACCTGAAACTGACTAACGCTTCAATTCTGTGTATGTTTCCTTTCAGGATTATATACATTTCCGAGGTGTCTTAAAAAATAAGTAACCGAAAAATCAAATAAATTTATGTAGTAATATAACAATTTTTGTTTTGTGTTCATTCATTTAAATCATGAGTTTTTTAAATGGATTTATTATAATCAAGTATCAGTATAAAAATCAAATAGCGTAGATACTTATTTCATTTAATCTGAGAAAATAAACAACCTACGTTAATAATATCGGTAAATACTATTAGTTTACACCCATCGCCAAGGCATCGTTCAACTCTTTAAACGTGTCGCTTTTGTGAACATTTAAACGAAATCTATAACGAAATTAGAGCTACAAATTGAATACTGAGCTTCAAATATCCAAATTTCTGTTGATTTCATCTCTCTCTTGAAAACAGAGTATGTATAAAATTTATATGTGCGATTACATGACTATGATTTTGTGTATACATGTTATATATGCAATATTGTAGTTTTCGGCAATTAAATCCCCATCACCACTTGCGTACGCGCTATTATCCCTTACCTTTTTCCTTCGGCAGCACATTACAGTGTTACCTTCTAATGAGGGACACCCATGGGACCGGACATATTGTCCCTGAAATAGTGTGGCATCCCTTCTTCGCAGGTTTGTTTGTTTGTTTTGTGGTTTTACGGCTCAAAGACTACAATGGTCATGCTGCGCCGGGACCTACTGTTTTCCGAGGAATCCGAACCTCTTATGGCCTAGGGAACCAAACCCCGGACTACAGTGAGCAGTGCGATCTTTTTATGAGATCTCTGAGTAAGCGTTCTTTGTACACTGTTGGGAGTCGAACCCGGATTAACGGCGTACTAGGCGAACGCGTTACCACACTGCGCCACCGCAGGGCATTCTTCTTCGCAGGTACATGTGTTGATACATACAGTGTTATCTTCCGTAAGTGACTCCTCCGACTCAGAGCCATGTTTGCTTAAGGGACAAAATGTCCGCTTCCGTTGGCGCCCCTTACTGAGAGATAGCACTGTACTTATTGTGAGCAGAGTGGGAATCGTTGCTGAGATAAAGGTGTCCGTTATTCGCAGGTGTTCCTTATGGAAGGTAATATTGTATTTCTTTTCTTACAGACATCTTGCGTGTCACCTAATTTCGCGGCCATATACAGCTCTATGCATTTTTTTTTTAATAATTTAGTTGTAGTTTATGGTTTTGTATAATAATCCACGTCTAGTGTATTCCACCATAATAGAAATAATTTGGAAAATCTTTTTAGACTCAATAGTGTCCTATTTTAACATAAAACGTAATAGTACGAAACCAGTCACCTTCAACCTTTTGTCCTCTAAAATAAGAACGAAAATTCTGAATTTTGGAAGAGTAATCCCACTTTATTTTTTTTTTCTAACACCTCATTCACTTCTGACGTAAGGTATGGATGATTTTATAAGAGCAAAGGTTGGATTTATACATTAGGATTCGGGTGTATATAATAACTTTTACCTTTAGTGTTGTCTGAAAGCAAACGGGAGAAAAACAGTGTAGTTTTTATGAGCACAGGAAAGTCTATAATAAAATTGTGTCATCATTACGAAAACAAGATAGAGTTTTCATATCTATTTTTGTTTTTAAACGCAACAGATGTTCAAGAAGGCTTAACAGTTTTAGTTGATAAATATAAATGAGCAATGCACTACGGAACTATATATTTAAATTCATATTTCCACAAAAACGCGCACTCAGTTTTCGTAGTCTACAAAAAGTGAGTTTCTGAGAATTTCGATTTAAACTTATAGTTTGGTTTTCTTTTTAATAATTATATGCAATTTTTAAAGGACGAAAATGTTTAAGAGTTCATTGGTTAAGTAATAAGACGCATTATTTTAAATTAATAATAAGCGTTATTTGCATTTGATCTAACGTCCTGCGCTCACGAAAAAAGCAATTTAATCTCGAAGATGCGTTTTGAATAGTCTTTGCAACTGAAAAATATAAAAATTTAAATGATACTTATATATGGGATAACGACACATGTTTTTTAATTGTCTTGTCAGTCTTTTTCGGCATGTGAGACCCATTAATGCGATTAAATATTATCCTCTTTAATCAAAAGCAAGGAGAGTGATTTGCTGGTTGTTTTCTCAGTGTAAAGCTTCCAACAAACGCAATTTAAACCCTCTTTAAATTTGGATTACTGTAATTAAAGAACACGTTTTCTTGAACTCTAAGAAAAAACGCGGTAATGAATAATTGCTCCTATTTCTAAACTGTAGTTAGTAAATAAATGAATTTATTTGGATATCTATGCGAACAAAGCATACAAAAATGCATGAATGTCAAATAATTTTCCCAGTATATTCGTCCTTTTTATTCGGATATTAATTTAAAATATTGTCCACCTTCATTCATACTATTCTTTTCCTCGACGTAATTAAACTAATTACGTTTCGAGTATAAACGCATGCATTAGAGATTTTTTGGTGGTGAGTGTTGTGCAATTACTTCAATTTAATTACATAAAAAATACCAGTTTCCATTCCATGAAATGCTATAATTATTTACATACTGTATATACAACTATGACTACTACTATTTTTGCATCTTAACATACCATGCTACCGTATGCTGAAAGATTGGTAACAACTTTAGTTGGTTTTATTTTCGTGTTTATCCGTGGGCTGGTGGATTTCCGATTCTGTATGCCCAATATTTTCAATGGAATATTTAAGACAGAACCGAAATTTTGGCATGACCTAAGGGCCGGGACGCACCCAATTATATACAAATTTGAACCTTCTTATAATAATGTGTAAATTTGATCCAAATTATGAAAATGTTAATATTATTATGTAAATTTTATAACCGTATTGAAATAAACAGGATGACATACACTTATAAAATGATTTTATAAGTTAAATATTAATACGAATAGTGCAAGGTAATTTTGTCAGAAATCATTGCAAAATTCATTATTTTTTCCGCTATTCAGTTACTTTAAATGATGCGAACGTTTACTTCATTTCACACACTTTCTTTTTGTTGATACTTTGGGAAGTGCATAGATCTAATATTATAAAAAAATTCTCAACAAAACCAGATGATTTAATTCGTAGCTGAAGGCATAAGTTACAATCAATAACACACTTAGCAATATACGGTTCTTCCATACTTAGTAAACTCTGTTTCAATTTACAACCACGATATTTACATGGAATATATAATGAATTCATGTGTTTAATTAATTAAATTATGCTAGATAAAGCATTACACAATTTGATTATACTACGTAACAAATCTAAAATCGAGTTTATGTTACATATCCTTGCATTTTCTGAACTCACCACCAAAACACACAAAATTAATATATTGACTTAGTGGTATATAAGTTTTTGTTATGAAATGGATATTGTATGCGAAAAATTTTGCCATAATATTTTTAAAAATCAACAACATATAATTTTAATTAATTTCAATAATTGTATCAATTTTCATCTAGCCAAGAAAATTATTGATTTAGCTTATTTAATACACCCTCGTCCAAGTATATATCTCGAAGTATATATTTGTATAAAAATTTCACAATAGATAATAGTAATAAAAGATACACAGAGAAGCTATTTATATGTGAAGACAGACTATTATTTTCTTTGAAAAGGAATTATTTACACCATTTGTGTGGTATACAGGAAGGATATACTTCGGTCAAAGTAAAGGAAAAACTTGAGCAGTGTAGAGATCGTCCTCAATTTAGTACCCCGTTCAGTAATGCATTATCCAGTAACACGAATTTCCTAAACTATTGCTGAATGGATGATTGGTGCGCAAAGCACGTAAAATCGTCTGTTCAGGCTATAATGTGCTAACTAATCAAATGGTTCACGTTTCCTATTTTGCTACGTTCGAGGAATGTGTGAAGGCAAGAATGCTCAATGGCGGGCGTAAACTAGATTTAGATGAAACCATTATACTGAATTTCAAACGGAGAATATAAAACTAGCATAGTTTAATACTCGCGAATGCGCGTTACCAAAGAGATGTGCGTGGTTGTTAAATATGATGGTAACTAGTTAAAGATCTACAGTAGGAGAGGAACGGCTCTAGATATGTCTCCACCTTCTGGAATTCTCCCTTATCAGTGCTTCCCACCAACGTTGTAGCCAGGATTTAATTTTGAGGAGTTCAAAAAATTTTACAGCATGCATCGATACAATCACAGCATGCAAGGCCGTAGCCAAGTCCCATTAAAAAGGTAGATTTTGGGGAGATCGGTCCCTAAGACCCCCTCTTATAGGGCATGCTTCCCACAACTTAAATTGCCTTCGGGTCGATTATGTCAACTTTTTTAAGAGAGAGAGAGACACACATCGAGTGCACCAGGTATAATTATGTGTTTTCATCTAAATAGATTATAGTATCATGAATAAGTTTCATTGATATTCAGTACCGCATAATACTTGGTTTGCGGTCACTAGAAACTTTAAGTTTCGCGCTAAAATCAGGCATGTGTCTGTGAGAAGTATGGAACATGCACATGTGGCAAGTTTTACCTTTCCGGTGAAATTACTAATTAAGAAACTCTTCGCATGAGGACAACAGTATTAAGATTTTTTTTACCATAATATGAAGCATAAATACTATAAAAACATGGTAAAACAGAACTAAATTTCATGTGTGACTCTCGGACATATTAGTGATCTTGTACGGCTTTTGAGGTTTGCGTTCCAGAGAGTTAACAGTAGGATATCAAGCTGTGTTGAAGAATAAACGCCACAGCTTATATTTTATACTTTTCTGGGGATCACAGGAAAAGCTTCTAATCTTTAATCTTCAAGTTCTTAAAGATTCAAAGCTTAAAAGCACACACTCCTCTTCTCCATACATCCCATTTACATTTTTTATGTTTTATTTTTTCTGACCACAATTGTTTGTGTCCGAAGCATATAATCAAGAGTTTAAAGTTTCCACGGACCCGAAAAGGTGAGTTTAGTCGTAAATTGAGACAAACATAACGTACTTCGAAAGATTAATGGAAAAGACATAGGATCGCGGATTTATGCTACTATATACTTCTTTTAGAATCGATTTAAAACTTTCACAAAGTTCATTATTTCTCTCATTTTCAAGTGAAACTGGGAAGTATTGGTGTAATGATGGCTTTTGAGAATGATGGGAGTTTTCTGAAAGCGCAATACTTGCTAAGCGGCGATAAGCCAAATAAATGGTTTTTTTGCCCGACAGACTCCTGTAGCGTTATTTTTTGTCGTCTTTCCCAAGATTATACGCTACTTTTATTTTGCAGCTTTCTTTAAAATATTTTTGCCGTGAATTACAAAAATAATGATCACGGTCTTGCATTTGATGATAAACCGAGTTTTGAGAACAGGTTTTCTCTTAAAATGGGCTCCGTGCAATGAAACGTGTAAAAAAGCCACTAGGATAAAAATATGCTTAGTAATTAAAGTCTGGCGTGACCTATAGCCGAAACGTTGCTTAGTACTTGCAGGGAGAATAATAAAGTCTTTAAACCCGTTAAACTCTTGCGATAATTAATGTAAGTTTGTTTCATATATAAAAGTAAATTGAATACATATAGCCTATTCATACATTGCTAAATATCAACCGGAGTTTATTTTAAGTACATTATTTGAAACTTGCTTTCGAATAGTGTATAATTATTTAAAACTTGCTTTAGATTAATGTATAATTATTTGAAACTTGCTTTCGAATAGTGTATAATTATTTAAAACTTGCTTTAGATTAATGTATAATTATTTGAAACAAAATGTAGATAAACTTGATGGGGATATACCATATTTTTCGACCACATTGCCTTTCCGTAATCTTTAATCGATCTCAGAAATAATTTGGGTTTTATTTTCAAAGAAAACTGCTATCATTTTACCTCAACCATATTAGTGCCGAAGAATTAGAAAAGATAAAAGCGCGACTAACACCGGACACAGACAGCATAATAGACGCTGAATGTCCCTCTCACTCTCTGCTGTTTACGCTCTGTTCACCAGTTGTTCGCCATGCTCGTATATTCAATCTGATGGGAAGGTGGGGGAAACAGGAAACAGGAAACAAATTAGACTGAAGAAATATAATGTCAAGGGATAGAAAAAATCGGTTCAAATGTTATTTGTTCTTTCAATGTTATTCTGAAAAAATATGTGACACGTCATTCCTTCCATTTTTGCTCTACGCATTTATATTTTCTTTATATAATTACAAAAAATATAAGATCTTGAATAAAATTTTCGCTGTGACGGAATTTTACAACATTTACTACTTTAAATCGAAAATTTAAAAAAAATACGTTGTCTTAAAAACATACACAACTAGGATTGATCTTAGTTAGTTCCGTAATAGCCGCTTCGTCATTATATCACTATTCGTTATTACGATAGTCTATTATATTTAAGTAAATCACTCTAATATAGTTGGTTGAGTTTCTTATAATGTATGTCTGCAGATAACTAAACATAAGAATACCTTAATTTGTACGACTCGCCGTGTATGCGCGTCTAACATTTTTAACATTAATGAGGCACCTCAGATTGGTGAGGTGTTGTTGCCCGTTAGTTTTTATACAAGAAACAATAAAACCAAATCAATACCTGGATATTATGGATAATGTGTTTTTGCATTGCGAAAGTCTTATGGTTAGCCATAGTTTCTTTCAATCCAGCCCTTTGACGGAGATTTCGTTATAGGTAATCTATTGCAATAGTATGGACATGCGTAAATGATTGGTATTAAATAAATAGTTTCCGTGCAAAAGAGCTCAAATTTCGGAAAATAATTTTAGTTTTTGAGCGGATTTATTTTCGACCTTGGAAAACGTAGAGTTCTGCAAAAGTGCGTGTGCCCGAAGTTCATATTTTCAGAAAGATTGAGACATTCAGAGCACAGACATGGATAATCTGGTAAGTAATTCATTTTTCTTGTTTCCTAATTTTAAATTATACTCGAGAAATATTAAGTTTAATGTAAGAGGAATTTAAAGATATATAAAATATAAAGGTAAGTCTCAGCATCAGGTAGAAATGTGTGCATTTTTAAAGTGCTAGGAATATACTAAATGTAATATTCCATAGATAGTTTATATTTGTAGATTTTTCTACGTTGCTGCTTGCGTAGGGTTTGATTATCTGACCTATCTCCTGTGAGATCTTGGTTATTTATATAAACGTGTTGATTTACCAGTTCATAAATTTATCTTGCAGTTTATAATAAAGAAGCTCTATTAAATTAATTTCTCTGGCTTCGGTACGCTTTATTGACAAGCAGCTTCCGAGATTTTCATTTGTGGAAAGCTGGCATTTGGTAAACATCCTAAGATATGTGGGCCATTCAGAAAGTAACGACCTTTGACAATTCCTACCGCACAAATCAACGGTTTTCCATGACTGGAGGTCATTCGTTTTCCCTAACTTATTTTCTTAGTATATGACTGAATCTATATCTTACAATGATATTTTTTACGGACTTTGTGCGTGTTTAAAATGAACAGGGTGATAAAAAATCTCGCAGACTGCGTAGTAAGCAGTTTCACTCTATTTCTGAATGCTCAGAAATTGAAACATGAGCAATTTATTGTCAACCGATGGAAGTGCACGATGATGAAGTAATAAACAAAATAAACGAGAGAAAGTGGTGTAAAATGTTCAATAATGAACGAACAAAAGTGAAAGATGAAACTCGACCTAGACGGACAGACATGACTCTTGACAAATGGCTTGAAGCCTGGAGAGAGAGCGGCAAAATCTTGGAAGACAGACGCATAACAATCAATGATTTATTTTATTTACGCAGTTATTTATTTATTCACACGTGTTCCATATTTGAACATTGCTTTCCCACAAATAGTTTCTTGGCGGGAAAAGTGTCGAATGTGATGACGTCTTCGAGAATGCAGTGAACTTAACTGCTTAATCGGCTGGCGGTATACGAGTACGAAGATGGGATTCTAAATCTCATGGGTAGATAAGACAAATGCTGAAATAAAGGAGGATTATGTATAGAAGTAAAGAAAGGTTCAATTTTGGAAAAGCGATTATTTGAATAAATATATTTTTTAAATTAATTATAGCCACACAGTCGTTACTTTCTGGATGACCCTCGTAAACAAACTATGACAACACAGCGTATTTAATCGAAATAACTTCATGCTTTCACAGTTTTTAAACGGCAGGCCCTTCTTCATGAATAAATATATAAAATGTGGCGTTTGTACAAAAGTGAGCTGATCTGATAATTACATGAAATGTTTACATCGAACATTATAAACCACTAAAATCTTCGGTATGAATAGTAACAATAAGATAATTATAAGTCATTATTATAACGTCTGATTGACATTAATAATGATATTAACATTAATTCAAATTAACTTTTAAGAAATTTAATTAGAGTCCAGAATGAATTACTTTATTCTCGTGTTACTAATATTTATATAGAGGCGGATACAGACTTTCATTTTGGGGGGGGTCAAGGACAGAATTTGCCATGGTCTTGGAATAACACCCTTCATTTATCATGAAAGTTGGAATTTTTTACAGTGAAAAAATATATTTTTAGAGGTCATGTCTCCCCCCGTGTCCGCTTCTTCATTCATAATGATAAATGTAGCCGTTATCTTAAAATTAGAGACTCAACAATGATGGCTGCGTTTCCTAATTTCATTCAAACTTTTAGTGAACTCATGCGTTGTTTCCTAAAAATTATTGCTGAAACAATTAATATTTTATATCGTATTAATTAATGAAAGCAATGATATATATATATATATATATATATATATATATATATATATATATATATACAGCAGCGCTTCAGCCTGACTTCAAAATGAGACATCTCTAATCGTTTAAATATGCACCCACTCAAAATGAAAGGTAGAAAGATGAAAATTTTCTCATCATTGCCGATGATGTGGTACTATTAGATGATAAATAATGCTTTTTTATATATGGAATACTATTACCCAGCACAGGGTTAGCACAATTGCCAAATGGTCGGCACACAAAGCCACCGGGGCTTTGTAAATTGCTCGCAAAGAAAAGAATGATTCCACGGTGCCTGGTGAGAACCGAACTCACGAACACTTGGTAGTCAGCCAAGGGCTCTTCCAATAAATCTACAGACGACATGTCATCCTCCTCTCTGCAAGCACATATAAAGCTTTACTATAGACGAGTTTTAAAATGGGGCAGTGCCTGCACTGCCTTTTAAACCAAATCAACATCAAAGGATGGAAAGTCCGAAAAGTGGGACTAAAGTGATATTAAAGACGGAAAATTTTTATCATCATAGCCGATGATGTGGTACTATTAGATGATAATTTTTTTACATATGGGATATCATTACCCTTCACAATGTTAGCACAGTTGCCAAATGGTCAGCACACAGACCCACCAGGGTGTATTTTTTGTAAATTATTCGCAAAAAAAAAAAGAATGATTTCACGGTGCCTGGTTTGGAACCGAACCTACGACCTCTTTGTAGCCGGCCAAGGGCTATTCCAAGTCGTCTGTATTCTTCGTCTGTAGTCAGTTGAAAGAGCCCTTAGACTAACTTTTACATTCAAGAGGGCATGCTGAACAATTGGAGATGGCCTACTTTGAAATTTTGCTACGCCACCGCTGCGAATATAATATTCTTTCCACTAATATACAGTAATTTCTCCCATTAGTGGCTTCCAAGCGACGGAGATAGAACGTCGTTAAACAGAAATATTTGTTAATTAGAATGACATTATTATTGGAAATTTCTGTATATATAAAATAAAATCCTTTTAGGTGTAGTATAATATAGTATTACCATTTAAGAGAGAGAACGGGCAAATCATTTCTTTTTATAATTATATATATATATCTCAAAGTTCATCTACCTTTATTAAGCTTTCTTTTTTATGGAAAAAAAAATATCGCAATTTACCTCTATTAATGATAATAGTTATCCATAGAATTTTATCTTACCTTTATTTGCATATAAAAAGATGCGTCATTACTCCAGAAGAAGTGTGATTAAATGTTTGTAGGTAATCACAAGGATAAATATTAATAAATCATAAAAAAGGAATTCTGGAAATATAATCTCGTGTAATAATTTTAAAATAAAATATTTCCCCAATTTCCATCTGTTAAACTAAAAAGTTCAACATTTTATGAAAATATGGGTGCTGCTTTTATACATGACATCTAAATCTTTTAACCGGTTGACGTATAAAACCGTGTGGAAAAAGGAAAGCAGTTTTAAAAAAATTATATATAAATATTTTTTTTTGCAGTTAACTTCTATTAAAATGACCTATATTTTTCCTTCGACCATATTATTTCAAAATCCTTTAAAAATAGAGACCATGTAAAAAGAGTTAGGTGTAGTTTTAGTTCCAAATTTAATTCCAATATTTTGCTTCCCTATATTTATCTCAACGTAATAAATCGTCTCATCACTCGTTAAGCTATGGTTTAGAGTGTTTTTTCCATATATGTATTTTTTTACGGTTAATTTCTATTAAATTGGACCATTTTACCAATAATCGCTGAGCTATTTGCGTTTTAGTCAATGGACCCAATTGATATAATTATAAATGATGTGTTCAGATTATTTTTTAACAAAAACATTAATTTAATTACATCGAGCAAGAGAGAGAGAGAGAATATTTATTAAATACCTTAACTTTGAGCTAACGTTTACATTGATATTACGTCCATTAAACGTATAATACCTACGATGGGTGGCAGTATTATTATTATTATTTTTATAGGGAATAGTAGGTTATTCCAGAAGCAACCCACCCTTTGTACTTGTATCCATTATTTTACGGTTTGTTTTAACTATATTTTACGATTTGTTTTAATTATATTTTGAGATTTGTTTTAACAATATTTTATGATTTGTTTAACTATATTTTACAATTTGTTTAACTATATTAAGATTTGTTTAACTATAGTAGTATTTGTTTTGAATTATATTTAAGATCATTAACTATATTTAAGATTTGCTTAACTATATTTCGATTTATAACTATATTTTATCATATTTTATATCCGCAAAAATTATCGCATAAAATTTATGTTTTCTTAAGCTAATATATCAATTGCCATTCAAATATATTCAGTTCATTGTTGTACAATAAAACGAAGTCGCATAAGAGAAATTTTTGTTTTCTACTTTATTTAATAACGCTAAAATGAATAACTTTAATTAAAATTTTAAATAAGCGTTGGTTCATAAGAAAAGAATTAACTCTAAAGGTTTACAAATTTTGAAAATTTTTTTGCATATTAGATGTCCTTATTTTCTCGAAAATATATTTTGTTTCTTTTTTCACAGATTGTGAAATGAAAAACAATCATAACGCAAGCAGGAATGCGCCTCAAGATCCACACAGGTTAAAACGGTGATGAGTCCTCAATTTCGTGTTAATCTGTTTTTCAAAGGAAGCAAGCAGCAATTGCCATTTCTGAGGACAAACTCCGACAGAAAATGGAAATTTCGCAGAAGAAAACTTGCTAGATACCACACGAAAGAATATTTTCGAGAAGAAACAAAAACAAAATCAAAGAATCTAAAAGTTATTTTTAAACGCACAATTTCCCAACGAAAGTCCTGCAAAAGTCAGAATAAACATTTGTGAAAACATTATATGCAGCATTTGAAATTTTGCAATAATCATTTTCCATTAAGAATATATAGTACAAGGTTTCATGGACGTCATTTATAGAAAAGGCTTAAGTTTCGTGACACTATGATGATTTGCTAAATTTCCTGGAAACTTGAAAAGAATTTTCATTTGAAGGAAGTTGTATGGAATTAGGGAAGTTACTACATGGTTTGAATAATTCCGAATGTTCGAAAGATTATTTCACAATATATATAGCACCGCCATCATCAATACAAGGAAAATTATGAGTTCCATTTGCCGAAATTATTTAAGCAATTCCTTAAATGCACTTGAATATAAATCTTAATTATATTTTATGGCACCTTATTTGAAATATGAAGTAAGTATTTCAAATATATTTAAATTAATGTAGTTAAATGTATTTAGCAAAATGTAGTTTAATATATTTAAAATTGCATTAAATACCGCAGTAAACTTTATTATTTTTGACTGAAACCTACATAAAATGTAGCTGACTGATAAAACTATTTTAGCAGATATTGACAATTACATTCTAACATAGTACAAAGACTCGCAAAAAAAAAGGACTTTCTGGAAACATGGTTGTGTACGATCCCACGTCTCTTGTTTGCCGGACAAGTGCTATACCCACTGAGCTACAATTTCTGCTAGGATATTTAAGCATCTCCTTGTGAACAGGTTTAAAGCAAGAAGCTGGAATACACTTGCAGGAAGAAAAATGACAGATCATCTTTGGCTTAGCGATTCGAGCACTTGTCGGGCAAATAAGATAAGCTCGATCGTTCCCCACGAGGTTTCCGAAAATTCTTGTTTTTTTTTCTGCGAGTCGTTGTACCATAATTTTTATACATGTATAGTTCGGACGAAAGAAAAACTCACGCTCATTTCACATTTTAATAATTATCCCCAGCTGGATTTTATTAATTTTGGACGTATACGTTAAATATAAATTTCAATTATATTCAAATTAGTTAGTATTGAAATGATAATTTTAAATTATAATTGCTAATTTTATTTGCCTCTTATAAAAATAATGAAATGAACGTGAAAGAGTATCAAATGTCCAAAACACAACAAAATATCAGTTTTAGTAATATTTTGCTAAGAACCCGTCATACTTCATCTGAATTTATATAAAATGAAACTGACAGTTTGAAATGCAATTAACGAACTATATTTTAATATAATAAATAAAACTGTATTTGACAAATACATGGTTATTATTCACGATAAAATTTATATTTAATGGAGTTTACTTTATAATCATTTATATACCTTTTTTACTTTTGGAAATCGTTTAATTCTCATTTTGACGGCCACCAAATCACTGCCAGGAAATAATCTCATAAATGACTTCTTGAAATTGATCTTTTCATAACTTGACGCGCATGTCGCCACTTACCCAAGTTATTAACAAATACAATTAACTTGACACGTTATATGAAACTAATATAAAATACTGTCAATGTTTAGTGTTATGATTCCCCAGATTTAGTTGAAATGTGACGAATAATGTGTTTATATGCGCTTTTGAGATAATTTGCATAATCTTTTACAATTAACTCATACTGACATAAGCAGTATATGTACGCTGCTTACTTCATTCAGAAAACCATTGTAATACCTTTACTCCATTAGTTAACTCGAATTTGTGACTGATTTTGACTATGAGAATTCCCAGATAGCATGTTCCGTCCTAGGCACGTCCTGAGGATATTCAAAACGTCCTCAGGACGTCCCAAGGACGAACTTTGCTATCTGTGTTTTAGCGTAAAGCATATAAAATGTATTACTGCATAATATCTATCCAAGGACATAATTATCTGGTGTGCGTATATTCAATGGATTTGGGATTCAATGGAACAATGGAAAAAGTTTTCTGACTAAATGATATTAATTCAAATAAAAGTCAATAATAATACAATCGGACTTCTTTAATGTGAGCGTTCGTGGTTACAAAAAGCTTGTTCAAGTTAAAAATAATTCACGTTATCTGGAAAAGGTACAGGCCCGTATTACTATACAATTTGAGGGAGGTTCGGGAAACGGTTCATGTTAAAAATAATTTCCACTAAGGGTGTTCTCGTTAACCAGAAGTTTTGACTGTAATTGTAATATATAAACGAGCGTTTCTTTAAATATTAAACTGATTTTAGGTTTTTTTTTCTAATGTTGCGTATCTTCCATCAAATGCATTAACTCTACTGTTCGTTCACGAAAAGAAGTTCAATAGAACATTTAGAAATAACTGGAGGTGACGTCACAAACGGGTTAGTTCACTACAACAAAGGAGGACTACAATTTCAGAACTGTTTTTTGGTGAACGTTTGTCGGCGCCAAAATCAAGTTCTGAAATTGGAGTCCTTCTCTGCTGTAATGGAATAGGTCGTTTGTGACGTCACCTACCGTCATTTCTAACTGTTTCGTCGGACTTCTTTTCGTGAACGAACGGTATGCATGCACGTTTTCAGTAAGGAAGCAGTGCATTTTACACAGACTATTTTATTCTGTGGGTATATATACAACTTAATTTCATTTGTAGATGTGAGGTAAAAACACATATTGTAATTAGCATATTCCCAGTATCTTCATAGAAGAAAATTTCTTAATTAATTTTCTGTCATATAAAGCATTTAACAGAAAGTTTACAAATTTTGTAGAGATGTTAAGAAAATGACGATGAAATATATAATGAAAATGAGCTAATAAATTAGACACGTAAAGCTTTGACACATGATTTATTATAACAATTGATGTAATTACCCTTTTCTTTCAGTAAAATTTAATATAAAGCAATAATGATAGAGCACGAATATTGAAAAGTTTATTTTATATCAAATTATTTTGTAAAATGTGGTGTATAATAGCAGTGCTTTTTATCTCTGGCGCTAAAATATGTGATTAGTTATACTGGGTCGTATGGTTTTTTTGTTTTTGTTTTTGTTTTTTTTTGTCTATTTTCTGTTTTTTACTTTGTGCAAACCTTCATTTTAGTCATTTTTTAAGGAATGAAGAGGTCATTTTAAATTCCTGCATATTATGAAAATTTCATTCTTGCCGCTGTTTTTTAAAGCGTCCACCATAAACTATTAGTTCCTATAAATCTACATGATGAATTCTGCATTATAAAATCATTATACAATCTTCAATATAAAATCATCATACAATCTTCATTATAAAATCATTATTTAATCTTGATTCTAAAATTATTATATCTTCATTTTAAAATTATTATACAATCTTCATTTTAAAATCATTATACAATTAAAATTTAAAATCATTATACAATTAAAATTTAAAATCATTATACAATTAAAATTTAAAATCATTATACAATTAAAATTTAAAATCATTATAAAATCATTATAAAATCTATATTATAAAATCATTGTACAATCTACATTCTAAAATCATTATACAATCTACACTGTGCAATTTGTATATTTCGAGTCAATAAAATAGAAATATCTATATTAAAAGTATCGCTTTCTCTGTCAAGTTATGCATATATTTAAAAAGGTTTCTCTCTGCGCATTTTCAATTTCAGCTCAAGCTTCTTGTATTTGACTCATAAAAGCTAGAAAATGTAAGACCTCTTTCTTTTTTTCTTATTGCCTTGAGTTCAATGCAAATATTTAACTTCAGCTGTAATTGGCATAATTAGGAAATAGATTCTTCGCAGGTTTCTACGAAGCATACTTTCATATACTTTACGCATTTTTCCATCAATCCATACCTGTTTTGTGACGCATAAGGTGTCACAAACAGGTGTGATTTCTATGTATTACGTTTTATTTCCTATTGAAATCAGTTAACATTTCTCAGGAGTAAAAAGGATGTTTTTTAAATTTCTTAGAGTTCTGTAAAATTCCATAGCTATGTAATCTAGTAAAATCTTTTATATTTATATATATATATATATATTCTCTCTCTCTCTCTCTCTCTCTCTATATATATATATAGTATATATATAATATATATATGTATAATAATATATATCTAAACCTGTGTAGTACCGAAGAGCGTGTCCTCGAAACAGCCAACGAACAGAAACTGAGAACTTGGGCCGGAAAACCATTACATGGCAGGCACTACAATGACCTGCAACAACCACACGTTGACAAAAAGGCATCAAATTCTTGGCTGGCCAAAGGCACTCTCCAGCCAGAGACAGAAGGATTCATGCTAGCCATCCAAGACCAAGTGATCGCAACAAGGAACAATCAGAAATTCATCCAGAGAAAAGACATAGAAAGCGACAAATGCAGACACTGTCATGCGGCATCGGAGACAATCCAACACGTGATGGCAGGATGCAAGATCCTTGCGCAGTCAGACTACAAACATAGACACGATCAAGTAGCGAAAATAGTCCACCAGAAATTGGCAGCGAATGCTGGCTTTCTGACAGAAAAATGCCCGTACTACAAATATGAGCCAGAGACCGTGCATGAGAACGAAACACACAAGCTTTACTGGGATAGAGCAATCATAACAGACAAGACAGTCCCACATAACCGTCCTGACATAACCCTCGTCGATAAATCGAATAAGACCACGTACTTAATCGACATAGCAGTACCCAACACCAATAACATACAGACAACCTACACAACGAAAATCACCAAGTACCAAGATCTCAGACATGAAGTACGAGATATATGGGGTATGGAAAAGATCCTCATCATCCCGTTAGTCATCTCAGCAACAGGGATAGTACCAAAAACGCTTGCGACGAATTTGGAGATACTCAACATTGACCCAAACACCTACATTGAAATACAAAAAGCCACAATCCTAAACACGTGTCACATTGTCAGGAAGTTTCTAGACATGGCACATTAAGAAGTGATGTAAAAAGAGGCTTGGGAACATGGCGCTCTGCCCGTCCCAAAGCCTGTTTCCGCCAAGAATGGGCGAGGAAAACTTTTATATATATATATATATATATATATATATATATATATATATTATATATATATATATACTCTATAACAAAAAAAAATCGACGCACCAAGAAGGAGTTGTCCGATTGCGATAAAAATTGGTGGATGTGAAGAACATACATAGAAAAAGAAACGATTAAAATTTCAGAATAATTGAATGATTTATTGCAGAGTTTGACCGTTACAAAGGGAGGAAGTCAATAAGGCGTTGGTCCACCTCTGGCCTGGATGCAAGCTGTCACCCGGCGTGGCATAGACTGATAAAGATCCCGGATGGTGTCCTGCGGAATTTCTTGCCAAATTGTCTCCAACTGTCGGGCTAAATCGTCAACATTCCGGGATGGTTGCAATCGCCTTCCCATAGCGTCCCAAATGTGCTCTATGGGAGAGAGATCAGGAGACCTAGCTTGCCAAGGAAGTGTTGGGCAAGCTTGAAGACAATTCATAGCAACACGTGCCGTGTGCGGCCGGGCATTGTCTTGTTGAAACGTAAGTCCAGGGTGTCGCAAAAGGAACGGTAACACAACCGGTCGTAGAATGTCGTCTACGTACCGCTGTGCTGTAAGTGTGCCAGAAATGACCACCAAAGGGGTCCGGCTATCAAAGGAGATGGCACCCCAGACCATAACGCCCTGTTGTGGGCATGTGTGGCGTGCGATAGTAAGGGCAGGATCCCCACGCTGCCCTGGACGTCTCCAGACACGTCTGCGGTTGTCGTCAGGACACAGTTGGAAACGGGACTCGTCACTAAAGACTATACGTCCCCAGTCAGCGCAGTTCCAAGTTGATCGAGCCCGGCACCACTGTAATCGGACTTGACGGTGTAAAGGCGTGAGAGGTAAGCGGCGTAACGGTCGGCGCGAGCGTAAATTCCGCTCTCTCAGTCATCTGCAGAGGGTCATGTTGGACACATGTGTGCGGGCCACACGTTGGATAGTTGATAACGACGAATCCGGTGCTGTGACAGCTGCTCTGACAATCGCTCTGTCTTCCCGTTCTGTTGTGGCCCTAGGTCGACCGCTGCCGTCCCGACGCTGACATCTGCCGTTGTTGACCCACTCTTGCCAGCACCGTCCAATCGCCGCATCGCTTCGACCCACATGTCCAGCGATTCTTCGATTCGTCCAACCAGCCTCTTTCAAACTCTGACATATGCTCGTAATGAGCACGAATCTTTCGGCGAGGCATTGTTACAGTCGACGTAAGATATCCGCAGTCAAAATGCAACAGAAATTTTGACCACATATTGAGAATCGCTCCTTATATACACCTGCTGAATGCGCAGTTCCGATGCGCTGGAGTTCCCGCTATTCATTCATTGGACACCAAATTTTAATCATTTGCATGTTCGGTCAAAATGTCTTTGCATACGAAATTTCATTACAATCGGACAACTCCTTCTTGGTGCATCGATTTTTTTGTTATAGAGTGCATATATATATATATATATATATATATAATTCGATGAAGTGAAAACTTTAACTAAAAAAGGAATTTATAAAAAAACGGAACACGTATTTAAAAAATCATTTAAAATGCATTAAATAGATATAAGTTCATCTATCTCTTCGCCATCGATTTCTAAAAATACTGACAATTTATATGACAGACCTTTTAACACATATATAGTTTGATTGTCCGTTGTCCTTGGACATGTTAGAAGAGACACCAATTGGGAAATTGTCATCTATTGCTCCATTGTTAGGAATTCTCCTCAGACGTTTGTACTTTTCAAAGAAACGGACAATTCATCAGTTTACAAAGGAGTTTTGAAAGCACATAAAGGCTCTTTCTTTGCTGAGGAAAGACGTAAGGGGCACGTCCGCTTCGTTGAAAAGATAAACTGAAGTTTTCATGAGAATTATGAGACGAAAAACCGGCGGAGAAGTTCCGACGAACAGTTCAACATTAGCTATCACTAATGTAGGAGGCACTCGATATAATCTGCCGTGAGGATGGTCTTTTATGGGGGCACCGTGAACGCCAGGGAGTGTTTACGTATAACGGCCTAGGTATAAACAATTCATAAATTTGTACGTGACCTGAAGCCAAGAATGATCACAAGCGTAAATGGAGCAAATGCTCTACGTGACCGTGTAAAAGCTACGCGAGCTGGCGATGAGTTGGCGCTGACAGTTTTTCGCACGTTACGCGTGATGAAATATCACGAAAGGTGTCTTTGTGACGGGTTTTCTACTCTTTTGAGCGAAAATAGCAAAAGTCTATTATGCATGGGGGAGCTACATTTTGTCGACAACAATCAACTACCGAGACTGGACCCTCATAAAATATTTCAAAGACTTGGGAAGTTTATTTCATTAAGTCTTGTAGTATATCGTCACAGATATATCGCTGTAGCTTTTTGACGAGATTTCTTTTCAAAATATTTTAATTTCCTCTCGATCCTCTTATTTTTTGAGGTGATAGTAATAGAACTGTATTTTTCAAGATAGGTATAAAAAAGAACATTAGCTATAAATTGAGTTTATAAATAACACCTATTTTATTTATTTATTTATATACTCATATATTTGTGCATGCATTTTTTAATTATCATACGCTGTTCACAGAAATTAAAGACTCAAAATATTTAATATGATCAAGCTAAAATTTAGGGAAATATATTGCCTTACCTTTAACACTAGAACCCCGTCACTTTCATTATACCTGGAACGGCGGCTGCGGTCATTTTGAACGCCCTTGAATATTCTTTAAAGAACTACAAAAATAAATACGACATTTTACAATCCAAGAAGAAGGACTACCATTGATCGTTCGAACCGATCGTCGATTTTTTTATTTTTTCAGTTGTATTGTGCTAATAAACGTTGCTAAATGAACCTTTTATTATTTTGTTTTTGTTTCAACAATACTAACGAATTTAGGTTAAATCCCATTAATATTCGTTTAATGGGATTTAGCAATTAAATAAAATTTTTAGCACATATTTTCTTTCACGAAAAACTATTATTTACGGAAAAAAAAATCTTTAAAATCATAACGTCAACTAAATATAATCTTACATCAGTTTCGAGTCCAAGGGAGCGATGGAGCTATCGCCCCCCGTCACCATTGAGCCTGGATTGTATGGTGAAAAATAAAGGTATTTTTAAATGTATATTCATAAAATTGCAAAAAAGAAAAAAAAAGTACAGAAGTAGGATTTCAGTAAACTGGGACAGAAATTAAAATGAATGCCAAAATGATAAGCAAACAAAAGCTATGTTCAACTTTTCAAGGTTGTTATTTGACATCGATTACAACTAACGCTTCTCATCCGTCCATTGCAATTATTTCGCACGTTGTTTGTATTTGGTCGCACGGAAGGCAAGTGTTTTTCAGGGCCATCCGTTTTATATTACTTTGCACTCGATTCCATGAATCGATAAAATAATATTAATAATTTATAATTAACGTCAATAATGGCTTAATTAGCTTTCTAATGTATCTAATTCATTCATACATGTAAATAAACTGATTGATTGATAATCAAGCCAAATTATCTCGTTTCACATATTGAACTTCAATCAGCCAAAAAAATCTGAATAATTCCACGATGTTCCCAAAATTTTTATACATTATATATCATCATCATCATCATATTCAACCATTATCTATCCACTGCTGGATGAAGGTCTCTCCAAATGCTTTCCACACAAGTCTATCCTGAGCAATTCGCTTCCACGTCACCCCAACCTGTTTTCTTATTTCATCCACCCATCTAGTTTGAGGACGTTTTCTAGGTCTTCGGTGGTCCCTTGAAATCCAGTTCAGAATTTCTGTTGTCCATCGTTGATCAGTTCTTCTTGCAATATGCCCAGCCCATCGCCATTTCAGCCCTTTTACTTTAACAATGATGTCCTCTACTCTAGTTTGCTCTCTCACCCAAGTGTTTCTTTTTCGATCTCTCCTAGTTATTCCAAGCATGCACCTCTCCATGCTCCTTTGCGTTGTCTGTAACTTTCGTATTGCTCCAACTGTTAGACTCCATGTCTCTGATCCATAAGAGAGGACTGGCAATACACACTGGTTGAAGACCTTTCTTTTTAGACACAAAGGCAATTTCCCCTTCAGGATAAAACTGTTTCTTCCAAATGCACTCCAGCCAAGTTTAATACGTCTGTTGAGTTCTTTCATAATGTTGCCATCCATTGAAATCAGCTGGCCAAGGTAAATATATGAATCAGCAATTTCTAGCTCAGTGTTGTCAACTTGTATTTTTGTTTCCTCTACAAAATTATTGAACATGATCTTAGTTTTTTGTAGGTTCATCTTGAGTCCAACTTCTTCACTTCTAGTTGAGAGCTCTTGTACCATGTCTTGGAGTTCCAATGGGTCCGTTGAAAAAATAACAATGTCATCAGCAAACCGCAGATGATTTAAATATTCACCATTTATTTTTATTCCATGGTGATACTAACTTATCAGCTGAAAAATCTTCTGTAAAGCGGAAGTAAAAAGTTTTGGAGAAATGATATCTCCTGCCTCACACCTTTACCAATTTTGATACTTTTGGTATCTTTATGTAACAGAAATTTTGCACTTACATTTTATACATAAATTTCACCATGTCAATTTACACATCCTCGACGTCTGACGATCTTCACGAGTTGATGACTGCTGACATTTTAATGGAGTCAAAGGCCTTCTCATAGTCAATAAATGCCACACACAATTGAAGTTCATATTCATGTGTTCTTTCAATTAATTCTCTTCATCCATGAATATGATCTACTGTACTGAATCCATTTCGAAATCCAGCTTGTTCTCTTGGTTGAGCTGCATCTAATTTTTTCTTCAGGCGATGTGTTATCACTTTTGTGAAGATTTTATAAATAACAGCTAATAAGCTAATTGGTTGGTAATTTTTCAAATCCTCTTTATCCCCCTTTTTATACAAAAGAATTACTGTTACAGAATCCCAGAATCCCATTGGTTTGGTATGTTACCACTGTTAAGACATTTGGTAGGGAATTTTGCAAGTATGTCTCCTATATGTGCGCCATCTACTTTTAGGATATCTAATGTAATATCATCATCCCCGGGGGCTCTTTATTTCTTCATATTTTTTATTAAAAATGTTACTTGCTCTTTTAAGATTTTAGGAACTGTCCTTTTGACTATTTCAGTATCGTCATTTAAGCACTGTCCTACAAGTAGTTTTCTGTAGAATTTCCTAACTCTTCTACTTATTTCTTCCCTATTTCTTGTTACGGTGCCATCCTCTCCTTTTAATGCAATGATGTGTTTCTTCCCAACAGATAAACTTCCTTTAACAACCCTAAGGCTCTTGTTATTTTCAATGGCTTTCCTTACTAGCTCACAGTTGAATTTTCTTATGTCTTCTTTCATGCTTTTGCGCAGAGTTTTACAAAGTTCTATGTACTCAATCCTGGAACTGGTATTTCGATTGTCCACCTTCATATCTCTTCGCCTTTTCATGAGCTGTTTCGTCTTCTCAGATAATTTGCTATTGTGCTTTTTACAGGTTACACCACCAATTTCCCCAGCAGTTTCAACTATTGTCTTAACAATGTTTTCATTTGCTTCTGAGATATCACTTTCATCAATAAGTCCTTCCAGTGCAGAAAAGCGATTTTTTAATTCCAACTTGAATGCCTCGGTATTTGCTTTCAGTTTCATTAAATCCACCCTCTTACTTACTTGTTTCCTAATGAGCTTCTGCCTTTCTAATTTAGTATTTAAGTGCACTTTACATCTCACCATTCGATGATCACTTCCAGTATTAAATCTGTTCAGTACGCTGCAATCTTCAATAATTGATTTCTTGTTTGCCAGGATATAGTCAATTTCGCTAGTTCCCCCATTTGGGTGTTTCCATGTCCATTTTCTTTGCGGTTTTTTCTTAAAAAATGAATTCATGATGCTAAGATTTTCAGCTTCTGTAAATTTGATGAGTTGATCACCAGGTTCATTCCTTTCTCCGTATCCGTATTTACCAACTGATGCTCCTCCTTGTTTCTATTGTCCAATTCTTGTATTAAAATCCCCCATGATGAGCTTGATATGTTTTTTTTTCCCTTGGTGTGCAAAGGTTTGATTTTTTCATAAAATTCTTCAACCTCTTCTTCGGTATAGCTTGATGTTGGTCATATACTTGTACTGTCTGAAATTGGTATGGCTGGGTTAGTTTAACAAGGAGCCTTGCTGCTCGATTTGACGTATTGTTTTAACTATATATCATTATATTATACTCCTAAGAATGACTATATATTTCATGATGACACAATTTATACTACTTCTTTTGTGAAGCGAATACTTTCCCTAGCTTAAAATAATGCATTGTTTAAACAGACCAGTTTTTCTTTTTGAATATTAACTTTTGTATTTCACCTAATAAAGTGTTTTCGTATTATTGATTCTTACGTTAGAGTTCACGTCAATTGGTTCATAATGCTAATAATTTTAAATTCAAAGCATCTAAAACAAATACAATTGATGAATGTTCATAATATTTATTTATTTTTATTCTTGTGATTTGAAAATATATGCGCCCCCCCATCGAAAACAAAAGAAACACAAATTATAATCAAAACACTATGGAAAAATCGAATAATCGCAGATAAGTCTCATATAAACTCTTTTGTCTTCTATTTTAATTTTCTAATTTTTATAATAGCTGTACTGTAGACATTCTGAAATTAATAATCTCTTTATGTAGTGCCACCATTCATTGTAAGTTGGAGAATATATACCTTACCTAGGCATTTTCGTGCATTGTCTGCATGATTAGAATATAATACAAAATGTGGTTAAGATCTAAAAGTTTATTGATTAGTTTTAATGATGTCCACAAATATATGATGTGGAGGTTCTCTCTTGTAAATCTGCTTCGTTTTTTCAGAGTAAAACGTAATCCGCAATTTCTAAATTGCAATTATCCTTACACAATGAAATTATTTGTATCACTTCATTAATTGATTATAATATTCATATCAGATATTGTACTTTATGTGGGTTTTTGAGTTTAGACTGCAAAACGAATAATTCTTAAAAATATTTTAGTACAATATTTGTAAAGTGAACTTTTACACTCAGCTACTTCTTCAGAGTTTGACAGTCCTTTTGACAAAGAATAAATTCATGTAATATTTTCGCATTTTAAGGATATAATGCTAGACTATAAAATATATATATATTCAATATACACGCCATTATAATTGTATTTTAAGTATATTTATTTATTTGGTTTCACTACTTTTAAAACTATTTCTAGACTATTTGTACTCAGACGAAAACTCTCTAAAAGAAGGCACATTTCCAGACATAGCGCACATTTGGAAATTTAATATTGGGTCCTATTAGATCTTACTTCGAATGCAATATGCGCACACATGGCATAATGTTGCGAATAATGTTGGGAAATATTAAAAATAAGCATTTTAAAATTATTAGATAATCCTACATCCTCCAAAATTAAAATTTCAGATTTTTGAGAAGACGTAACGTGAAATATATGAACGAACTTCACTGATTAAATTTCTGAATTTGGCTTGCGTCATCCTGTCGCCTTTCTTCGTTATTTCTAGTAATAACGCGATAAAGTAATTAATACGCATTACTTTTTCCTGTAACTTCAATACTGCTTATTGCAGTTCAGAATTTTCTTCCTTTCCGGGACAGAAGGATTAGAAAGCAAATAGGAGAAAAAAGTTAAAGGACAAGTGTTCTCCCTCGCGCCATCTATTGAGTTCGGGAACCGCTTTTCTAAAGACCTCCAATTGATAGTTCATCCATTCATTATATGCTTCATTAATCACTGTCAGTACTTTTAATACCGGGATGACAGCGCAGGAGGTGACGACTCTAAGATTCACAGAAGCTGCCACCGAATTGATAAGCATCTAATACTGGGGCACGAGAGGCCCCAAATCAATTTTGTGTCTCCAAATAATGTCCTCTTAAATGCTAAAAGACTTTGTGCCGGGTTGCGGGTCCCAATTTATCAGATACATACTTAACAGTTTCCGTTTATTTCTAATAACGGTCATTATCGTGCTCAGCATGGGATAATAGTGAGGACGCTGAAGTCCTCGGAGCAGAGCCGAAGCTCATCATTAAAACCGTCGGTTCCACAACTTCACCTAAATCTCTTTTTTTTTTCTGCTGTTACAACGTCGAAGCTTTTTTTCAGCGCACGCAGCAGAGTTCATAAAGAGATAAACACCAGCCGTTACTTCCTCTTATGGAAGGAAAAACAGCATGTAGTGTAGAAAGAAATGCTAAATATTCGCCAAGGCTGGAGAACGAAGGATGGGAGAAAAAGAGAGAATTTTGAGCACCGTTTGTCGTGAAGAGAACAGCTTCAGGACTTGAAAGTTTGGATTTCTTCAAAATGTAGCCTACATTGGGAGAGTTGCCAAACGGTTGCGGTAGCTTTAACATGTTGTTTTCGACGTAAATCCAACGCTTAATGATAGATTCCCGTCGCTCTGTCTGCCGCATTTTCTCAGGGGCATCTCTATCTAAGTTCACGGCGCAGTCACTTTGTATAGTCCCGGACTATCTCGTACTTTCTAACAGTTAAATATACCGGATCTTCCTTTAGATGGTGTCAAAAGTACAAAACCTTTGTAATCCCTGTTTCTTAGAAATTGTTCGTCCCTTAAGTAACGTGATCATAACGAGATTTCATGTAAATTTCTGCTCACGGAGAAATGAAATGAATTGTTCTCGTTTAACCTTATTGCCCCTAGTTCCAATTAGTAACCCAGAATGGGAAGATAAAATGGTATACGGAGGCAGTGTCATCGTATTTCAAAGATATTGCAGTGCAAATTCCGCACGATGGTAAAATTCTAATGGTACAGTGTTAAGTAGGGTCGAAATAAATGTCTTTTTCTAGTAGTTACATGTAGTCTAATGTTGAAATTGGGGATTTCGAAAACAACGATATATTTTCCGATATGGTGAACTATGTTATGTTTAAAGAGCCCCAAATTCACGTACACGTACATTAATAAAATACGAAACTAACCGATTTTCTATAAATAATAAATAAAATATATTGAAATATATTCGCATTTCCTTTGTGCATTTCTTGCAAAACACAAACATTTTTAAACAACAATATGTTATGTCTATTACCTCAAAATAACAACTGAAGTGATGCCAAATTTGATACATATTACTTTTCAAGGATTGAGGAAAAGAAATTCACAAAAATATTTTATTTCGAAAAGTTACCGATTGCGAAAATGTGGCGCTTCGAAATAAAAATGAAAAAAAAAAAATTAATAACTATAACAAATCTATTGTTAAGTAATAAATAGATATTACAGCTTCATTTTTTAAGTTGTAAGAATTCAACTACATTTAAATGTATTGTATCTAAAATTATTCCTTCAAAATAAAAAGAACAGAAGTAGATACAGTGCCTTTCCTTGAAACGTGCTTTAAGGAAATGGAGGCTATTTTTATCTCAATGGGACAGTCAATGCACAAAACTTCCGAATATGGGCTTTAGAGGCGCCAAACGTTATTCAGCAAACTCCCCCGCATTTGCAGAAAATTACTGTATAGTGTGATTTCTCATCAAACTTCATACTTAGGAATAATTGCGAAGGCAACACAGTTTGATAATGTATTAAACTTCGTTAATGTGTTGTCTTCTCAATTATTATCTCAATCTATCTGTTGTTATCTCAATTATTTTAATTGTACCCAGTGTCGTCGTCAAATCTATTCAAGTTCAAACAGGCTATACTGTTTTTGAGGAATTACAGCTAGCAGGTGCAGGGATCTGTTCTGTTTTACAGCACAAAGCTAGCTGTATGTGCTATGTATCTTCTTAATTCCGCAAGTGAAGGAAAGAGGAAGCGTGGATTAGATAATCCTCCTGTCAGATGGAGCTCCGCCTCATGCAGCACAACCAGTATAGAAGCTATAACGCCGACATTGCACAGATGAAAGAGTGGTTAGTCTCTATATTTCCCAATAAGATACCCACGGAGAACACCTGGTCATATACCGTGTGATTTTTTGCTGTGGAATCATCTGAAAGCCAGTGTTTATCGAGGAAGAATCTCTGCCCTAGCCTTTTCAAAAGACAACATAATGCATCATGTGCTGAATATTTCTCCAGAGATGCTGCATTCTGCATTTGAGCATTCTGTATATCGAATGCACTTCCTGTCCCAAAACACCGGAAATCACATTTATGTTCAACATCGATGTCGGCGATAACATGAATGAACGTTGAACGAGTTGTAAAACCATTTCCCATGGGAATGTATATAAATTTCTATCAGTTTTTACAACGAGTAAACTTTATAAATAAAATCGTGATTTTATATATGTCTTAGATAATATTTTTTAGTATTTTTTCCACGTAGTTCCTTTTCTTTAAGCGCCACATGTTCTCTTATCGGTAAAATTTGGAGTTAGATTCTTTCATGAAATCCTTATCCATCCTTAACCGTTGAATAGTATGTATATAAAATTTGACGTCATACCACTTATTATTTCGGATTATAGAGGACTTTAAATACGAAACATTTTATTATGATCACCCAGTTTATGCATATACGGAGTTATTGGTACTCTGTAAAATTACTTAAAATGTAGAAAGTTGCATTTTCAAATTATCTGTAACTGTCAGAGAAGTTGAAATAACATTCACTAATATCTTAAAATTGAATGCTTTGCCCGATTTAATGGTAATAGAGAAAGGGTGTCGACGATGGAAATATGAATCTCTAAATTATATTATTAAGAGGCATGTAATATATGCTGTATTTAATAAATATTAAATGTGTAGTATTAAATATTAAATTTACATATTAAATTAAATATTAATATTTTAATTGCTATAAACGCTATGTAATATTAAATATATTATTCGAGATGTGTAATACTGTAGTATATAAAGTCTCTTATTAATACTGTAACATTGTATTTATGTAAAGAGTTTTGTGAGCGTATCTGAATAAAACATAATGTGCGCGTTTACTCAAATGATTAGTTATTGCTTATTTCGCGGGGAATACTCAACACGATTCCTATTTCATTTGCAATAGTGAGTTCTCGTTAGCAAAAGCGGCGTGTTTTCCATTAATGATAATGGAATTTTATGACAGAATGTAGATTTTTCTTTTTGAATGAGAAAACTTGGTGCAAAAGTGTCTGCCACTCGATATAAATATTTTGATAGACAACTCTTTCATAGAATTTACCAGATATTAAAGCGAAACATACATATGGGTGTGTATGTATGTATATCTATATGACAAGAAACAAAAACTTAAGATTAACATGAATTGAAGATAAAAAAATTAAATGATTAAGTAATGAAAAGTCAAGTAAGATTTAATCAGTAAAATGCTAAGAAGGTACAAAAAATCCAAGGAAGTTAGATATTTATGCTAAGAATTATATAACTTAAAAATTATAAGAATATGTCTCAGATACTATATGGTCGTTTGTAAATTAGTACATCGTATATATGATATTAGTACATCGTATATATGATATTAGTACATCGTATATGTAAGGAAGACAAAATCTATTTATTATAATGAGTGGGCACGGTTTGGCTTCACTGTTGATTACATTGAATTAACGGTTGCGTTTAAAGACCTATACTGCATATTATTGACCCCATAGTTTTATCAGGAGGTTGAATTTAGGTTTTAATGGCGAAGACCAATATACTGAAGAGATGATGCAAGCTGGTGTTGAACACAAAAAGCAAATATTAATTTACGATTGAGGCTGAAGCGTTACAGGAATTATACATAATATACGTCACATAGTTGCAGGGGCGGACAGGGCTCTCTCAAATTTTGACCCCACAAAAGTTTTATTTAACAACGCTGTGCCCGAATTTCTTGACGTGCGTTTTCCGGAAGCTATTACAGATGAGGCGTGGTGTTGCGATTCCGTGCACGTCATTCCGCTCCGCTCACACAGTATTAGTTTTCTTTTTAGATTTTTTCTGCGATGTTACATAAAATGCATCGTTTACAAGACCCCTGTGACCTCCGTCGATGATCTAAGGAACAGAATTGTTGCTGCAAGAGAAACTGTAACACCGAAAATGTTGGATCACACTTGGAGGAAAGCTGTTTCCCGTTTGAAAATTTACGCGCCTCAGAAGGCGTACAAGTCGAAGTTGCTTAACGTTCTCCAATATACTCTGAGTCTATACGTAATAAATCTTTCTGAATCACTCTTTAGTTTCTATGAGCCATTTTATTTGGTTTTTCTACTCTAAAATGTATAAGCCACGAAAACCTGAACCATAAATTAAAATCACCTTGTACTTCTTCATTTTTATGATTATTTTTTCTAATTTTTATTCAAGCTATTTGAAATGATATAAACTTTAAATTAGCAGTGTACCAAAAGAAAAATAATCATTAAAATTTTTAAGAAACTAAATCATATGCTGTTAGCAAAGAAGCCAAATAACTACTTTCAATTTCCCGTTTGTACTCTAAATACAGGGTTTGTCCCAGAAGTTCCCGGAATGATTTTTTGTAGTTGGCAACGCTGGCTGACGGGGCGGAGAAGTTGGTGGGGGATCTGAGCTTGGAAACGAGACCGGTATCAGTCGCCTGCGGGCAGTTGTTGAGGCAGGGTCACGCTCCGCGCAGAGGTATCTACTGCACCCTCGTCGATCAAAAAATGGACCAGTTTTTGGAGCAGCGTTATGCAATCAAATTTTGTGTGAAACTGGGTAAAAACGGGGCGGAGACACTCGAAATGCTTCGGAAAGCCTACGGTGACGGGGCGATGAAAAAAAGCCAAACTTTCATGTGGCACAAGCGGTTCCGGGAAGGTCGGGAGTCCGTCAACGACGACGACCGCTCTGGACGCCCGTCGACATCACAAACGGACGACTCGGTGCAAAAAGTGCGTCAAGTTTTGGACAATGACCGACGATTAAGTGTTCGGGTGATTGCAGAGGAGTGTGGAATACCCAAAACAATCGTTCATCGCATTTTAACGGAGGATCTTCAAATGAGGAAAGTCTGCTCGAAAATGGTGCCAAAAGTCCTGACGAGTGAGATGAAGGAGCAGCGTTTGTTGAAGTGCCAGGAATTGCATGAACGCTACGAAACGGACCCAGAATTTTTGGACAGAGTGATCACAGGGGACGAGACGTGGATTTTTCAGTACGATCCCGAATCAAAGCGCCAGAGCAGCGAGTGGCACACCAAGGAGTCTCCTCGCCCGAAAAAAGCAAGGATGAGCAAATCGCGAATCAAGGCAATGCTCATTGTGTTTTTTGACAGAAAAGGTGTAGTTCACAGTGAATTCGTGCCACAAGGACAAACAGTCAACAAGGAGTTTTACTGTGAAGTGCTCAAACGGTTGCGCAACAGGGTTCGACGCGTCCGAAACGAAATTCGCGACAATTGGATCTTGCACCATGACAACGCGTCAACCCACACCGCGCTCATTGTCTCCGAGTTGCTGGCCAAAATGGGTGTGGCAACGCTGCCCCAGCCGCCGTACAGCCCCGATCTGGCACCAGCGGATTTCTTTTTGTTCCCAAGGATCAAAAGAACCCTGAAAGGAACTCGGCATGGGACGCTGGAGGCGGTAAAAGCAGCCGCGACGACCTCACTGAAGGAGATTCCCGTTGACGACTTCCAGGGCGCCTTCAATGATTGGGTGAAGCGTTGGCAACGGTGCATCGAAGCAGGGGGAGAATACTTTGAAAAGTTCTGAAAAGATTGTAAACTGATATTGAATAAATGATTTTAAAAAAATCATTTCGGGAACTTTTGGGACAAACCCTGTATTACCAATGTCCAAAAATGTAAAGCTTTTAAAAACAAACCGGTTCTTGAAGCTTCACCGAAATCTCTGATTTAAACTTTTTATTAATGACCATCAAGATACAGAATTCAGGAAGGTGAAGAATAAATGCGGTAATAATTTATAGATGGTCAGTAAAATTTCAATTTTGGAAATTTAAAACAGGCTTTCAAATAATAGGTAGTTTGATATCTCTATAGTGTTAAGAATTTCATATGGTATTTTTGTTGAAAATATATTTGCATGTAAGATATTATTACCCTTCACAGGGATAACACAATTGCCAAATATGGTCAACACAGAAAAGCCTCCGGGGCGAGACTTTTGTGTTTTGCCGTGGGGAATTTTCACATATGATATGTTTGAACCGTAACATACTAATAATTGATATAATAATTGGGAAAAATAGGGAGGCTTTTTAAAGTGCAGTTAACTAATATAACGTTGACAATGACCCAGTCATATTAGATACAACAAAAACAATTTAATTTACAGGTTATGTTTGTAAATTAAGCATTTTCAATTAGAACAGTTGCCTAATTTATTTGATCGGGAATCTTTCAATTTATGCATTTTTATTTTGCAGTGCATTTGCAACAAATTAAATTATTGAACTTACCCTAAATCCATATTGATTTTTCAAGCTTCTGCTTTAGTAAAAATTCAATTTTTGCTAAGATGTTTTCCCTGCACCCAGTTTAAATTAAAATGTGACCCGTTTTTATTTTAGATGAAACAAATCCAGCAGCGCTATTAAATTTCGGCATGATAAAAATTGGAATTTGTTTTATGACATCTTGAAAAATTGCATGAGCTTTTCCGTGGTTCAAAATTTTCACTTCATGGTAGAGTTTGAAGTCATAAATTTAGAAGAAATAAAAATATAAAAGACGACATTGGAAGAATATAAAATTTATTTTTGAAACAAGTGGAGGAAAAAAAATAATTTGTTATTTACCTGTATGTATAAACCCTTATTTTAAAATTAAGCATTTTGCAATATCAATAATTTTGCTATGCTATTATACTTAGATGAAATATAACTGTAGCTTAGAAAACATAAATATAAAAAAAAAAAAAAATATATATATACATATATATACATACATATATATATATATATATATATATATATATATGGCCTGCAAAAGGGTTGCTGGTATCTAACTGGAAGGAGACCCACACGCTGAACGTATGTGACGATGTGTGGAACCGGCCAGGCCAGTAACCTAGTGTCCTACCCCGCCTTCAAGTGGTGCAGGCTGAGCTTTCTATTTATGTGGCAAATTAATATTTGCTACACGGATAGAAAGGCGGAAGGGGAGGGCTAATTCACCAACCCGTCTAGCCAGCGTGGTGAAATTATGGCTAATTCCTCCATTATGTTGACACACCAGAAACCATGGCCCCTAGTCTCCAGGTGCTGGAGTGCTCCTGATCAAGGCAGCGGTCAGTGTGGCATGAAAGCAGGGGGTGCTAAGAATCACTGGAATGGCCCAGGCTGCCGTTTGTTATTGACCTTGGCTACGTTTAATGGACGATCCCTTGCTTCTGAAGCAAAACTTCAGGAATTGGAAGAAGAACTTGACAAGATCAAATGGGACATTGTAGGACTCAGTGAAGTTAGAAGAAAAGGTGAAGAGTTGGTGGAACTTAAAAGTGGACATTTGTTTTATTATAGAGGAACGGAAACTGGAAGAACAAGTGGTGTTGGCTTCTTAATCAACAAAAGAATTAAAGACTACCTTCTTGAAGTCGAAAGCACGTCAGATCGAGCAGCGAGGCTCGTTGTTCAACTAACCCAGCGATACCAACTTCAGATAGTACAGGCATATGCACCAACATCAAGCCATACCGACGAGGAGGTTGAGGAATTCTATGAAGAAATCAAACAGCTACATACCAAGGGGAAACAACACATCAAGCTCATCATGGGAGATTTTAATGCAAGAATTGGACAACAGGAACAAGGAGAGACATCGGTTGGTAAATACGGATACGGGGAAAGGAATGAACGTGGCGATCAACTCATAGAATTTGCCGAAGCTGAAAATCTTAGCATCATGAATTCATTTTTTAAGAAGAAACTACAAAGAAAATGGACATGGAAACACCCCAATGGAGGAACCAGCGAAATTGACTATATACTGGCAAACAAGAAATCAATTATTGAAGATTGCAGCGTACTGAACAGATTTAATACTGGAAGTGATCATCGAATGGTGAGATGTAAAATGCACTTAAATACTAAACTAGAAAGGCAGAAGCTCATTAGGAAACAAGTATGTAAGAGGGTGGATTTAAAGAAATTAAAAGAAAATACCGAGGCATTCAAGTTGGAATTAAAAAATCGCTTTTCTGCACTGGAAGGACTTATTGAAGAAGTTGACATCTCAGAAGCAAATGAAAACATTGTTAAGACAATAATTGAAACTGCTGGGGAAATTGGTGGTGTAATATGTAAAAAGCAGAATAGCAAATTATCTGAGAAGACGAAACAACTCATGAAAAGGCGAAGACTTATGAAGGTGGACAATCAAAATACCAGTCGCAAGATCGAGTATGTAGAACTTTGCAAAACTTTGCGCAAAAACATGAAAGAAGATATAAGAAAATTCAATTGTGAGTTAGTAAGGAAGGCCATTGAAAGCAACAAGAGCCTTAGGGTTGTTAAAGGGAGTTTGTCTATTGGGAAGAAACACATCATTGCATTAAAAGGAGAGGATGGCACCGTAACAAGAAATAGGGAAGAAATACTTAGAAGAGTTGAAGAATTCTACAAAAATCTATACGAAAGTAACAGTGGATTAAACGAAGACATTGAAATAGTCGAAGGAACAGCTCCTAAAATCTTAAAAGAAGAAGTTTCATTTGCAATAAAAAATATGAAGAAAGGAAGAGCCCCTGGTGATGATGGTATTACATTAGATATCCTAAAAGAAGCTGGAGAATATGTAGAAGACATACTTGCAAAATTCTTTACCAAATGTCTTAACAGCGGTAACATACCAAACCAATGGGATTCTGCAACAGTAATTCTTTTGCATAAAAAAGGTGATAAAGAGGATTTGAAAAATTACCGACCAATTAGCTTGTTACCTGCTATTTATAAAATCTTCACAAAAGTGCTAACACATCGCCTGCAGAAAAAATTAGATGCAGCTCAACCAAGAGAACAAGCTGGATTTCGAAGTGGATTCAGTACAGTGGACCATATTCAAGTATTAAGAGAATTAATTGAAAGAACACATGAATATGAACTTCCATTGTGTGTGGCATTTATTGACTATGAGAAGGCCTTTGACTCTATTAAAACATCAGCAGTCATCAACTCTTTAAGATCAACAGACATTGAGGATGTGTACATTGACATGGTGAAACGTGTGTATAAAAATGCAAGTGCAAAATTTCGGTTACATAAAGATACCAAAACTATCAAAATTGGTAAAGGTGTGAGGCAGGGAGATACCATTTCTCCAAAACTTTTTACTTCAGCTTTACAGATGATTTTTCAGCAGATAAATTGGAATAACAAGGGAATAAAAATAAATGGTGAATATTTAAATCATTTGCGGTTTGCTGATGACATTGTTATTTTTTCAACGAACCCATCAGAACTCCAAGACATGGTACAGGAGCTCTCAACTAGAAGTAAAGAAGTTGGACTCAAGATGAACCTACAAAAAACTAAGATCATGTTCAATAATTTCGTAGAGGAAACAAAAATACAAGTTGACAACATTGAGCTAGAAATTGCTGATTCATATATTTACCTTGGCCAGCTGATTTCAATGGATGGCAACATTATGAAAGAACTCAACAGACGTATTAAACTTGGCTGGAGTGCATTTGGAAGAAACAGTTTTATCCTGAAGGGGAAATTGCCTTTGTGTCTAAAAAGAAAGGTCTTCAACCAGTGTGTATTGCCAGTCCTCTCTTATGGATCAGAGACATGGAGTCTAACAGTTGGAGCAATACGAAAGTTACAGACAACGCAAAGGAGCATGGAGAGGTGCATGCTTGGAATAACTAGGAGAGATCGAAAAAGAAACACTTGGGTGAGAGAGCAAACTAGAGTAGAGGACATCATTGTTAAAGTAAAAGGGCTGAAATGGCGATGGGCTGGGCATATTGCAAGAAGAACTGATCAACGATGGACAACAGAAATTCTGAACTGGATTCCAAGAGACCACCGAAGACCTAGAAAACGTCCTCAAACTAGATGGGTGGATGAAATAAGAAAACAGGTTAGTGACGTGGAAGGAATTAAGCCCAGAATAGACTTGTGTGGAAAGCATTTGGAGAGACCTTCATCCAGCAGTGGATAGATAATGGTTGAATATGATGATGATGATGATGATGATATATATATTTTTTTACATACACACACACACACACCAAAAGCTACGATACACTTTGCGTGAAAATACACTTAACGATGAAGTTAAAATTATTTAATAAACATGTTATTAAATAATTCTATCAACGATTATCTGTACTTTTATATTATATTGATATATATATATTTTTAACTTTAAAGAAAGCCACAGGGATATTCCACTTTAACACGTATTTTAAAAGTTACAAAAACCATAAAAATTCTGGAAATAGATCAAACGCTTATGGTATGGTTTATTTTAAGGAAATAGCACTGGCACAAATTTAGAAAAATGTTAGCTATTGCTTGTAATTAAGTGCAAAGCAACTTAAGAAATTATAGGATATTTGATAAAACAGAAATATTTTTTCTTCTGCGTGTGTTTTTTTTTTATTTACTGTGCAATGACCAGTAGTTAAGATGCCACTAAATCGAAAAGAATTGTCAGTCATTCAGAGAGAACAATGGGCTTCCCTATAACTAATTGATATCACCCAAAAGCCAACAGCACATGATACACTCCTAAGCACTGCCTGATTCTGCTTTCACATCGCTGATCTCATGGGATCCGGAGTTCGCAGGATATTGTGTCAGCGTGGAAGTAAACTGTTAGAGTGGAAATTTAAATAAAAATACCTTTGCTGTTTTAATACAAAGCTTATGATTCGATATGAAGGACGAAGCGCTTGTCCGATACGCTCTTTTAAGAGAAATGTTGTTTAAATCACTATGGTGGAAGACACCCTGTTCGATGGAAACGGATCTTTAATGTAATATGCGAATAGCTACTACTTTTCACCTATTAATAATTGAATTCGGAAGAGGTTGCGTTTGGTACCTAACACACCCTAGCGGCAATTTAAGAAGACTGCTGTATTCTATAGTTAAAAAACCAGAGCAGTTCCATTTGATATTTCAATTGTTAATCGATGTTTTAAAGGCTGCTGAAATTAAAGCTTGCTGCTAAATATTTAAATTGACTCCTAAATAAACCTTTAAATTTAGTTACTCTTCTTTAGAGCACCTTATTTTAAATCTTCGCGCCCAACAAATGTTTGTTTACTAATCTAGCAATCTTAAAAGAGTTAAGCTGTGCTTATATCCACTATACAGAGAATACGGCTGTATAAACTAAAAATCTTACAGTTTTATAGTTCGTTTTATTAAACAAAATTTTTGAGAAAGGAAATTGAATCGGTCTAAGTGATTTAGAGTTGCATTCAGTGTTCTTCACTTTATTTTATTGTCATCTGTATCCCATTTAGCACACGTTCCAACGCACATACATACATATATGTATATATATTACAAATAAGAGAAATAGAAAAAAAAACCATATTAACAAACCCATTAAATGTGATAAAATAAAAATGAAAGTAACATCATGGGATGTACTTTTCAGAAAACATCCAAATAATAATAATAAAAATGATAACTAAAAGGATTATCAACATATTGGAACTAAGATGTAAAACACCACGTGAAGCAACGAGAATTTTCGCTGAAAACATGATAACATGGAGTAGAGTATAGCCTTCTTGGATTGATTTAGAAAACAAATGTGTATCGAAATCCATTTGAACCAGCGAACTCCAGCGAACCGGGTTGAGAGAGGATGAGAGATTATCAATGAAAAATTCTCTTGGAGACATGTGTGTGAAGAGATTATAAAGGGGGTGTAGGCTACATAAATATCAGGTTGTTTCTGTACAGTTTCATAGCTCTAAGCTAACAGGAAAACTATGCCTCCCGACAACCTGTTAGAAAAACAAAGTAAACAAAGTTAAATTAAAATTGAAGAAAAAATGAGGAAGAAACCGTGCATTACGGACCTTCTTGTAATGTCTGCAATATCGGTCTGATAATGAAACCTAAATCCAGAAGCAAACTTTCAATTCGTATCCCAATTTTAACATTACGGGGAAATTGACCAGTTTGATTGGCTGCTCGCGAAACCACGTCACGCTGCATTGGCGAAAAAAATAAGAAATAAAACAAAATTTTGCTAAACATAAATTAACAATTTTTTTAACAAATCGTACATTAACGATTTTTCATATAACGTTTAATTTAATTAATAAGAAGCAAGTTCGTATATAAAAGATTAATCAAATAGATATGCTGTTGAAAAATCTTATCTTACCATGCCCTTATTTTGTGAATTTTGCCCTCTTTTCGTTTTTTCCCTTACTAAAAAACAAAATGAAGTAAATTTAAACATCCCGTTATTTTGAGAAGATAATTAAATTCAAACTGAAAAATGTATAATTGTTAAAAAATTAATACTCAGTCTTTCAAAGACAACTGTTACACCAGACACAGGTTGTTGTTTCTGGATGCAACAGTTTTTTTTATATAAAGGGTGTATTTAATATGCATTTCGTTTTGTCTGCGTCCGTGATCGTTTTTTTTTTTTTGGCCTCTCGCTTCCTTCCAAACTTTTTCGAGTCTATTTGCTTTAACAGCGACACGATCTAAAGAAAAAGATTTAAGGGCAAATACTTAGAAGTTTAATATTGAATTCTATAGGACTTCGAAGAAAATACTTACAATTAAACGGCTTGGAAAGAAGAAAAGAAAGTTGGCGGAAAGAACATTAAGCACATTAGAAGAACTTGAGCAGTATGATGTAGCAGTACTTTGTGAATAAATTTCTTTTTATTAAGTTAGTTATTTGCTATTACACAAAATTTCCTGCAAGAAGTAAACTTCAAAGCAAATACTTGGAAATTTAATATTCACATCTATAGGCCTTCCAAGACAGTATAGGTATGTTTTCTAAAAGCAATTTATTAATAAACGCGGAACTGCGGTCCGTTCACGAAAGAAGTACGATGGTACAGTTAGAAATATCGGGAGTTGACAGCACAAACCGTCTAAACGATTACAACAATGCAGGACTTCAAGTTCTACACTCGTTTTTCGCGGTCCCCAAAAACAAGTTCTGAGATTGGAGTCCTACTCTGCTGTAAGCGGCTAGCCGGTTTGTGACGTCACCTCCCGTTATTTCTAACTGTACCATCGGACTTCTTTTCGTGAACAGACAGTACGTGCGATTTAGAAACTGCGCTCACCCACCGCGGCGAAAAAGTGAAAGAGAATATTAGAAGTAAAGTGTAACTATGTATATTACTTTTACATACAAAAGGTTAAACACTGGTAAAATAGCAATGAAAAAGATCACCCAAGCTTTCGGACTCGTCAGCAGCAGTTCTTCATCAGGAGTAATGACGATGTTATGTTTCTGTCTCTTTTTATACTTGAAATTTCTGGAAAAACCCTTCATCAGAGTAGTCCCGCAGAATGAAAAAACCCAGTGGGAACCAATGGGAGGCCTCCAATAGAATCATGGAAGAACCCCAATGGGAACCAATGAGAAACCCACACTGCGGGTTACCTAATGTTGGGGATGTCTCATACATTTCAGAGTAAGAGTTGTTTATAAGTTTCTGGAAGTGGTTGTGATGTATTAATGGCTTTCCCGTGTAGTTTGTAAGTTTCCCAAGATTCTAAGAAGAGTCTACTATTCTTGTTTGTGATGTGACGGTGTAGTATTTTTGTTGAGTCCCAGTCGGGTTCGTGTCCGTGTTGTAAAGCGTGTTCTGCCAGACGTGAGGCTATGTCTCCTTTCGCGAGTGCTTGTTTGTGTTCTTTTTTTCTTGTTTTGATCATTCTTTTTGTTTGTCCTATGTAATGTTTGTTGCAGTCTTTGCATGGTATTTGGTATATGGCGCCTGTGAGATCTTCTGGTGGAACTGGGTCTTTAACTTTTGTAAGTTGTTTGCGAAGTGTTGTGACAGGGGAATAGAATGTTTTGATATTTGCCTCTTTAAGGATGCGAGAGATTGTTTCGGAAATGCCGTGAATATATGGAATAGATATGCGGGTGTGAGATGTATTGTTTAAAGATGTACTATTGGGTCTACAGTTTCTGAGAATGAATCGTTTAGGGTATCCATTATTTTTAAGTGCCGTGTGTATGTGTTTTGTTTCTGTGTTTGAAAGTGTTTCATTACTGCAGTGAGAATTCGCTCTAAGACTTAATGTTTTAACAACGGAAGCTTTGTGGCATGTTGGATGATGCGATTTAAAATCGAGATATCTGTCTGTATGTGTGGGTTTACGGTAAACTGAGGTGAAGATTGAGTTATCGTGAGATCTGTGTACAAGAACGTCTAGGAAAGGGAGTTTATTGTTCTGTTCTGTTTCGTATGTGAATTTTATATGTGAGTTTAAGTTATTAAGGTAATGGAAGAAGCTTTGGAGTGTATTAGTTTTAAGTACAACAAACGTGTCGTCGACGTATCTTTTCCAGAATTTAATGTTAAAATTCGGTGAAGACAAAGCAGTTTCCTCAAATGACTCCATAACCAAGTTAGCTACAACACTTGAGACCGGAGATCCCATGGCAGTGCCAAAAACTTGTCTATAGATAGAACCATGTGAGGAGAACACAGCAGAGTCCAGACAAAATTTCAAGAATGTGCAGATGTGATGAGGTGTTAGTGAAGTGCGTTCATGTAGTGTTGTGTCATTTTGGAGGCGTGTAAGTGCGGTGTCGATTGCAAGTGATGTGGGAATGCAAGTGAAGAGAGAAATTACATCGAATGAGACCATGAGGTCGTCGTCGTCAAGTTGTAGATTATTTAAAGAGGTGCAGAAGGATTGGCTAGTAGAAACAGTGTAGTCGTTATTACCGATTGTAGGAGAGAGTAGACGTGCAAGATATTTTGATAGGTTATATGTAGGAGAGCTGCAGAAACTAACTATTGGTCTGAGAGGAATATTTTGTTTATGAATTTTAGGTAATCCGTAGAAGGATGGTAAGCGGCCGGAAGTGCATTTTAAAGAGTCGTCGAGCTTAAATGTAAGTTTTTTAGATTTATAGAGTTTTAGAAGGAGATAGTTTCTCATTGGTTTCCATTGGATTTTTTCATGATTTCTATTGGAGGCCTCCCATTGGTTCTCATTGGGTTTTTCCATTCTGCGGGACTACTCTGATGAAGGGTTTTCCAGAAATTTCAAGTATAAAAAAGAGACAGAAACATAACATCGTCATTACTCCTGATGAAGGACTGCTGCTGATGCGTCCGAAAGCTTGAGTGATCTTTTTCATTGCTATTTTACCAGTGTTTAACCTTTTTATGTAATTTCCTCCCTGGTACCCTGTATTTTATTTCTATACGTATATTACTGTTAGTTGTAGCGTGCACATGCGGTTATGGTTGGAATATACGAATGTCTGCTATGAAAATGTGTCGCACATATATGTACAGGGTATCCTCGAATGAGAATTAGAACGCTTGAAGAATAGTAGGTAAACGTTATTTTAAATCTAAAACTAATACATACAATAATAAATAATCTAAAAAAAATAATACTTTTATTCCAGAATATATCAAAGGCAAACGTCTCATGATTTAACTTCTGGTTTGAATTAAATTTTGGCCTGTTTCCGGAAACTTTTTATCAGCTGAAAGGTGCCACAAACATGGCATTTTTGACCAGAAATAAATTAGACATTATCAATTATTATGAACGTGATTTACGAAATGTGTTACCTAACTGAAAGATAGCCTCGAAACAAGCTATTGCTTTCTGCTGTCCCCCTTTTATAGCCTAATTTATGTCAATATTTTTACATAAATAAATCAGGATT
>QLNU02015360.1:79467915-79481340 GCA_006491805.2 Dysdera silvatica
AAAGAAAATAAATATTTCTGCGTACGGTGGGACCTGAACCCACGACCTTCCACTTCAGGTCCCACCGAAGGCAGAAATATTTATTTTCTTTCGAACGTTTCACCATCTAATCACGCCATACCATCGGCGTTGGTATCACTACGCCAATAAACGTTGATTGACATTGTTGTTTGATTTAATCTGCGTAGTGTTCGATTTATATAAATATGATACCTCTCTCAAATACTAAATCGTGGTTGTAAATTAATATAACTCATCCAATAAACGGAAAACCAGTTCCTAACGATTATTTCAACACTGATGTAGGGTTTAAAACACGTTGTGTCAAGAGCCAATTGCTCTCTTTGTCAAGTGAAGGCAGAATACTTTCAGCCTACACTTGAAAAGGAGAGTTAAATATTATGGAATCTCCTGATAAAACTTTGTATTGTTTTGTTAACTAATTGCCTCTAATGCATAATCCTCTAATTTGTGACAATAAAAAATTTTTTTAAATTTATAATTCTTTTTATATATTAAACTGTTTTGTTTGTTCTTTTTATATATTAAGCTAAGCAATTGAAATATTTTCGGTAATTGTTAGGAATAGAAAATTTATGCATTTTTATTTTCCTGTAAATTTTTGGGACAAAGAAAACCATTTTCCATTTGCCAAATCCGTATTGATTTTCCATGCATCTGATTTGATGAAATTAAATTTTTGCTGAGATGTTTTTGGCGCCCTGAGTTTAAATTAAAATTTTCTAATTTTTATTTCAAGTGAATTAAGTCTAGAAGTGTTATTAAAATTCTAAATACGTAAAACAAAAAAATGTTTTGTCACGTCCTTAAAGAATATACGTATATACGAATGCATATTTTCCCCAGTTCTGAATTTTCAAGATACAACTTGGAGTTATGAATTTGTAAGAAGAAGAATATAAACGATATTATAAGATAAGAATATGAAATAGATCTTTTAAAACGAGGCAACGCAAGGTTTGTTATCTGTATTTTGATCCTTTTTTAAATTCAGTCTTTTGCAATATCAATCACTTTCATACCACATATGACCTAGATAGAAAAAAATTGTTTCTATATAGCGAGTTTTGAGATAAATCGGTTCAAAAACGCCATGGTTTTCACTCAATTCTTCCCAAATGTTCTTGGTGTATTTCACAACATTAATAAGTGTGAACCCGTCTATGACAAATCATCATCAAAATTTGTTGGACATTAAAGAATTGAACTGAAAACATTGAAGAATTGAATTGAAAGAATTGGACATTAAAGAATTGAAGGAATTTGTTGGACATTAAAGACATTAGAAAGTTCATTACGCAAACATGAATGAAGATGAATGCATCAGATAACATAAAACATATTTTTCATTTTTCAATTTACCTTCAGTTTTTCCTATAATGCTTGTATTTTATTATCTATAAAATATAACTTTTATGTGACATGAATCATATTCACTTATTTATAAAGAAGAGTGAATTGGTCTTCAAACCTTCTTTGAGTAGAATATTCTACACATTACATATGTGTAAAACAGATCGTTTTCATATGCAGCAGAAATTTAGGGCACCGTCGAGTTCGATATAAATATGGATGTTCTATTTCATATTATCTTAATTCAAATCGATGCACGGATACATTCTAGTATGACACACGTTTTCAGAGTTACAAATGCCTGGCAAATTTTGCAAGCAGCTCAGACAAGTCCTGCAGGCACACGCGCACTTACAGATTGTCAACTTTGAAGGAATAGCACTTTAACTATCCGAGAAACATACGCTACATATCATAAAATTACAAAGGGAAGTTGTGCTAAAATAATATTATTCCCTACATACAGAAGCCCCTTCAGCGGTAGAGCGTTCACCTATCCTTTCTTTAACCAGGGTCCGATACTCGACCTGTGCTAGGGAAAAAAGCGCTTATTGACTAATTATTCACTGTGTGTGTGTGTGTGCATGTATAGACAAGAAGCTCGGTTCCCCAGGCCTTAAGAGGATCGGAATCCCACTGGAAAATATGGGTCCCTTGCGCCCCTATGGTGGCGTAACTGGTAAAGCATTTTGCTATCATGCCGTTAACCTTCGTTCGACTCCAATAGTATCGTAGAACGCGTGCTGTTTCTCTACACACCGTAATCTGGGGTTTAGTTATCTCAGCAGCAGATGTTCGGATTCTTCGGAAAAGTGTCAGTCTCGCGCAGTGTGTTTCTTGTTGTTCTTGAATGGGAAAAGCTCCTCATTTTCTACTACTTCCTTAAATGGTCTCCATTTTTGACTGGGCTGTGTCCAACAGCCAAGTTTCCAATAAAGGGTGAGCTGTCAATCGTTCAACAAGAACTGGGGACAATAGCGTGGATGACTGATATTGCTCCAAAGCCAAAAACTCGGGAAGTTGCTAAATCGTCACTTTCCATCTGCCTACTCGACTCTGCTTTTGATTCGGTAGGAAGCCATGCTTATAGCATGGTGTGGCATTTAGTGCGAGGGTAAACTCTAACAATAGAATTAAAAATGTACTTGCTTTTCTAATATAAAGTCTAGAAGTCAATACAAAGTGTTCAAACAATATCTATTCATTAGAAGTGATGTATAAAGAGTATACCTTCACATTAAAAGTGACATACAGAGAACCACAAATGTCTATATGCACTAGCCAATTTGCATGTATATAATTTCTCCAAAAAAATGGGTTCGTGAAAACTTAACATTTTAAGAAAAGTTTGGCAAAATCTTTAATAGAATTGGATATAATAATAAGAGGAAAATATGTTTCGAGGAACATGACGCTATTGCGAAATTGAATCCCTCAAAAGAGACATACACCAGATAAATTTGCATGAACAGTTAAATGCAGCTATTGATGTCAATCTAACAATTTCTGTTTCGACACGTGCATCTGTTGGTAAGTCGTATCAGAATCTTAAACAGTTTAACGCCAAGGAAAGGAATGTCTCGAAATTCGAACTGCCATTATAAAGCTGAGAACTGAAGGAATATCTTATGGACAAACGGGAACAGACTGGGTTCTCTCAAAGGGCAGATTTTCAGAGGGTGAGAGACCATTTTTCCAAGGGGCTACTAAAAAAATTCCCGACTATGGTCCATGAAGGCGCATCGGCCCGTGAGGCGGCTGCGCAGTCCGCCCCTGTGGGCAAATATCGCAAGTAGTTCAAAAAGGTCAAGTAAGTGTTCAGATTGTAATTCGGAATTACGAATCTTCAGGAAATGCAGTTTCAAAACCTCTACCATGGCTGCCAAGAATACTGACTACAAGTTCCTGCAGCCACAAGTAAAATAGTTTGTCTTGAAACCGTAAAGATATCTTTTAGATCTTCCTGGTCTCAGAGTAGAGTACCAAGGAAGGAATCCCTTATATCTTCTGCACATGGAATCAAGGGACTGCAGTCTGCAAAACGATACACAGAAAAAGGATGTAAGATTTTGGAAGGCATTACTTTTCAATGATGAAAGCAAGTTCAATATATTCGGCATTGATGGTTATGGTAAAATTTTGAGAAAAAGAAAAGAAGAAATATATATGAAAATGGAAAATCTTTTGCCTAGCAGTCAAGCAGGGAGGAGGACACATGGTTTCGGGGTCAATGGCAGCTTCTGGATTAGGACAACAGATTTTCATTGAAGGTAATTCGAATTAGAGACAACATATGAATATGTAGCGCGATAATCTGCAATTATATGTGGATATCCCAAACCTTGGATACGACTGAACTTTTCGACAGGATGATGATCCTAAACATACCGTTCGGAATGTGAAGATATGGCTTTTATATCATGTTCCAAATCAACTCCTTTCATATCTCCAATCATGAGACATCAGTCATGTTGAACACATCTGGAATGAAATAGATAGTCGTATCAGCAAATTTAATGTAAGAAATAAAAGTTTTTTGAACGCAGCCTTGCGAAAAAGCCTGGTACGAAATTACGCCGGAAACACAAACGTAGAATTTCGAAAGTTAATGGAGAAGCTCAAGCCTATATTATGGACATTTATAGATTGTAATATATGCAAAATTGCAAATTCTTTCAAACGATTGGGGGCGGGCTCGGGCTCATATAACTCTGCGCCTATGGCCGGAAATTACTCAGTATCTAGGTTATTCAATGTCTAAAGGACTGCCAGCTATTATTGATTCAAAAGGAGGGTCTACAAAATACTAATATGCTTTATCAATATTCTTTAAAAGTACTTTTTGTTTTCAACATGATCTGTACGTACAATGTTATGACATAATGTTAAGAATAAATGCGATTTTTCTGTTGAATTATTTTGTTCTTCTAAATTTTCTATTAAGGAATGTATTTTAACTTTTGATCACCTTTCCCGTATCTTACAATTTTTTCAAAATTCGATGTTTTCATGATGTATGTAGACTTCCTTGACTCCCTGTACATGTGCAGAAAAACATATAGAGACTATCAATTATTGCTGCTCTATATTCCGAAGGTTGGTTCCCTGGTCCTTAAGAGTTTGATTTTTTGGAAACTTGTGACTTCCCGGTACTTCATGCCCTTTCTTGTTCTTGCGGCATAAAACACAAAGAAGCCAAACATTGCTGCTCCATACACATTTCGGTTAAAACCAGGAATTTAGACTGAGTTAAAATCTATATGAAACATGACTGTTTAATAAATTGTAGTGTTACGCCGCCATTTATATCTCATTTAACTTGCTTTGAGCAGAATGACCATTGTTGTCCTTGCGCCAGGAAAATGCAATCAACCAACTATCCTCTTTAATTTCCGACATTAGGATCATAACTATCAATATGTTAATACCCAAACGCTCAGATTAATACATTAAGGTTTATTATTTTTTTCTCTACAACTTGATTCCTGAGAAAACTTCTCACAGATCCACCTACCACAAGGAATTTAATATGGGGTTTTTAAGCAAAACGTTATAATCTACATATAGATGCCAAAGATAAACAATAATAGACTGGAATTCCTTTATCCTTCTGCAACATTTATATTGTTTTAGGTTATTTTTTTATAAAAAAAATATATATTTTGGAAGCAGCTGTACCTTTGAAATATTCACATGCGCCCGTGTTTCCATACGAAATAAAAACTGGAGCCTCGGTTGCATAAGATTATAATGGGATTTATATGTAATTTTTCGCTTAATGTGTAATTTAACAGAATGTAATTGTTAGGAAATGTAGGCCCATTTAAGATACGGAGTAGATCCCAGGGCGAACATTTATGATAATACAAAGATACTACCTTTAATAATACCATAATGGAACCAAATAATAATTGGTTCTAAATGAATTTTCATTGAGCTCATGCATTGGGCCGTTGAGAGAGCGGATTGCTTAGTAGTGCAGGCTCAAATGAAGTACTGCAAAAAAAGAAAATTTATCCGAGTATGAAACTGACATAATGACGTGCAGAATGACATAAAAAAAGAAATGACTTGTCCATAAAAAGATCGTTTAGGTTTAATAATTTCTCAGACTTGAACCAACATGGTGTCGCGAAAAACCTGCTTATGTGTCATTGTCCCCTAATAAACTCTTAGTCTAAAATAGCTGGCACTTTTCCATCAGATGACTCCTTAATCACTCCTTAATCATTAATAATAAATTAGAGCACAGAATAATATCTTTATTTAGTTTATACATTTCGCCAATTTATAAAAATAATTTTTTAACTTACACACGCAAGTGAGAAATAAATCTGCATATATGTGTGTTTTAAAATAAAAAATAAGTGGTGAAAATAATCGCTGGCTTACATCTACTTTACAATATATTGCATGCAAAGCTTGTATATACCTGCTAATTCAGTCTCATACGTTTCTAGCAAAAAAGGGCAACGAGAATTTTTTTAAAGAAAGTAACGAAATTGAGAGATTTGGATGAGAGAAGTAACCTAACGTTGAACAAGGTTCCCCTGCCTGGGTTCCTTTTTAGCTAGTCTAAGAAATAAGATAGGTAAATTCAAAACGTTCCCATTGGTAAGCGCTGTCAATTTCGAATGATTTGCTCTGATGATGATATACAATTGTTTATAATCACAGAAAAAAGAATTACGTCCGTATACTTGTAAATGGCCTTGCGGCGGTATTGTGGTAACGTGTCGCATAGCGCGCCGTTATCTCGAACTTTACTTCCAACGGTACCAGAAAAAAAACGCCTACCATCTAACTGGACACTGTGGGCCGGGGGTTGATTCCTTGTGCCATAAGAGGTAGGGATTCCTCGGAAAACGGTAGGTCCCGACGCAGCCTGACCTTTGTTATCCTTGCGCCGCGCAACCCAAACATATACTTGTAAATATTTTTTGCTGAATTTTTTTGGACACTGCAGGGGCGCAAATGTTAACGTGATCTCCTAATGGACAGTCAATCCAGGTTCAACTGACCACGGTATTATTGCGGACTAATTTCTCCCCGATGTCTGGGGATTTGTTCCCTAGCCATTAAGAAGTTCGGACTCCTCAACAAAATGTAGGTCCTTTGCTCCACGGTTGCGCATAGATAATGCTTTCATATATGATGACGCGGGTTCTGCTCTCACGATATCATGGAGCGTGTGCTGTTATTCTCTCCGTCATAGCCCAGGGTGTGGTTCCCGTGTTAATAGAGGTGTGGATTCCTCAAAAAACTGTAGACCCTAACGCAGCGTGGCCTTTGCCGTAGAAACAAAAATCGACTTTTAAAAGCCTTTAACGGGGGTGGGGTCCGTCCCCCCAAAAATGACCAAACTTGAAAAAATTATTTGCTTAAAAAAAATATGAATCTTTACAAATCTAATAAGACCAAAATTTAGTTACTAAGTCGAGCGGAATACCATCATGTCGAAACTTTTATTAATGATATATAAGAATAAAAATAAGACATTTTAATTTGAGTTCAATTTACTCGGAATTTCATTTTTGCAATTTTTTTCAAATTCAAAATGCTGAGGCTTTTAATCCGTTCAAGATATTGCCTTGAAATTTGGCAGATATATAATGAGTACATATATAAATAAACCTCCTGAACAGAATTTTGATATTTTAATTTTAAGTACCCATTTTATCTTGTTTTATGTTTCTCATTACGAAATATTTTTAAAATATAAATAAAGATTTTTTCTCTGGTTCTATGCAAGTTAACAAAAAAATGCTTCAGAAAGAGTTTCCACTAATTCATTTTTAACAAGATAAAATATCAAAAATAAAAAGCGGAAACTTAACGACAAGTATAAAAAATGGTCAACATCCTTTTTCAGCGCATTGTACATTCTTAAAAAGCAAGTTAGCTGCAAATCATTTTTTACCCAATATCAGTAAAATATGCCCTATAAATGTACACTCAAGAAATTAAATAATTTTAATAAATTATTTTTTATCTGAAGGTGGACGGACTCAACTGTACCGTAGGCGTCAGTTATATAACGGTATCGCCGTACATTTGATTCTAAATCAGAAGGTTGCGTATTCAATTTACGTCCGGGTCGCGGTAAAATTTTTAGCTTCGCTATACAGCATTAAACGTCCTTTTTGTAATTCTTCACTGTCATCTTATGTAAATGTATTCTGGAGCAAATTCTATTAACTATGAATTGGGGTCGAGTTCTAGTTTTTCAAAAGAATTTGTAATGAGATATACATAGCGTAAAGATTCATAAAAGTAGTGGCTATGTTCCGTTCACCGAATCCGTTTTTATTTTCTCATGTGTTAAACCATCCAATTACTTGGATTTCGAAAATAGACAATCTTCAACAGTATCTAGACAGAATTTCAATTATCCATGTCTGCAAGAAACATATATCTAATGGACTTTTAGAGCATCTTAGACTTTAAGGGCATTTTAGAATTCAAGAATTTTGTTTATTTGCTTTAAATGCTCGACTCACGCAAGATTTCCATAGATAATGCAACTTTTAAAACGTGCTTAGCTATTTGATCCAATGCATAAAAGTTGCGTGTCTTTTGTATCCGAACGTGTTCGAAACGTGCTAGGATTTAGATATTTTATGCAGTACACCATAAGCCGGAATATCTCAGATTTCAGGTTATGAAAAATTAACTTAACAGTATTTTGCTGCTCACAAGAACAAGATGTAAACACGAGTTTCTTGTCTCTTTCGAAAACTTTACTCTATCCATAGATCAGTAATCTTTTCCTTTCTTTTATTCACATCACTTTCCGACTCTTAACCCGTAAAAACATTGATAAATGAGTGAGATTTTCATTTTCTGCATTTCGCTTTCTCTGAAACAGCTAATCATTATAAGGCGGAGCGCTTGAAGCAAAAATGAAGTTAAATAATAATTATACGTATAATAGGACAGATACATGATTTGTTGAAGAAATTATAAATATATTTCCATTTGTGTTTTGTTTCAAGTATTCTTGATAATGCATATATATTGTATATTGATAAATATAGAGATTAAATCTCTCTCATATTGGTCAGTGTTTTGATTTTGTTCTTTTATCAATTCCTTGTCCATGCACCTTAGTGTACTGTGTACGATCGGCTCTTTAAAACCCCCTCCTTTCCCCAACCGCTTCGGCGGCCACCCTTTCCAATTCCCCCCCCCTGCCCAATCAATAATAAAAATAATAATAATAATCAATTCCTTCCCCTTATCACCACACTTGCACCTACTTATGCATGCTCTGTGAAACTGAAATTGCCATACACCCCCCCTAAAAACGAGGTGGGGAGTGAATGAGTACAATTCCTCTAAAAGTGTTGAATAAAATTTATTGGCTGGTAAATAATACACCATAAAATCTCCAAAGCAAAACATTTTTTTTCGTAAAATTGCTTATTTCTACTAGTGCATAATAAATCCTTTTTTTTTTGCAATGCATTTATCGATGTAATATGTATCACACACTCGTGCGCGAGCCTAAAAGATATACCGAACGGATGACCTACTTGCGGAGTAGCATGACTTGCTGTACTTGTGCCATAAAAATTGAACGAACAAACAAACCTATAGGTACGGTGTGAGGCCCAGGGAGCCTGCTACACCTCCTAAACTCGAAGTTCATATATTATTTTATTATTATATAAATATTCAAATTACCAGAAAGAACAAAATTATTTTCCAATACTCTTTCTGCATATATAAATTGTAAAACGCTTTTATATGTAGCAATTTTTCAAAGAAAAATACGGATAGGGATATAAGGAGGGAGAAGGTATCATATGAAGTAAAATCCTGCCACCTCAAAAATTATCAACTGTCTGTGAAGTTAAATGTCCAAGAAGAAATGCTTGAATTTTGTTTTCCTTCGAATAAAAACAGTGAACTTTTTTAACCAAATATAGACGAATTATTTCATTGCCACTGAATATTTTTTTTTTCATTTCTTTTCCGTAAAGTACATTTAATAAGAAAAAATTAAAATCTTGAAAGGTAAATTTCACATCCCCCAGACGAAGTTTGACATCCCCTCTGAGCAAATATTCTAGCAGACATCCTGGTGGAGCCTTGGATTACTACTCCTCATACTTCACAACTGTTGCAGAATTTCATTGTCTGCATTGAGTGTTTGCTTAATCCTGTAAATGTTGTTTCATATTTTGTGCCAAGCGATTTCTATTAAAGGAAAATCTTGATCTAGCAGATAATGGTAGCATTTTGGTATTTTATAGATATCTCGTGAAATGGTTAATGTAAGTGGATGGAAGTTATCTTGCTGAAATTCGGCGTAATGTGCGCCAGCTATGAAAAATATTGAGACAATTTCTAAGATTTCATGAACATGTCGCCAAGCTGTTAAATTACCTTCGGTATGGCTACCTGATTCTGTAACGGCTATCATAGATAATCGATCTCTATACCACAAAGCCTTGCGTTCTGGCTATTCGATATAGTTGTTTGGACTGCCCCATTTACCACGCCACCTTCATATGTAAATCCGGATATTGCCAGATTCTAAGCAAAATCTATATTTATTACTGAAGATGACATGGCGTTATTCTGTCTCCCAAATATTTCGGGAAAGGCACAAATCAAAGCGCTGTTTATGTTAGCTTGAAATTAGTAGTGAGCCGCATCATGGACGACCCACACGCAACCATGCATTCGTAGAACGGTTGAAGATAGCTCGATGGGAGATAGTTGACTAATGACTCTACGTGCTTTATTTCTTGCTTTACGTGTGTGCTTTCGCTCAGCAATTTCTGGACAAAACAGAAGCCCTCACTAATAGTTTTAGATTTATTTTCTCTAATTTCAACGCTGCTTCAACAAAGATCTTAGTTAACATGGCCTTTGCGATTTTTAAAAACAAAATTACACATGGTGCTCCACTTTTTTCCGACTCTCCAATATCCACAGTTAAAACTCTTAACACTATTATAAATGGAAACCTCAAGAGAGCTCTTGGAATTCCTAAATCATCATCAAATGCTCTGACAAATTTTATTACAAATAATCTAGACTTAGATCTGACCTTCAAATATAGCTTTCACAAATTTCTCTTCCACATATGGTTTGATAGAAATTGCCCTAACCTGGAAGAAATAAAAAAATTGCTTATAAAATCTCATAAATATTTTCTAACTACAAAAGAGTGGACGATATATTTCAACAATCCATTGAAGGAATATTACAAAGGAAACCCTTCTTGGAATTCACCGATAAATATTCTTCGCAATAGATCAATAATTTCCAACTGCATCATGATTGATGATTGGCCATTTCAAAATAAATCTTTAAAAAATTATGAAATAATAACCCTATTTAATGCATGCATCAAATACAACTTTAAAAATTTTGAACAATGGGATACTTATGGTTCAAAAGAAGAGAATCACACAGCTTTCGCAATAACAAATATAAAGAAAAATTTAAGATACATAATTAAAAATGATTACTCAATTTTTACAACAGAAGCTTTTTCCATCCTTTTTTGCATCAACATTAACTTCCAACATAAAAAAGTAATAATTTGCTGCGATAACAAATCAGTTCTACAGGCAATTAAAAATTTGAAAACAAAGAATTCCATAATTGTCAATATTCTTCAAGATCTGGCGAATTTAATTGGAAACGATGTTGAATTCTATCTAATTTGGGTTCCAAACCACTCAGGGATTACAATCAACATCAAAGCAGACCTTCTAGCTAGAAACAAATATCATCCTACAGTACATTTACAATGGGCTATAATTAATGAAGAATTACGACTTTTAAAACAATCCTTCCATCACTCCCTTATTGATAGATGGCAAGATAGGAATCATTACTTTCAGTATTGCTTTATACCTCTCAATTTTTCACTTTTTGATCTTCCTCTTTCTAGGAGACAAATCACACTGTTTATCCGATTCCTAACTAATACCCTTCCTACTAACTTGTTCTTATATCGATGGAGAATCGTGTCAATCCTATGTGTCCAACTTGCTCTACAATAAACTCGAATGACCATAGACTATTTTATTGCTCAAGAAATTTAGCCATCCGAACAAAATTCCTTCAGCGTTTGAACTTGCCAACATCATTTATTCCTTGTCGCAGAAGTATATTTCAGATTGTGATAGATCATCCTTCACTGTTGTGTTCTTTCCTCGACTTTGTGTGTGTGATTCCATCTATAATGTTTCCTCAACATAGTTCCTCGACATATCAAACCTAGGCAGAAAAGCATTAGCATCTGCCAAAATTTTCCCTGTAACACAGAGGCTGAAGAAGAAGAAGACCAGCGTGTGGCTGGTTGAAATTCGATTTAGTTCGTTTTGAATTTTTATTTGTATTATACGCAATAAATACGTTGAGAATTTCAATTTACTTTTAAACTAGACTGGGTTTACCTCCATCTTTCCGATTTGATGACAAATATGTTCAGTTTTCGCATTTAATAACCCTTTCACCGAGTAAAGCTTTCTGCGCATTGATCGTTGCGCCTAGTAGATATCTCTTTTACTTAACCCGTTCATAAATGAACGGTCGTTCTCTGTTCGTATTTTTGTCGGTCATTAATTCTAGTTTTGTTTTGTAAAGTTTTAAATAAGATTCTCCAAGAAAAATAAATAAAAAATAAGCAAATACCTTTTCATTTTGAAAAATTATCGACTTAATAAATTATATGAATATTTTTTTAAATACAGATAGAGGCGTAAAATTTGGCTGCTGATGTTATAATTGAATTTGAAACCGTTAAATGCATTTAAAATCAAACTTGCATGTTATTATAATTGAGTGTAGTTCTTTAAATGCGCTTAATGTATGGATTAAGCAGTGTGGTGCGGGCTTATATTATGGTACATAACCTTTCACATGCCTCCCATTTTTTCTTTTGATATACTTCTTGAAAAACATATTTACATCTCTAAATAAGGAAAAAAAAACATACATTTTTAATTTTGCTTGTACCTTTTACGGTTTTCTTCAGTCGCATATATACTTCCACATTTTTTATTCCAAAACCTGTACGAATATATATATATATTACATTTCATCCCATTATGATTTTACGAAGACTTTGTGGCAAAGATTGATAGATGCAGAAACTTGAAGTATTTGCATAATTTCGAAAACTATGGTTACTTCCAATGCTCTAATTCCTTCGTCTCATAAACATATTTACATTCCTACACTGGTTCCGCATAAAACGCATCAACTGTTTATTTCCTCGATGTTTCTGTTCCCACATTATTATATAATTCATGATCTGCTAAGTATAACTTATAAAAGAACCTATTAGTCAGGAGAAATTAGTCTTATTTCATGAATCCCTACCTTCAATACCTTTAACTGAATCTTGGTATGATTTATGTGCACACCCGCAATCTTAAATATCATGAATCTTTCACAAAAATAAGCTGGAACCAAAATTTGTTATTCTGATTCATTTATCAGGAAAGCGTACTTTTTGTGCTAGTATTTTGTGCGATAGATATCGGGTCCTAGCGAAACGGAGACAGGGCCCAATTTTTCTTTGTATAGTTGTATGCAACTAAACCATCGATTTTGTGATTACGAAGTCATTAAATAAAGAACAAGATAACGTTTTGGTTCGATGATTTGAAAAGAAATCGCTTTTTTAGTTCTTTAGATTTCTTTGTGCTTTCACTTCATTTCGATTGAGGCTTATAGCGTGTATCGATGCCTCATATTTTTTCCTCCTCTCATGATACGGTAGCAGATACTTCAGCGTACATAGAATTAATATCAGCAAAGAATAATTGTACCTCGATACAGGAACCCAGTTTGGAAAAGTACGTACAGTACAAACGACGTCGATCTGTCACACTCAGTATTTCAGTCTGTTTTCCAACTTTCAAGTTGGCCTTCAATTTTGTTCCTTTCCTTTTAAAATAGCTACATTTATATACACTGTGAAGTCAAAATTGCTCGGTAGGAAGAAAACTACTTATCAGTTGAAATTAATGCATCGTTTATCTATCGTGGTCTTTAATGATTGCAGCGACGGTTTTAGGT
>QLNU02015360.1:79481440-79504276 GCA_006491805.2 Dysdera silvatica
GTTAAAATTACTAGAAAAAGAAGATTTTTTTGGATACAATAAGTAAATGCATGTCAAAGTTTGAAGTTCTGATTTTTGTATATTCCACTGATAGTTGTATTTGGAAATTTTAAGATTTAATCATACTATTAATAATCTTCTGATAATTATGATTCTACTTCTTTTCAAATTGAAACAGTTAAATTATTGGATTAAATCACAAGAGGGATTCGCATTGAAGGAATTTTCCCGCGTTCGTGCAGCATGCCGTTAACTCGGGTTTGATTCTCTATGGTGCTAAAAACAGAAAATTTAACGACGGTCTGTTCACTGTTGTCCGAATGTTGATTCCTAGGCCTTAAGAAGTTCAGCCGTTTCGAAAAACTATAGCTGCCAGCGCAGCATATCATTTGCTCTACTTGCGCTGAAAAAAGGCAAATTATTTAAACCCATATGTCGAAAAATCGATTTTGTTTTAATTCGGCATGTCTTGAAAATCATTTACAAATATAAAGGTTACTATAATCATATTGCATTTGTGCAAATTGTAATTGTGAAAATTGTATGCAATTTTTTGTTTTCTAAAAATTTTCTATAATGTATGTAATGTACGTTCACTTTGAGTAGACGCGAGAAGGGTTAGTCCATTGAATTTTAGGGAAGGTCGTTCAGCGAACTGGTTTTCCCGCGCGAAAAACCAGTTTCGGCAAGACGCCCTTCCCGAAACTGCAATGGACTAACCCGTCTGCTAACGGTATCACATGCTAACTGAACGCGAACGTAAAATACATATGATCCTCATTTAGTTTTGAAGATTACGGTGATAATGTAATAATTACTAATTATTTATTCGTTCAAAATCGAAGCTAATTATTAATTCAAAATTGTAGGGGGTGTTCTTAGAGTAACTAATTGCGCTAAATCCTTTTTGATGCATGGGTACATTACATAAAACTTTGTGTTTGAATAAATAGCAATTCCTACATTTTGAAATGTGTGGCAAGATTTAGATGCGTTTTTCTTCACTGAAGAACCAAAATATTATGACCACCCTCATCATCTGCAAATGGGCTCGTCTGACTGTGACGGAGGACATGTGAGCCGATTGGAATGAGTATTTTACGACTGCCGGTGATTCTGAAGTATAATTCTCTCGATTACGTTTGTGGGTGATGGCTAAGGCTGCTGATATAGGTGAGTTTAATAGAGAGCCGATTGTAATGGCCCGACAGTTCGGAACGAGTATTTCTGAAACTGTATGGCTCATCCGGTGTTGGCGAGCTGCCGTTGTTAGGACCAAGTGGATATATGAGCCGAAACAACTAGTAGACGGGAATGCGTCGAATGTCGACGCGTCATCAACGAAACTAAGGCTGTTCCGCTTGGTTATGCAAAATCGACAACAGCCAGTGTCTCAAATGACATCAGATTACATTGCAGGTCCATGTAAAAGTGTTTCGGAACATATAGTTCAGTGGACTACGTTTCATATAGGACTCCGCAGCAGACGACCCTCTTATCTATGAAATTATATCTTATGTACACGAATCGGATAAATTCAGGGCTGTACCCTCTTGGGGCAGCGTTATTTAATGTCCGAGGTCGGGGGAAACATCCGCAGAAACAAGCCAGAGATATGGCTGCCAGGCACAGACACAGCAAAACTCCCATGTGCCAACAGGCGAGACCACACCCAGCGTTCCTGGCGGCGAAATTCGGAAGTTACCCAACGTAAACAAATGTGGATCTGTTAAATAATTGTTATCGCCATTTACCCCTCTAATGTATCCGGGAACATCGTAACTGGACCATAGAACGACGGAACACTTGCCTGGTCGAAAAAATAATGTTTCTGCTTCATCACACCGATGGTCGCGTCGGAGTACGCAGTCTTACAGGCAAACAGTTCCACCAAACATGTACTGCGAGCCATAAAAAGAGCCATGGTGGCCGTATTATGGTTTGGTGGATGTTCTCATGGGCGTCTCTGGGATCATTGGTCGTAGTAGAACACACCAGGAAAGTTGTTGTCCCTTACGTGGCATCTGTCTTCTCCATCAAGAATAGAGTCTTCCAGCAGGACAACGTTCTCGATTACAAAGTCAGAGTTGTGCTACAATGTTTCGAGGAGCATGCGAATGAATTACAATTGATGACCTGGCGACCTAACTCAACAGATCTTAATCCCGTAGATCATATTTGGGATTTCATGCAACGACAGATCAGAACTCAAAAGCCACCACCCTAGAATATCTGATAATTGCGTGACCGTTGCTTGCATATCTGGTACCATCCGTCTCCGGCAACCTACCAAATATTTGTGGCATCTCTGCCAAGACAGGTTGCATCTGTTTTGTGTGCCAAATGGGAAGCAACACGTTATTAGGTAGGTGGACATAATGTTTTGGCTTTTCAATGTATGTTACAGAAGTTTTCATTAGGACAGTAATAGCTGCCTTTAAAATGTTTAATTCTTTAAAGCATGCATCATTCTTTTATGTTTTATAACGATAGAATAAAATATCAGATATCACAAATGCATATATAAAGTGACAGTACATTAGGACTTTAATTTCATAATAATAGAAAGTGGGAATATTAACACTAAAGATTTTTAAATTAATTATAGTTTCAGAAAATAAAACATAGATGGCCATATTATATTTTTTCTTAGTATAATGGAAAGTTTTCCGATTGATGTATTTTAAAAAATGCTTCTTTTCCTCATGAACAATTATCAATTAAGCTGGCTGTTTAAAGGCAAAGTATCTTACGTTTAGCATTATAATATTTATTTTCTAGCTTGAAATCTTAAAAAAGGCGCGAAAGGGGTGAAATAAGTGCATTTTGAATATTCCATATTTTTTCCAAATATGTTTATTTCAAATTCTCAGCCAGGATAAACAGAAGTATTCGCTTTGCCGTGAGGGGAATTTCGTCAGCTGCATTTTGTTATGCAAATCATGGCGTTTCTCCTGTTTTTATTTTCTCCCAGAGGATTCCAAAACATTTTGACATAAGAAATTTATCAAATAAACGCCTCACAGCCGTGAAATATTCCTCTAATGGTGCTTTGAATAGAATTTCGGAATAGAAAACGTTTTTGCTTTGTTCTCTCTACTCTTAATATTCGCTTATCAAGAATTAAATAGGACCCAGCTCCCGATACTGATATATCTCTTAGTGCGAGCAGTACTATCTGTGCAACATGCGTGAAGGTGCAAAATAGGGCATCTCCTGATCTTTGCAGTCTTGATTTCCTTTAAGCATGCAAGCCATTCCTGTTAATTTCCGGATACATTTCCTGCAATCTTTGACGGGAAAGTGTCACGAGCTCAGTTTTATCTAAATATCATTTGTAATACTATCGAGTGTGTCTAGCCAGTTACGATCTCTCGTTCTCACATCAATATACGTGGGCTGCCTTATAAGAGTTTCCTTTCTCTTTTAATATATTTTGGCTAGGCTAATACGAAAGTGACTAGAAGTATCCAATGATATATATATATATTTTTTTTCGTAACATAAACTTTACTGTTAAAACTAATTCGAGCGAAAGTAACATAATGCATATGAAACATTTGCTTGTAGGTATCTCCCTTCGTTTGTGTGTGTATGTGCTTTGTATTTTTACTTTTCCGCTTATGTAAATGGACTTTAAATACCAAGAGTTTCGAGAAATTGAACTTTGACGTTGTTTTATCTTGACATTTTTTTATTATTTTGAAATAAAAGAATATTATAAGAAACCGTTTCTCCCGCTCCCACTTTTCTTTCAAATTCTCCTTAAAACAGATAAATTTTTTTATTCTAATTTCATTGATTACGAAAATACAAAACCGTTTTCTCTGTATTTTCTTATTTGTAATATTTTCTATATTAAGTTAATTGATAAGATGTTGAATGGTTGATATATTTATTGTAATTTTTTGTCCCACACAGAATCATTTTACAATTTGTACGTAATCAGTATGTGATCATACTTCATTGGCATATTTCTCAATTAAGCTGTTAATCTAAATAATTTATTTAGGTATTATCAATTGTTTTAATAATATCACTCCTGTTTAAAAAAATAACTTATATTACAAAATATTTCTTTCAATTTTACGTGTATCTTTTTCCATAATTACTGTTTATTTGCTTAACACTGCATATAAATGATCTGTGTGACAGATCAAAAGAAAATACAATTCCTTCCCCCGACCCATTCCACTTTGCCCTTATTTACACTCACTAACCAATCTCCGCATTATGGATATTTTAATTTTCTTTTTAAATAAGTGCATGCTATTTATCTTACGTGCCTGGTACTTTATTCTACGGTTCAACTACCTTAAATTCTACACTATTCTTATATATTTATATCCTGATTTTTGGTAACCGTATGTAGTCTCACTTTGTTTGGCACAGAATGGCACGTATTGTCCTTGAGCCATAAAAATACAACCAAACAGACCCTTATTTTTGGTAATTTGTATTCCTGTTTTCATCTAAGATTTTTTTTGATTATGATAATCTATTGAAAATATTTACATTTGCTCACCATACAATACGTTAAAATTTGTCAAGTTTTCAACATTTTTATTTACTAATATTCTAAAGAATTATTTTTGTGATGTTTCTGTTGTTCTTACATTGCTTTTTCTCAAACACACTCACAGTCCTTTTGTATATTTCCACTCCTTGTACTGTAAATGCGTTTGGGAAAATATGGGAAAAGAAAATGTAAACTAAAATGCCACTCTATTAGGTACACCTGTGCTGAGCATGCGAATGAGTTCTATATGTTGCAAGACACGTAATCACATTTTTGGATACAAATATAGAATAATACCCTGTATTGTATCATAATTGTAAAACCTTAGCAAAAATGAGGAAAATGAGTGATTTAATGAGTAATCTAATCAGTAATCTTTGAACGTGGGATAATCTTAGACTTGCTAAAAAAGACCTCTCTGAAATGGTTAAGTTGTAAACTTTCCGTCCACCACAGTTTCAAATGTACGTTATGGATGGTGCAACGAATAGAAAACATCAGGTTGGCGATACCACTGTAGAAAATATTCGCTTGTTGATGAGAGGTGTCAGAGGATGTCCAGCATTGTTCAAGCAAACCGAAAAGTCCCAATTTCGAAAATCGTGACTGAAGTCAACTGTGGTGGGAAGAATAACACCTCGCAATGAACTATTAGTTGAACCTTGCCGCTAATGATATAGAACAGCCATATACGCTACCATTGATATCAAGGAAGACTAGGCGAAAAGATGCCTCCTCTATTCACAGTAACATCGATATTGGACCATCGAGGATTGGAAAATATTTTCGGGTAATAAAGGGAATGTTTTTCGCATGTATGGGGTCATTTGGTACCCACAGAATTGCGTTTGAACGTCGCCACATACGTAAATATTGTTGCCGACAAAATTAATCCCAAGCAAGGTGGTTACTTCCAGAAGGATATTGCTCTGGTTCACAAAGGCGTAATCACTATACATTGGTTGGAGGAACATGAAATGGGAATTTCTTTCCTACAGGGCTTTGCTTACATAGTTCCCGTATCTAAATCGTATTGAACATCTTTGTAATGTGCTGGAAAGATTTGTTCGTTGCCTTCCTGCACTTTCATCAAAACTCCAGCAATAGTGGGGCCTACTCATGTTGGTATGGTACGCTTTTTTCTGTATAACATTTCAAAAACATTGCTGAATTCCCGCGTCTGGCGCAGAATAGCCCTTGTCCTTGCGCCATAAAAATGCAATCAACTTATTGAATTCATAACTAGGTCTACTTAAGCCTGGCACGGAAGTTCAAAATACTATTAGGTGCTCCAAATGAGAAGCAGCATCTTAGTGTATATAAGCATATAATAAATAAGCGCGTCTTTGTTAGTCGTGCAATTTCGTTTTCATTTATTTAGTTTAACTATAAAATTCCCGTAACTAAAAATGCCAAAGCACCTAAAATCACATTACTAGTTCCTATATGTAGCATATAATAAATAATATTAAAAACCCCACCCACACGCGCACATAAATTTAACTAAAACTAAATGTGTGCTTATTTAAAACGATAAAATCAGCGGAAAAATCAGGTAAATGTATAGCTTTTAACCAAAGTTTATTGAAAATTAGAGCAACTCACTAGCTTTTAACTTTACGGCGTACGGTTTGCTTTTTTATATAAAAAACATGCAGTACCATTAACCCCTTTTCCAAACAACCAGCTGGCTTTCTTAACGACAGTCACTAAACTTGCCGTCGCGTGTAGCGAACCCTAATGTTAATGCTATAATCTAGGGCATATTCTCCTTCTCTTTCCCTCGCAGAAACCCTGTCTATGCTATTAAACCTAACAAAGTCGATAAAAAGAGTGATAATATGCATGTAGATGTCTAGTTATGGCGGGTATCGTAAAGACAGTTTTATATGTATGGGTAAAAGTATTCATATGTGGGGTATGGGTGTCATGTATTTATAAAAAAAATGCTTGGCGATTTTTGGCGACAGCAATGTGAGACAAAAGATTAAAAATATTAACTCTTTCCCACATCTTGTTGGTATTACGTGTTACTATTTTTTAACGATTTAACTCGTTCGAATTCCCCGCTCCTAATGGGGAGCATTCTTTCCTGAGAATAACGATACTTTAGCGGACACATAACGTGTTTAATATTTAATTTCAAAAGCAGAGGCAATAAATCACTGAGGGCCTAATTTGAATTCCGCGAAGACAGGGCGCTTGGTCCTAAAAGCACGCTTGGTGAAATGATTAATTAGGCACCTTAGCACCTAGTTTCATTGGTCTTCATATCATGAGGTAATGATATTAATGATGGCCCATTATACAAGGACCAGTCCTGCGTAGGTCATGAGCTGCTGTAGGAACCCGGATTCAATCGCTAGACCAAGGTGGTTTATGACACAGAACCCTCTTTCTTGATTGACGGAAATGAGGAAACCAATCATCTCTTCTGATAAATCTCGAGGATGCCAAGACTCTGGTTTCATGGTTAGTGTTGATGCAGGCCCAGTAATTAATTTCTGAGTGCAAACACGCTTCTGCCGTCTTGGATACGCTAGCTATCAATATCCACTGATGGTCATATATGAATGCAGTTCTACTATTGACAAGCTATCTCATTAAACTCCAGCTATCCGTATTGTGTACTGGTATCCTTCAGCTAATCGCTGAACAAAGTTTGGTGGAAATTCCAGATTATTTATGCCTCGCATTCCAGTACTGCCACAACGAACTCCTGAGTTATTACTTTATGTCCACATCTGGAGCAGTCTACTGACATCTCGAAAGGAATGCAGAGCACTCAGATAAAGTAGGCATGAAGTAGTTGCAAATGACGGCACTTTTGTACTAATGACTGCAATTAAAATGTAAGAACTTTTCTACTGCGCTTGGATAACTATGTATTTATGCTTGTTTAATATAGAATGTGAAATAATAAGGAGTCCCACTTCCCAAAGAAAATTCTCCTTAGGGGTGATAGAAAATTATTAGCACTAGTTGAAAGTATATCTGATGCTGATTACGAATTTATAAAAAGGTTTTGTCAGTGCTCTGCCTTGAAGTGCCTTATCTCGAGATTACAAATTGTACTTAGAGCCTATGAATGAAATGTGCTGCTAAAATTTCTGTACAGATGACCACAGGTAACCTCACCGCTATTTACAGACACATAAGAAAACTATTTTGCATCTGACATACATACGTTAAATTTCAAAAAGCATTAGGGACATGACCAAATTCAACATCAAAGAAACATTTTAGCCTATTACTCGAAGTTGAATTTTAACTTATTCTCGATACTTTCCGAGTATTAGTTCATGTGTAATAATTAGAGCCTTGCGTCTAGTTTTTTGTCGAAAAAAAGGAATTAAAGCTACCTGTGATACTCTTTTGTAAAAATCGTAGACTTTTTTTCATTTTTACTAGATATTCTCATTGCGAAAAAGCGTAATCCGCATATCATAGAAATCTCCCTGAGAGTGATCAAAATCTGTCAGAATTATTGGAGAGGATTTTTAACACTAGTTAGTTACGCATAGGTAAAGATTTTGAAGGTGTGACGTCGGGAGGTGAGTTTTTTCGGAACTTCAAATCGTAGGAAGCATGTGTCTCTTATGGGGTCCTGCGATGCTTCAGTGGTAAAGCGTTCGCCTATCGTGCAGTTAATCTGGATTCGTCCCCCAGTTTACTACCAAAAGAAAATGCTTACCGACAAACTCTTCACTGTAGTCCGGGGGTTGGTTTCCTGGGACTTACGAGGTTCGGTTTCCTCAAAAAAATGTAGATCCCGACTCAGCATAAATTTTACTGTCCTTGCGCCGTAACATAAATGTGTCTCATATAATTTAAAAGCCAAAGAAGTAACCTATTGGCGTTCCATCGTTGCAATCGCTATGTGTTCGTAATAAGAGTGAAAAATAATTTTAGAGTTCCTAATTTTCGATTACCTTCATTGGGGATTTGTAAGGGGAAGTGGTTTTTGTAATGAGTCTGTAGTAGAAACAAATTTTCTACGATTTCTGTAAAGGTAATCCTAATTCTGTTTTTTGACAAAGGCTTAGAAGCTATGCTGCATTTAACTTACCTCGGCTTACGATCAGTAAAGCGTCAGAATTCATGTTCAAATTCAATTTTAAAATAATAATCCAAAACATTTTCTAAAGCAGAATTTGAACATGTTTCCAATGTGTTAACTGTGGAATGGCTTCCAATTTAATTTTCAGAAACAAATTAGGGTTACCCATGGCGCCCTCTGTAAAATTAGTAAATGTCTCTCCTATAGACTACCCATCTTTTTTAAGCTGATTTTGTATGTGTTCCCGGCCATATGCGTTATATGCAGCATAGCTTCGTATGTCAAAATAAAATTAAGGTTACCTCTGATCCCCTTTGCAGCAATCGTTGAAAGCATATTTTTTCCAGAGACGCATATTATGATTTAATGTCCCGAAGGAAGCCGCTTCCCGACGTCGCGCCATCAAAAGCGTTATAAATTCGTAAACAGCGTTAAAAATTCCCCAACGCTTCGTGACAACGTTAATCCTTCGCTGATAGTTTTCCGTCATTTAAGTGTTTTCTATGGAAGATATGAAAACCGCTCTTTAAAGACATCATGAGGATATTGAATTAAGTCTTCTTTGTGGAAAACGCTGAAAAATAAACCTTACGAATCTTCAACAATAAATTTAGACGTAATATTGAATTGGAACTTGTTATTTACTATCGAATATTTAATATCATCGACTGTTTAGTCCAATATTGATATAGTATCTGCACAAGTCAGTATTTCCTGTAAGACGAATAATTTATTATGGCCTACCATGTAGCCTTTTATACTTCAGTATTTCGAATATCTATAACGAAATATCTGAATGTCGGCTCTTTTCCAGTTGTTGAACATAAATACAGAATAAAATAAACCAGCAAATTCTTACATAGATTATCATAAGTCGACTCTCGTGCTAGTAAGATAGTAAATTATTGTTTTACTATATAATCTCTTAAAAAATTTTGCAGCTCGTGCAAGCGCGTCTTAACCATCTTACTTTCTCTGTAGTCTAGACATGGCCGTCTCACAACGAGGTTTATCTTTGATATCATTCAAAATAAGCAATTTTGTGTTTTCTTTAGGACACTGATTTGTAGATACATGCATTCATTAGGTGGTTAACCACGACTCCCTCTTTTTAATGGAACTCTGCCAACACAACTCCTGGGAAATGGAACTGTCTCCATTAATGCACGATTACAAAGAGACAAATGAAATTTTTCGAGAATCAACGCAATATACATCATGCAATATGCAGATCTGTTAACTTTCGCAATATTTTGTTTGCTTAACCAGTGGGCACGTTTCCAAGTAGGGAAGCGTGTTATCGCTTATTATAGAGATACACTGACCATGCTTTGTGTTCGGCTTACGTTTATGAGAATTTTTACGAACAACTTTCTTTTGTTCAGCATCGATTGTTGCAAGCTGGATTGTTTATATAATGGGACACATTTGTCTTCATCTGCCATAAAGCCACGCGTGTTATGTAGGCTTACAAGTGTGGTTCTTGGGAAGAGTGGGTAATGCGTAGATAAAGCATGATGCGGGAAAGACCATTGCCACGGCGTGATGTTTTCATCATGGAACGCGTTGAACTGCGGATTCAGAACATCAGCTAATTAAAAGCATGTACGGAATCACTCATGTCAATTGACTACTTGGACAGTAATGTTGTACTGAGTGAAGACTCTTACTACATTAAAATGCAAGGGGGGGGGTTCACCGATTTCTGCAAGGCCCACATGAATTTTAGTAATCAGATTATAATAATTTGATAATTAGCTGCGGCGGTTTATACTTCGTTGCGCAAGAACTTTTCTGCAAGAGTATAATTTAGCAGACTGATAATACAAACATAATGCTGATAATATATGCAAGTACAATACATGACAATATTTGTAGAACTCACTTCTAATGCGGGTAAAAAGTTGTCTGCAACTAACTAAACATTTGATTCCATAACAAAGGGCACGGACTATCGGGTCTCTAAGAACAAGTCAGCGCCAGTTTCATAACTTCTTTGAAAACAACTAGAAGATAGTACGTAGTGTAGGTATCTCTTTCCATAGAGCCTGGTTATAAAATTGTACGAGACGGCAGCGCAGGGTAAACGTAGTCTTCATACCATAATTTGTTAAATATAAAACAATTTTACCCGGGAGAGTGAATTAATGAGTGCGTTTTTTATGTAGACATTGTTCGTTTTATGACGACCCAAATGATGTCAGTTGCATGTTAATGAACGTAAAATAATACGGCGTTTGTTTTATACTTGTTCTTGGTGAAATTTGCATGCATTTGCGCGTACGTTTCTTCCGTTGAATGTATTAACTTTCGTGTTTATGGTTAGTTTTAAATGTGAGTTGAAACATTATAAAGAATATAGCCACTAAATATACATATTTCTTTGTATCCGCAACTTTTCACACAATTTTAAACAATCATTTGCTGTTACGTTTTAAAATTTATTTCAGTTCAATTTCTTTCCTTTATTTTTAAGACTTTAAACAAATTATTCTAATAAAAGATAATATACCACCAGTAGAAAATTTAGAGCGTTAATGGGAGATCAGGGAAAAAAATGAAAAACCAGTTCGAGTAGCCCCGATCCCTTAACACCCACGCGATATATAATATAAATAATGGTGGCCACATCAACAGTAATGAAGAAATAGATAATAATAATTAACTAACCAATAAATTTCATACTTTGTTAAGTTTCATATTTTGAGATTGTCCATTCGTGTTTTTGTTCATAAAATAAGATAAATAAAATTATAATCTCTAGAAACTTGGTTGAGAATACGTAGATAAGGAGTAAGTGAATATAGAAACTCGGATACCATTTACTAATATCACAATTACGAAATACATGGACAACACAGCTTTTTAAAATTGGATACAATCGAAGAGATAACTTCCATGTACCTCTTGTGATGGGCTAGAGGACATTAAAACGCTTTTAAATCATTTTTAGGTTAGACTAGGGGATTTAAAACGCTATTTGAAAACAGGTTAGTAAATGGTAACTTGGATGATTTGAAAAAATCCCAAAATTTAATGTATACTCATTCGTACATGTTCGTTCTAGAGCGCATTTAATGTCATCATGGTACATACAGATAAACGTAAATAATAATGAATGTAATAATTGCATATTTACGTCAGAGATTAACTTGCGTTAGACGTCTTTTAGATGGCGATACAACTACTACAGTGAATTTGAACACCAATAATTTACTTTGTCTAATATGCTTTTATTTTTATACAACAGCTAATGCCCCATAAAGTAACACTACTTTAAAATAGGTAACTATATTCGATTTAAAACATCTTTTCTCCCGCTTTTCTCAATTTTCTGCGAAGTAACGAATGCCAAAGCTGTAGAAAAATTCCAAACTACTTAACGAAGTATCAGTTGAGAACTGCGTTAACAAAATGCCTTGATTAACTCAGCCGGTGAGAGCTTTGGAGAATTTCGAGAGGCCGCCCTTTCTGAAGACTCTACCCAAACTTTTCTCTTAATAAAACTAATGACCACGATGCGATACATCAAATCGCTTAGCATTCTGTCGTTACTTGCACCGATTTACTCTCTTCCAGCGAATAATTGAACATTCGCATTTGCGTCCTTTTCTGAGCCAGGCCAAATAAGTTTTAATACCTTAAATTTACCCTGAGTATTCTGCTCAAAACTACGCAATAATGGAATCGATTAAGTGATTAGTTGCTTTAATTCTTTGTGTTCTGGGAATACGTATTAAACCCGAAGAAGATATACCTGTGCAAAATTGACTTTTACATATTTAAGCTTATATCGCTAGAGAATTACAAATTGCCAATTGAAGTGATCTTTTTTCATGTCCAGAATCTGGAATTTTACCATGAAAGTACTTCCGTTCACGTAGAAGAATTTGGACAAAATATTGTTATGAATTAAGGAAATTTATTTGATTATGTTGATTTTTAGCTAACAAAATCGTGCATATGACGAGGCAATAATAAATAATCGTTTAAGTTGACAAAGTGGGAATACGTTTTGCGATTACCTCAAACTTGTATTCGTACTTATTTTGTATAATAGGCAAAATTTATCTGATTATTGTAGTTTACATCAAAACAGAAGTGCTTGCAAAAAATCGCAACAAATAATTTCCTCATTATTTTGAATATGTAAAAGTGTTTCGCTATGAACATTCTTTGCAACGCTGCTGTTTTTTAAACATGCCAAAACCGTTCATAAACAATCTCTCAAACCTTAAGTACTAAATTTGCATCTAAGCAAAAAAAAAACAAAACCACGAAGGATAGCCACCTTAGGGAAACTAAGTATTTATCCATAGAGATTCAGATTTATTCAATACCGTAACCCAGATAGCAAAGATCGTCCTAAGGACAACCTGAGGATGTCCAGAACGTCCTCAGGACGTCCAAATAACTATCCTCGCTATCTGGGAAATAGCAAACTTTTGAGTTTGTAAAATATTCTTCTGCTCTGGTGAGTATAATGTTTCAGTATTAGTATCCCTTTGGACTCCAGAAGGCTCCGAATGCCCGAGTCGCTAAAACCCCACAGAGTCCAAGATTGCCCGAAAATGAGGAGTTGGGCAGTTTAGGAGGGGCTGCGGCACAAGTAGAATTTTCAACCCCCTCTAGGAAGGTTAATAATATAGATCGGACAGTGGTCCGTGCGGCGTGTATCAACCACCCTTCAGGAACAATATACATGATTATTTTGTAAACATTTTTTACACACTTGCAGATTATTGGTCAGTAAATACAAAGATATTCGGGAGAAGTCTATAATTCTTTGGTTATTTTCCTCCGTGTTTTAAATAAAAATATTTGAATTGTAAGTCATTTTTAAATTTGCGGGCGTCTTTAGATTTTCACAAATGTAGTATTACTTTTAGACAGACGTGTAGAGAAAATAAATGAAAATTATAAAGGCAATAAGTAAAATATTTAATTTTTCAATGAACTCTTACCAAACATTTATGATGCCTTAGTGATTTCCGAAGCGTAAACTTCGTAAACCTTCGCTATAGAGAAATGTGTTGTACATACATATATCATAAATATTTTAAATGATTTCTAAATATTTTTATATTTTAATTATTTTCATGGGTATAAAGAATTAGCAAACAATTTTTACATTAATTTTTTTAAACTTTAGTTTTGGAAGTAAACCAACGTAGAAAGTTTAGACTTTCGTCGTATTATAAAACGAAATTACCAGTAAAACTTTTAATTTGTTTGAGATTTCTTCACTGAAAATTAAGTATGAGATTACTGCAAAAACCTATTGCACTCTGCTGACAACTGTAACCAAATTTTAAAATGTAAATTTCACACAAGATAAGTAAATATTTGGCTACATAATAGTTTTTTATATAAAATGTCTAGCTCCCTTGATTTCTAAATATATTTCCGAAACTATCCCCCATTATCTACAGTGTAAAAGTCAGTTTTGTAATTAAATTTACCCTCTACCAAAAAGATGTAAAACTATTTTATATATAATTTTATTAAAAAAATGTGCCTGAAAAAACACACTGAAAATTTTGAAGATTTTATGAAGGCATCTACCCAACTACCCATCTATCCAAGAAGACTATCATCCCAAACCTCTTATGATTTCCACAATTCTACCCACAAGCAAGTTCCTTCCACTTAGGCCCGCCTAATCAGCCCTACTTTTCTTTTGGAAAGTAAACCTGTAAACACTATCTTGTGCTTCCATATTATTTTATATCTTTTTAATCTTTTTTCCTCTTTAAAAATATAATCTGTGCTTCACCCTACACGCTGTACATGGTATTTTAATTCATTTAAGTCATTAATACTTGGGTGCATGTTGATTATTCGGGTTACTTCATATCAAGTATTTTACTAGTATATACATGAATTGTTTGCCAGTGTAAAATATATTGTATTGGTGTACATCCACATAGTTTATTATTTAGTTTTGTATAATATTATTAATAGTAAGGGCGAATTTACTAAGAAATCTAGCTAGCAAGTAATAAAAAAATCCTTAATTACTGGCTGTGCTCAGTCATTACGGCATCGAGTGAAATATCAACATGATTTAAATTTAAAAAAAGTGCGAAAGAAGAAATACAGTGACATGGTATCACCGTACTCCCATATTGTGTTAGGACTTAGGAAATATGAAGACATTAATTTACAGGTTTATATCGTAAATATAATAAAACGTTTGGCAACTTTCTGCATGACAACTCATCATACACAAAATTCTTCTGTATGATGACTTTGGCAGAGTATGAAAGTAATGACATTTTATACCATTATTAGAATCCCTATTGCAGCAAAATTGCGATTTTTTTTTACATAAATCTGAGGTTTTTTTTTACAAAATGTCTAAATAATTAAAAAATTAAATTTTTCGATTTATGTAACTTCGATTTCGAAGGATAAAAATTTGTTTCGAAGGCTGTAAGTTTGTTCAACAGGAAATAGAATTAACTCTATGGCGTATGAATGGGACCTGATATTTAAATAGGAATGTAAAAATCTAAAAAAAAATAAACGGATGATATTTAATTAATACATTTTACTGGTTCAGTGGTTGTTAATTCTCCGTTGCTAATTGTCAGACAAATCGTACTGCAGTTTGGATGTCACCTTAACTTTTGATAATAGCATGCATGACCTGAAAGAGTTTTTGTGTGTAAAAATACATACAATATATCTAAACATTTTCATTAACATCAAGGTTTACTGAAAAATATTTATCAGTTTCAGATATAAATATATTATTAAATATTAAACTGTGTCTATAAGAAAAAATGACTGTATTCAAGTTAAAATTTATAGATTCTAAGACACCGGCTTTTAACTGATCGCGAACAATATGATCAGTATTTACATATATTTCATTTGATGCAATTTGCTCTTTTACCCCTACATCCACTTTGACTAAAAGGTTTCAAGGAACTTTCAAGCTAAGAGTCCTCGAAATAAATTCTGCCTTGGGTCTCGCAAATTTTTAAGCCGCCACTATACTATATACGTATATGTGAATGAGTGCTTAAGCTTAATCGATTGATTTTTTTTTAAAAAAATTCACTGAAATAAATTTAGAGCAACTGAATTTTTAACGTTTTCAAATCTGAGAAGAATGGGAATAAGGGAATGGAAAGAAAGGACCTTGGATTAGAGCTCCTAGAATTCCAGGCTGAAGTAACAGCGCCATTTTGTTGTAAAATTGCGGTTTAATTTACATTGGCGATACAGATTTCCCGCACTGGCGCAATGATCGCTATTTTGGCATAAAAATAATCAACAATCCGCGATTATACGACGAATGTCAATATTGACAACAAAGTACAAAGATTGACAGATCTTACCAAAACCAGTAAAATTTTGACATTGGTCGGCATATACGAAATACAAATGAAGAAGGTAAAAGCATATACCATCTGCAAAAATATTCGAGTATGTTTGAAGAAGGTGTATGTTCTTACCCTCTTCATTCCTATTTCATATATCCAGACCAGTATCAAAATTTTACTAGTTAATGTAAACATTGGCGCAACTTTTAAAATGTCGCCAATAAATACAATTTGCAACTACAATTATGTGATAAAATTATTATAGCATATTATTTTCCATAACATATATATATATATATACATGAACACATGTTCTCATTACTCTTCTTATACAATTCAAAGTGCCAGAAAAACTGGTACACCTACGTAATATTGTGTAGCCCCCAACCCCACGCATGCACACAGAAGTGCCGCAACACGACGTGGCATGGACTCGACTAATGTCTGAAGGTATCCTGGAGACAATTCACACCAGGAATCCTGCAGGGCAGTCCACAAATCCATAGGAGTGCGAGGTGGTAGAGATCTCTTCTGAACAGCACGTTGCAAGGCATCCCAGATATGCTCGATAATGTTCATGTCTGGCGATTTAGGTGGCCAATGGAAGTGTCTAAAGTCAGAAGAGTGTTCCTGGAGCCACTCGGTAGCAACTCTCGATGTGTGGGGTGTCGCATTATCATGCTGAAATTGTCCAAGTCCGTCGGAATGCACAATGGACATGAATGGGTGTAGGTGATCGGACATGATGCTTACGTACCTGTCACCTGTCAGAGTTGTCTCTAGACGTATCAGGGGTCCCATATCACGCCAACTGCACACGCCCCATACCATCACAGAAGCTCCACCAGCTTGAACAGTCCCCTGTTGACATGTAGGGTCCATGGATTCATGAGGTTGTCTCCATACCCGTACACGTCCATCCGCCTGATGCAATTGGAAACGAGACTCGTCAGACCAGGCAACGTGTTTCCAGTCATCAACAGTCCAATGGCGGTGTTGGCGGACCCAGACGAGGCGTAAAGCTTTGTGCCGTGCAGTCAACAATGGTACACGAGTGGACCTTCGGCTCCGAAAGCCCATATCAATGATGGTTCGTTGAACAGTTCGCACGCTGACACTTGTTGATGCCCCAGCATTGAAATCCGCGGCAATTTGAGGAAGTGTTGCACGTCTATCTCGTTTAACGATTCTCGTCAGTCGTCGAATGTCCCGTTCTTTCAAGGTCTTTTTCCGGCAGCACCGCTGTCGGAGATTTGATGTTTTACCGGATTCCTGATATTCACGGTATACCCGTGAAATGGTCGTACGCGAAAATCCAAATTTTGTCGCTATCTCGGAGATGCTATGTCCCATCTCTCTTGTGCCGACTATAACGCCACGTTCAAAATCACTTAAATCTTGATAACCTGCCATTGTAACGGCAAGAACCGATCTAACAGCTTTGCCAGACATCTCTTGTCTTATATAGGCGCTGCCGACCGCATCGCGTTACGCTGATTGGTTGCAAAGCTCCGTTATTTGCATACGCACGCCTGTACCAGTTTTTCTGGCACTTCAGTGTATATATACAATATTCATGTTTTTATATATACAAAATATTTATTTTCTTATATATATATATATACAAAATATTCATTTTCTTATATATACAAAATATTCATTTTCTTATATTATACAAAATATTCATTTTCTTATATTATACAAAATATTAATTTTCTTATATATACAAAATATTCACCATGCACATGCATGGGTGTTCTCAAAAAATATCCTCACTAAATAACCCTAAATTATAAACGTGAGCCTAACGCTTGGGCCATGAATTTCCCAATTGCATTAATTTGGCCATGGGAAATTGTTTAGGCCCGTAGTGGTGGACTCTTTTCCAATATAGTTCTAGGCTGGAACGGCAAATTTTCTAAATTTTGTTACATGATTAACTAATGTGGATGCAAATAATAACAGCCCTATAGTTCCAGAACGGCTCATTTTCGGACATTGGTTCACTGGACCAAAGTTGTTTCTTTTGATCTCCTTCACCTATTACACATGCTTGACAATTCCCAACTGCCTGCAGTATGGTAAAAGAATCATTTTCCATACCTGTGATGACAAAATAGTAAGACTACTCAGGGCAAGGGAAAGGAATTTCCGATGTTTTTTTTGCCTCTGCTGCATTATTAGGTCTATCGCTTAAATTATATGTCAAAAAAATTTTTTTGTTTGTTTGTGTAATTAACTACGTAGCAACGATGTGGATGTAAATAATACTTTCACTCTACAGCCAAATCGGGTCCTTTGCGGACATGAGGATTTCGCCAAATATGGCTTATTTTATGTCCTTTACCACCACTTTCAGTTTATTCCATTAGTTCTGAATCACCCTGTATGCGTAGCATTTGAATTGGGCGATTTTGTCAAGATAAATTAATAGCAATGATTCTATATATATATATATATAAATCAAGAATCAATAAATTTAGGCAGATCATAGCTGGTCTGAATTAGAAGAATTGGACCTGCAATGTACAAATATTGATTGGCGTTATGAGCCAATAATCATGGGTTAAACATTTTTTTTTGTCTCTTTCAAACAAAAAATGTGTTTAAATCTCTGCCGCATGGATGGTTATAAACGAACAGGTCTTCCTGTATAATGTCTGCATTGAATGGGGAATGTTGGATCTTTAAAACATTGTTTAACCCATGATTATTGGCTCATAACACCAATCAATGTCTACACATTGCAGATCCAATTCTTCTTTCTTATTCAGACCAACTATGATCTGTCTAAATTTATTGATTCTTCATTTATATATTAAATGGAGTGTTATAAATGCTGTGTTTTATAACAACTCCATTTGCATCATTTAAAATGGGTACATATTGGGCAGTGGTTAATGGTATTGGTATGGGATTTAAATACCTGGTACTACAAATTTATTACGTTGGTGTGATATAGGTATCATTAATGATAAAACTATTCAAAAACAATGTTATTACTATTGTATAATTTGTTCTGAGTACATATTGTAAAATATTTTTTAATTGTTTTCAAACCTATATATATATATATATAATAGATAAATAAATATATATATATAAATAACTAGGAGAGATCGAAAAAAAAAATCCCACTTGGGTGAGAGAGCAAACTAGAGTAGAGGACATCATTGTTAAAGTAAAAGGGCTGAAATGGCGATGGGCTGGGCATATTGCAAGAAGAACTGATCAACGATGGACAACAGAAATTCTGAACTGGATTCCAAGAGACCACCGAAGACCTAGAAAACGTCCTCAAACTAGATGGGTGGATGAAATAAGAAAACAGGTTGGGGTGACGTGGAAGCGAATTGCTCAGGATAGACTTGTGTGGAAAGCATTTGGAGAGACCTTCATCCAGCAGTGGATAGATAATGGTTGAATATGATGATGATGATATACATAAATAAATAGCAGTGATTTTATATTTTTATCAACGAAAAATGTATTCCATTCAAATTCGATTTTATAGTGCGTCATTATTTAAAATGAAATATGAACAATAAAAGTTGATTTATTTCTTTGAGACTATTCCTTTTTGGCAAAGAGGGAGTGGACACAAAGATCTAGGAAATACACTACCCCTTTGAAGAAACACCGACAAGGGTAGAGACTCCTGTAACTATTTGTTTCACATAAAGGCCACACACACAAGTACTTAAAATGCTTAATAAGGTCTTTTTGCTTTTTGAAGTGAGACAACATTTACCTGTCAACATGTTTTTGGGCGAGTCTCTTTTCAAGGGACAACAGCTGGTCTTCAACGGTATACAGGTTTCAAACCTGCTTGGAGCTTAAAAGTATGGAAAATTAAAGGATTAACATATGTCTACTTTTATTCCACTAAGTATGGTCACAATTTTTCCAATTTTAGCAATTTATTAAACCAAATAAACTCACATTCGCTTTGGTTGAAGTTAAAATTAAGACAGCTGCCATTTTTCTAAATCACTCTAGAACATTTTCGGAAGAACAATTTAAAAGTGCCAGATTTTTCCTTACATTCTGGAAAGAACATCGCTTCGTGAACGCAAACGATAACTCAACTTGGTGTTCCAAATTTTGTCAAAGTTTCGATTTTACTATCCACTGTGCATAACACCAAATTTAACCGCAAACCCGTAATTAACGACGCTGATGCTAACTCCCGTTCTTACCCCACTGAAGGCCATGAAAAAATGCTATTCTGTCGGAGCTATTGTAGGATGATAAATTACTTTCCTTGACCAGAACCGCACTAGATGGGGAACGTAGCCTTTACTATTTTTTTCGTATATCCGAAATGCTATTTTTAATTTCTTCCCCACTAAACGATCTGCTTTTAACACTAGCGTTTTCCCCGCTAAGTTGGCTATGCTCCGAAGCGCGTTTACGTGTAATCTAAGGCATGGTGTTAATGCGGATGAAAAGGATCTTGTCAGACGTAATCTCGAGAAGAAATTTAATAGCTAGGCTTATTACCGAATCCTTGCTTTTTGATGACCTTTCTCTCGTCAGTTTCATCATGGTATCTAATAAAATATCATAGCTTTATTTATTATTTTTCTCAGGGAACTTTTTCGCCCTGCGGCTTTTATTTACGCTTTTTAATAAACTTTTTTTCTACTCGAATTAAAGGCATGTAAAGTCTAATGAAAAGTGCGAATGCTTTACGGACCGTGCATCACCTTCCTTTTTAGCATTTAATGAGAAAAACGGGATTTTCCTTTGAGTAAATCTATTTTTTAAATATTCATTTTTTTTCACCTAAAAAATTTACAAAATTTTTTTTGTCGGCGTGATTAAATTTTTTCAACATCCCATATTATCAGAACTGCTGTGAATCGTGAAAAAAATTGGAGTGCGGAAAAATTACTAAATGTAATACTCTTTTTCTTTTTAAATAATTTATATTTCATAGAAAAAATAATGGGAACAATCAAAATATTTGGCTGACGTTTTTTCTGGTTTGCATTTCGGTTATACATTCTCCTGAAGCGCTTTATCAATACAGCACATACAATGCACAAGCTAACGATTCTTTTTGATTAGATAAATATAAAAATTAAAGTTCATTTGTATAATGGACATAGAACGATTAATATAGGGCACATCCAAATAATATAGAGCCCACCTACATAATTTTTGCTTCAAATATGAGTTATGACAGATATTATTGCTGTAACTCTCTTAAATTATTATTAATATTAAGCTTAACTACTTATGATATCTGATAATCTTTAGTGAGAACCTTACTTATTAACTATGATTGCCTTTAGGGGTAGTTTTTACTATTAACGAGTTTTGGAATCAATAAATGTGGAGAAATTTAATTTCAGTGGATTATCCATAAAAATATTTTACACTCAAGATCACGTTTTCTCAACATGTACCTTAAGTCATAAGTGGTTTATCCATTTCAATCTGATGAAATCAATTACAATCGAACCACGTTAACAAAAACCACTGTTTTCTGAATCCTCATCAATTTCCATAGGTATAGTAACACGAGCCTGGGTTTTTCGGATAACGCGAACTCATTTTATAACTTCTATTAACTGAATATGAACTTCTATGAATTGGATTCTAAGAGATCACCGAAGACCTACTAAACGTCCTCAAACTAGATGGGTGGATGAAATAAGAAAACAGGTTAGGGTGACATGGAAGCGAATTGCTCAGGATAGACGTGTGGAAAGCATTTGGAGAGACCTTCATCCAGCAGTGGATAGATAATGATTGAACATGATGATGATGATTACTATATATTTAATTGGATGTTACTGAGACGAAAAAAAAACGAGAAAGTGCGTCTTTATATTATATACAAATATGCATGTAGGGACAGTATGGTGTAGGGGAAACTTTCTGTCTAATCTATAAAAGCCGGAAGTTTTCAGAAGTTCCCCTACGCGATACTTCCTCTGCATAAAGGAGCAATAGAAGGTAAGGGCAATAATTCACCTGTATAATAAATAAAACATAATGGCAGTAATTCACCTGCATGATTTGCTCTATACAATAGGCAGTAGCATGTATGAGCGACCTTTGGGAAAGTAGGAGAATACATTTACTGGACAAAAAACGAAGTACAGTAGAACCTCCATATAATGAAATGGACGGTTCCATAAAAAAATTCGTTATATAGGAAATTCGCTAGGTGGAAACGATGTATTCATGAACCAGGGTATTACAATATAATACCACAGTTAAAATCCCGCTTTACAGTAAACGACTGTTTGTCATAAATAACATTCAACCATTTAAAAATAGATGTTTTCAAGTGTGCGTATTATATTCCCACGGGATATTAGGGAACCTGATGTCGCAAACGTGACCACTCGTTTTTCTCTTTTGGTCGTTAAAATTTCGTTAGATAGAAATTTATTTCGTTCTATAGAAACGCTTTCATATATAACGACCATGGGGATTTACCAAAACTATGCTATATAGTATACTGTATATAGAGAATTTCGCTATACAGAAGTTCGTTATATGGAGGTTCTACTGTATACGATTATAAGCAAAAAATTCTCGATAATGACCATAGTCATCATCAAAATATGGGCTTATCTCAAATGGTTCTCCAGATATAAAATTTTATTTTAAGTGATCTTATTGTCGATCACACTGTATGTAACTGCGTCAGTTTTAGGGTCCATTTCTTTCAACATAATTTATTTTATTAAGTTCCACAGCGATTATACGCGGTATTATTTCCTGTTGTTAGCATTCACACATTTGTCCACTCTAGTAAAATAGTATCATTGAACATGATATAGATAATAATATAGAGTTTATTTAATCTCTAATATATATCATCATCATCATCATCATATTCAACCATTATCTATCCACTGCTGGATGAAGGTCTCTACAAATGCTTTCCACACAAGTCTATC
>QLNU02015360.1:79507124-79535731 GCA_006491805.2 Dysdera silvatica
GTAGGCAACAAGCTAATGGGTCGGTAAATTTTCAAATCCTCTTTATCCCCTTTTTTATGCAAAAGAATTACTGTTGCAGAGTCCCATTGGTTTGGTATGTTACCGCTGTCAGGGGCGAATTTCTAAGTAGGCATACAAGGCACAGGCCTAGGGGCGACACTTCTCGTGGGGCGGCATCAAAGAGCTTAAAAATAAAATTTTCCAAACTGAACAATTTTGAAAATAATGTTTCTTTTTAATTATTGTCCTGTTTCCCCCAACAGCGATAATATAGGCTGATATGATCATATTGTTTACATTACAATATCAGATACTTCCCACCAGAAACGGACCATTGGTTGTTGATGTTAAGTTTCTGACTTTAAGAAAAGCCAGTAAGGAAATATTTTGCAAGCGTCATTAAAGGTAAAGAAAACGATGGTCTATGTTCGCATTGCGCTTTCTGCTGAACATGAATCACCTTTCATACCTATCACAGTTACTGCGCGGTTTTGGGCTCCTGTTTATTTTGGTAATACCATTCCTTCATTGCAATTTTGTATTTGTGATTGTGTTTGCTTAGTTTTTTTTCTTTTACCATGCTTGGCAACGAAAGATATAGATTAAATGGTCTCACGACCCTTAGAGCTTCAAAAATTCGATTTTGGGGGTTATTTTTTTTAAGAAAGAATAAATATTTCTTAATATTTTGGTACTAAATTTGTTAAGATATTTCAATTTTACACGAAGATATGAATTTCTACGTGGTGCGCGATACTTAAATGTCCTATTAAAAGAGGCGTTTTAAATGACGACTATCATCGAATTACAACGGAAAAATGAAGTGCTACGTCCAATTTAGAGGCACGGAGGACAAAACGAAAGACAAGTAAAAGCTGATAACGAGGCACTTAAAGACTAGGAAGGTACATCATTTGCTGCTGATGTGTTTTGAATAAAGGAAAACATTTTTAATTAAAAAAATCTATAATTTAAACTTTAAACGTGTTTTTCTCAAAACGAAATTTTGGGACTTGCGCGCAACATAAAGAAAGAACTACTTGTTCAATTAGTATAAAATTTTTCACAAATATTGTGTGGACCCAACTGCACATTCTTAACTTAAGTAATCAACATCTGAGCATTATTTATGAAAAACAAATTTTTTTATGTGTAAAAATTATGATAAGTTCAAATTGCGACAAACATTTTCGATTAAAAAATATTTCTATTTAATATTTTTTAAAGATCCTAGAACAAAACAAATCTATGTATATAACTATTATTTTGCTATAGAAATTTATTAGTTTTGGCGAAAATAGTTTTTTTAATCATGCGCGCAAAACTTACATGAATTGAAAAAAGTGTAAATACTTAACATTAAAAAAATTTATTATTTAAATAACCAATTTAGATATTATATATATAGTAATATATTCATAAAGCCAGAAATTCATATAATATTAGAATATAAATTCTTTATGCCAAAATTAGTTGTAAGTGTTCTACAGAGGTTTGAATTTCCCTTCAAAATAGTCAATTTTTGCTTGCTTAACAGTCTTGAGACCCCTTAAGTGGTTTTAAATATAGGAAACTTGCCAACGAGAAGCGGGAAAAGGAGGCAAAAATCCTCAAAACTGTGATAAAAGCAGGTAGTTTTTTAAACTAACCAAAAGATAGAAAATGAAGATGCACATAAAACTGATGTGAATCTAGATTCAGCGATCTATGACTGGACAGACTGCCCTTCAAAATGGGACAATTATGAGTCTCTAGGGGACAGTGGGACACTGTCGCCCAAAGCGGGACTGTCTTATCCGAATCGGAAAGTCTGGTAACCTTACGCATTGACAGAGTTCTACGATCGGTCGGTAAGTACGTATAGTCCGTTCGCGGATAGTTGGCATCCAGGTCCGATTAGCTGCAGTAGCAGACGAGTTGTTCCATTGCAGTAGAGGGAAGGGCATCTTACTGGTTTACTGTTTTTTCGCGCGAAAAACCAGTAACGCTAAGACGCCCTTCCCTCTACTGCAATGGAACAACCCGTCTGCTACTTCAACTAACGGGACATGGACGCCAAATTTCCGCGAATGAACTATAGGTAGAATTAAAAAAAGAGAGTTCGTAGCCTTTTAAAATTTTGCGCCATGGGCACTTGTCCAGCGTGCCCATTTATAAATCAAGGCCTGACACACTTTTTATATATGTTTTGTATATACTAGTAGTAAAGGAATGAATAGTGGGAAAACTTGAACTGATAACGAAAAACAAAACTGACGCATGTATGCGTACATATATTTTCCCCAAATACGAGAAATATAATAACAGAGGTTCCATGAATCCATACTAAAATTGCAGTGGATTCAAAAAATGTCTCGAATCCACGAAGTTGGCGAATATGGTAGCAATAATTTTGAGTTGTATCTTATTAATTTGAATAATTATATGAAAAATAGCCGTTACATACGAAACGCTAAGAGTATGATATACTTTCTTTTTTACAAATATTCTTTTCTTTGTAAAGGAGGGAGGGGGCGGCAGTACAGGCTGTGCCTAAGGGCGGCAATTTTATAAATCCGCCACTGACCGCTGCAAAGACATTTGGTAAAGAATTTTGCGAGTATGTCTTCTACATGTTCTCCAGCTTCTTTTAAGATATCTAATGTAATGCCATCATCGCCAGGGGATCTTCCTTTCTTCATACTTTTTATTGCAAATGCTACTTCTTCTTTTAAGATTTTAGGAGCTGTTCCTTCGACTATCTCAGAGTCTTCGTTTAATCCACTGTTTCCCTCATACAGCTTTCTGTAGAATTCTTCAACTCTTCTAAGTATTTCTTCCCTATTTCTTGTTACGGTGCCATCCTCTCCTTTTAATGCAATGATGTGTTTCTTCCCAACAGATAAACTTCCTTTAACAACCCTAAGGCTCTTGTTATTTTCAATGGCTTTCCTTACTAGCTCACAGTTGAATTTTCTTATGTCTTCTTTCATGCTTTTGCGCAGAGTTTTACAAAGTTCTACATACTCAATCCAGGGATTGGTATTTTGATTGTCCACCTTCATATCTCTTCCCCTTTTCATGAGTGGTTTCGACTTCTCAGATAATTTGCTATTGTTGTTTTTACACATTACACCACCAATTTCCCAAGAAGTTTCAACTATTGTCTTAACAATGTTTTCATTTGCTTCTGAGATATCACTTTCATCAATAAGTCCTTCCAGTGCAGAAAAGCGATTTTTTAATTCCAACTTGAATGCCTCGGTATTTACTTTCAGTTTCATTAGATCCACCCTCTTACTTACTTGTTTCCTAATGAGCTTCTGTCGTTCTAATTTAGTATTTAAGTGCACTTTACATCTCACCATTCGATGATCACTTCCAGTATTAAATCTGTTCAGTACACTGCAATCTTCAATAATTGATTTCTTGTTTGCCAGGATATAGTCAATTTCACTAGTTCCCCCATTTGGGTGTTTCCATGTCCATTTTCTTTGCGGTTTCTTCTTAAAAAATGAATTCATGATGCTAAGGTTTTCAGCTTCTGCAAATTCGATGAGTTGATCGCCACGTTCATTCCTTTCCCCATATCCGTATTTACCAACCGATGTCTCTCCTTGTTCCTGTTGTCCAATTCTTGCATTGAAATCCCCCATGATGAGCTTGATATGTTGTTTCCCTTTGGTGTGTAACTCTTTGATTTCTTCATAAAATTCTTCAACCTCTTCGTCGGTATGGCTTGATGTTGGTGCATATACCTGTACTATTTGAAGTTGGTATCGCTGGGTTAGTTGAACAACAAGCCTCGCTGCTCGATCTGATGTACTTTCAACTTCCAGAAGACAGTCTTTAATTCTTTTGTTGATTAAGAAGCCAACACCACTTGTTCTTCCAGTTTCCGTTCCTCTATAGTAAAACAAATGTCCGCTTTTCAGTTCCACCAACTCTTCACCTTTTCTTCTAATTTCACTGAGTCCTACAATGTCCCATTTGATCTTGTCTAGTTCCTCTTCCAATTCCTGAAGTTTTGCTTCAGAAGCAAGGGATCGTCCATTATACGTTGCCAAGGTCAATAACAAACGGCAGCCTGGGCCATTCCAGTGATTCTTAGCACCCCCTGATTTCATGCCACGCTAACCGCTGCCTTGATCAGGAGCTCTCCAGCACCTGGAGACTAAGAGCCATGATTTTTAGTGCATAAGCATAGTGGAAGAATTAGTCATCATTTAACAACACTGGCTAGACTGATTGGTGAATTAGACTTCCCTTTTCCGCCTTTCTATCCGTGCAGCAAATATTAATTTGCTTCATAAATTGAAAGCCCGGCCCGCACCACTGGAAGGTGGGGTAATATACTAGGTTACTGGCCCGGCCCGTTCCACACATCGTCAAGCCCAGCGTATGTCTCCTTCCAGTTGATACCAGCAAACCTTTGCAGGCCATATAAAACAAATCAAACCTAAGTTTGAATTTCGGCAATCTGAATCAACCCTGAGCTGAATCTACATGTTTGAGAGGTGAAAATGACAAATTAATTAATATTGTAGGATATAGATTTATAAAAAGAGAAATAAAATATCAAAAACAAATACGAACAAAATGAATGTTACTAATAAAGAATTTTAATAACTGTGGCATTGTTCTTCACCAGGAACTGTACAATGCCACTCTTATTGGTTTGCTTTTTCTGATACACGATTGAGATTCCTAGATTCTGTGAAACATAATTACAACCAACGTGTGTCGAAAAAAAGATGGGTGGTAATTAAATATCCCCAATATTATTAACTATCAAGTTAAGTATTAACATAATAGTTGTTGACATTCGTTGTTGCATTAAAGTTTACATTTTTGTGGTTGTTAGTGGCGTGCTTTGAGTTTGAGAATCAGAGCTGAAGTTTGCGTTTTCGGTTCGAAAGTTTTTCTGGAATCATTCTCCTCGAATTATTGTTGTTCAGACTGCGATGACGAAACTCATGAAAGACAATCCTATTGGTTTGAGGAATGATGGATGTTCTAATAAAACTGTTCATGCTCGGCGTCCATGCCTCTAAACTCAGAATAAGGATGACCTTTTCGGGGTTTCCTCAATCGAAGATTCCTATGTGAAACTGTCGGTGATGTCTCTCATATCTTGGAAATAAGGTTCACCTGTTTTTAGCCGTGTACTGGCCATGGGAGCAGAGAATTTTGGTGGGGAAAATAGAGTAAAAAACGCATTGCAGAAAAGGTCTGCCACACACCAAGGGCTTTTGTGAAATATAGATTCTGTAACAAACAGTTATTTCGACACTGGCGTAAGGTTTAAAAACACGACGTTTCGGGAGCCAACTGCTCCCTTTGTCAAGTGAAGGCAGAATGTCAAGTGAGGGCATTCTGCCTTCACTTGACAAAGGGAGCAGTTGGCTCCCGAAACGTCGTGTTTTTAAACCTTACGCCAGTGTCGAAATAACTATTCGTTATGGAATCTCCTGATGAAACTCTGTATTGTTTCGTTGTAGATTCTGTCCTATAACTTTTATAAGGAAAATTGTATATGGTCCTAAGTTTGGTTTCAAGAATGTGAACGTGTTCAGCCGATTAAATCAGTTTTGCACTTGCAAATGAACCCAACCTCTCAGGGCAGGGGAAAGATTTGCAGGCTTCTTAGAAGTTAGCAGATAATCCCCTTCCAAACAATCCTTACCAACTATTTTTCAAGGGCTAAAAGCTAACGCATTGTCCAACTCGCATTTTTTGTAATTTTGGTCCAAATGTAATATCCCTATAAACGGGTACCCTTCAAATACGGTCACCCCGTTTTTACGGCCAGACAAAATTTTTTGGCAAGGAACTCTTTCACAATAATACTCCTCTTTTGCGGGCAAATTTTTCGGTCCGGCGAGTGTTCGCTAACAAAGGATTAAACAACGGATAAACAAAAACGTTCTGTTCCGGGCCCTAAGGCATTTTTCCTCTCTGTCTCCAAGGCCCTGGCCCCGGGTGTTTTTACCCTCTGCCTCCATGGCTCTGGCCCCCAAAGCGCAATACTTCCATGAAGTCATGAGTTGCAGACAGTGAGTTTTATAAATACTGGGTATTTTTGTAATTAACGCCGTTGCCATTGTTTGTTTGTTGAAAATTAATCCTTGTACGCACTTTTATTAAGTTTAAATTTCGCCCTTGATGACGTGGCATGTTAATTGCCAACTTTTCCACTGGGTTGAACAAAAAGAGAATGCATTATATCTTCTGGTATTATAACTCCTAACATTGTTTTAAGAATAGACCCCAAATCAGCATTTACCTTTGATATAGCGTCTCATCCGATGCACAATTTAACCGGTCCCCGTAATACAATCACAAAGAATACAAATGTACATCCGATTTAAATGCTTATTCTTTTTCCCTACCTCATTCCGGATGTGGGGAAAGAGATGGCCCTACGTCTGTGGAGGTGCGGACGATGCCATTTGCTAACAAATTGAATTGTCTCTTATCGCCCCCAAATTATCGAATGTTCTGGAAATAAGTGAAACGATGCGCATGATGCGTTGCATTTGTTTAATTACGTTTTTTTAGGGGGCGGGGGCCTTTTGAATCGATACAACCTCCCATGTGTGCGGTAATTTTTCAAGTCAACCCTTTTCATTTGCAAATTGCTTGTGTGTTTATCTTTTACGCTTCTTTGCAGCAAAAGCATTCTCGGTTCTTTCCTCTCCTTTCCTCATTTTAACGGCCGTTGACGCGTAATTTTCTAAGCTAGCGTTCTTGAATGCATTTTATCAGTCTCAATTTCTTATTCTTTTCCTTATTTTTTCTTAGCGGAACGTCTTTGAGGCCGCATTTTTCACAAAAACAATGCAGGAAGCAGACGGTCGTTGTAAAGTAATGTCGCGATGCGTTTTTACGGTATTTAATGTTTTTTTTAACACCTCATAATATAGTTTTCTTCCCATTTTTTCTGCGCTTGTCGACAAAAACAATTTAATGGACTGGAACAACATGCTTGATCAGATTCGGATATCTGATGTAGCATAAAATGAAAAGAAATTTTATGTTTATTTTCTTCAGTATATATGCTACAATGACTCTTTAGTGCTGATGGAACGGAACGGAAGCTTAAAACTGCGTTAGCCCATGCTATTTTTCATGTCCTTTCCTTAATTTTTGGGCATTAAAAATACAAAATAACACTTTTCCCAAATTGTACACATTGTTTAATGTACACTGGAATCTTTGTCACCATTGGATTATTCAATAATGGTCGAGGTAAAACCCAAGCAAATCAAAATGATATTTCATTAAAAATCCTGAGAGTTGCATAAAAAACTATTTTTAAAATGTAAGTTTTAGTAATTATTCTCTACCATGTCTCTATCATTAAAGCAATTTTCATACTTAATATTTTACAATTTTCATACTTAATATTTTACAATTTTCATACTTAATATTTTACAATTTTCATACTTAATATTTTACAATTTTCATACTTCAATTTAATATACTAATGCCTTTTCTTGCTAAGTAACCCATGCGAAAAATTTTAAGTACTCGATATAGAGTTTTTTAAGCTGATGTAACATACTTTACGTCACCGTCATTTGACTTATTTTTTAATTTTTTATGAAGTTTCAGTGCTGTTGCGCATGAATACGGAACGTTGCGTTTACGGAGACGTGGGTATTACCCCTTTACAATTTTACTTTCTGCTATAAGACGCATTGGCTTTTGACGCGCTTCAAGAAGCGTCTAGGACAGCGAGGCTTTCTCAATCCAACCACGTATTCAAATGGTTAATTAGGAAAATTTTACTTAAATCTTTGTCCGGGCACGATCTTCGCTAACAAACCGTGCAGACACCTCAAGGGAAACAAAGTTTGCTAGCGGAACTACACCTTTAGTGCTGATATATGGTACTTGGCCAAACGAGGCATCGCCTGGAACTGGAGTCATAAGCCCAATAGCCTCACGACCTGTTAAAGGTAAATATTTAAGGCAAAGAAGGCGAATGCGTCGCATACAATATTGAGCAAGTTCACAACTTACCACGTTCGTTAATGGAAGGAAGGCCAAATTGTGTTTACTATCATTTCGCAACGAAATTTTAAGACTCGCCCAGAATAAATTCCATTATACGACTCCCGATGCAAACTACAAATGCGATGCAAACACATGTTGAGACACAAATAGAATGCGTTTAAGCTTGGGTGTATTTTTGTAGCTCCAGTGTGTTATTGTATAAAATTCGTAAATAATCTTAACCAACGTTCCTTAAAGTGGATTATTCTGACACACGGAGGTACGCGATAAGCTTTTGAAAGCACACAAGATATCTTTTTGGATTAAACTGTAGAATACAGTAGTTCCCCATTGCATTATTATTGCGACCATTTAAGTTATTTCTGTACATGGGTGTTTAAGTGATAATTTGATGGTTGACTCCAGGTTACATATAACTATTTATTAACATTAATACGACGGACAATATAGGCGATTATATATTTAATTCTTTCACAGTTACGATTGAAGAACTATATTTTTAATAACTTCTTCGTAGAATTAATATATTTTAAAACAAAAACATTCTGCAATAAATCTATCATGCACGTGATAATGACGTTATTAAATGTTATAATATTGAATTCATGAGGTGAAATATCGATGTCGCTGCAATAAACATATGGCTATATATTAATGAATTACCGAAGTATATAATGCATTTCATTCATCGAATAAATAAAATGCATTATATATCAAATATACAGGGTGTCTCAGCACCAGGGTTACAAACTTCAAGGGGTCATAGTTCTCATAAAAGTGAACGATATTTGTCATAGAACCTAAGGTCTCAAACCACCCACAGCACCAGTTCTAAAACCGTCCAGCATTCACAAATATTTACAAATAGTGCGTGAAGAGCGCCAGATACTACTCAGGTCAGCTGATCAAGTGCATAGTTGATTAGGATAAAGCATATTGCGCTTCTCATGCACTGGTTGTAAATATTTGTGCATGCTGGACGGTTTTAGAAATGGCGCTGTGGGTGGTTTGCGACTTTAGATTCTATGACAATTATCGTTCACCTTGATGAGTACTATGACCCCTTGAAGTTTGTAACCCTGGTGTTGAAATACCCTGTATCATGCATTTCACTTACTCAATCTAGCAATGTATCAGTGCCACAATATAGGAACTTTTCATTACAGAAGGGTATACCACGGTTAATGTCGGAAGATTGCTAGGAAGTTTCTTATATTGGGAAACCAACGAGAACCAAACCTGAGATGCAACTGTACATTAATATAGTGTCTTTATATCGGTACATCATTAGTCCTTGGAACACGAACCTATGTGCTAGCATCAAAGTACAAATTGTTTGAAATCGGAAATGAACAAATCTAATTTAGCATGTAAGTCCGTACATTTAAAGATATATTTATCCAGGACATTAAGATGAAAAGCGTTAATTAAAAATATAAATGTTAGAGCATACAAACGTAAACTACTTTATGGGAATATATTGAAAGCGTCCTCGAATTCTAAAACAATAAGAAACATATAAAGTACGTTCGAAAGTATCTTATCTTCATTCTTATCTCGAGCTTCAACATACGCATACTTAGTTGCCAGGAAAAGAAATCATGTACTTAACCATGCAGATGAGTCTCAAAGTATAATTTTCTTCTCTTCACCTAAAAGTAAAAGTTAGACGTAAAATCCATCCAACGTTGTGTGCCATTGCCCCGTCAAGTGATTCACAAGAAGAGAAAATGATATACTTCAAACTATATTTAAGTAGAGTCCGTAACCGTTGTTTCGGTTTGCAAAAATAAATTATCACGGCGATTTTTTCGGGAATTCTTTCAAAGTCTACAGATTAATTTAGAAGGTTTGAAAAATGTGTTTCAATTCAGGGATTCCCAGAAATTCTTCCTCTTAATCCCAACTACTGTTTTATCCAGATTTAATATAAACAGAAGATATATATGGGAATAGAGTTTTAGGACCATATTTACGCTCAACACTGTAGTAGAATTTGTGATTTTACCCTCTGACTGCTCAATTTTGTTTTTGTTTTTCATCAAAATCGCTTCAAAAACTGCATATTTCTTTTTATTCAATATTTCAAATCTACATGTAATTGAGAGTTAAAATATGTAGCACATTTTTGTAACCAAAGATGATGAGAGATGAAAGATGGAAAAATTTCATACCCGCGAAAATCGCTTGATAAGAAAATCTTGTTACTTTCATGTTGCCCGTGGAAATCGCGGGATAAGCAGTCAGAGGGTTACGTTACCATGGAAATATTACTTCACAAATTACACATTATTCAGTAATAAAGCAACATTGGAATTTATTATACATGTAGTTTTTACTCATGACATATTTTCATGATATTGCATGTATAACAAATTCTTTTTGTATATCAAGTAGGCTTTTGACACCTGCGAATTTCTAAGACTGTAAAAACCTTATAACATATATCTACATGTATCATCTAATGAAATGAACTTTTATGACTATTTTTAGTACAAATTTTCAGTTCCTAAAATCTAGTTTGTTTTTGTGAAATATCTCACTCATACTATTAAGCATACTTATAAAATAGTAAGATACTTAATAATGTGTCACTTCTGTTTAGGAAAATTTAAGTATTTTAGGAAATCTTTAACTTAATTATGTATGGAATAACACAGATGCTTAATATTGTCTTAAAAAATTATTTAACGTTAAATTTATAGATTAATAATTTAAAAACAGTTTTAAGAAATCTGTCCTGGACTACATAGAAATCATCTACAAAAAAGTAATCATTCATGGTTTGAAGATGCTTTTAAAATGCTCGCTATAAGATTGTGCGATGGCTTTACGATTATGTATTGTGATCGTATAAAGAGATTATTTAATTTGTGAAGAATTGTAACATACTACTACCATTACCACACATGAAATAATGACGGGATATATATATTAAGATTTATTACCGCAGAACAAGAACTAACTTTATCTCCAACTCATAACCATATGTGGTTTGATATTGGCACAGACATCTGTTTGAATCTATCCAAAAGACAATACCCCAGACATTGCCTATCGGCAGGCATTCGCTGATCTGTCTAGTATATGTGAAGGCTACTCCTTCATTTTCACAGATGGATCAAAAGCGGATGAATATGTCGGTGCGGCATTTGTCTATGGAAATATCATACAGAATCAACAAGTGCTAAAATTCTGCTCAATTTCCACAGCAGAAATCCAAACCATTTGGTTAGCTTTACAATACATCTTGAATAATGCCGTATCTCCAACTGTTATCTGTACAGATTCACTCAGCGTTCTGCAAAGCCTGACTTCATTCAACGTCTCGCATCACACTGGAATCCACAGAGTTTACAAACATCTCGTGGATATAAAAAACGCACAGTATATTGTGAAATTCTGTTGGGTTCTAGGCCATGTTGGTATCGCTGGCAATGAACAGGTTGGCATTGCTGACAAAACAGCAACTGCAGAACCTGTGAGTGTAGGACTATTCCATTTCAAGATTTTAACGTTCATGCCCCATCCCATCTATAAAACAATGGCAGTTAGAATGGAACGAGCAAGTTTTTAGTAAGCTTCGCCACATTAAACTTCGTATTGAGGTGTGGCAGTCTAACTCTAGGAGTGGCCGTCGCAAAGAAGTTACTCTGGCTAGACTTCGCATCGGGCACACAGGCTTCTCTCATCATCTTTTAAAGGGAGAAGGCGCCCCGATGTGTGCCACATGTGGTGAAACATTGCATGTTTTATGTATTTGTCCCAATTTTAACCAGCATCGGTCACTAACTTTTTATCCAAAATAATTTTGTCCTTCGTGGCATTTTAGCAAGGTCGGGCTTGGCCGCGGATCAGACGGCCTTCGGGACGGTGCGCGGTCATGGACAATAGGACTCGCGCCTTCCGATAATCCAAGGTATGGGCCCTTTGAGAGGATACAGTCCGCCCCTGCATTTTTGGTGATACTTTTAATCATAAATTCACTTTTAACTTTTTACCTAATATTGGCTTCTCCCGTCTCATCTGAATTTATTATATCATTTCTTTTGTGAGTTTTATTACATTGCTTTCAATACATTTTTACCATTTTAGTTTTAATTTATTTCCCATTTTAAAATCGACTGTGCAGTCCCACCTTATTTGGCGCAGAATGACCGTCGCTGTTCTTGCGCCATAAAATTCAACCAGTCAACGAACCATAACTATATAATTCTTCAGTCAATAGTGATGACAATCCAGGCAATATAATAGAAGCATTAATACTGTTATTTGAATCACAGGTGCGAACTATAATTCATTTAAATCTTAATTATTGTCTCACAAACATTGAAAACTTACGAAATAACATTTCTCGTTCAGTTCTAGATTCAGATTTCGTACCCCACTTAATTATACTCCGACCTACGATACCTCGTATTTTCAATTAGTCTCTTTGCAGTCTGTATATGCCTCTTTATTTTTCTCTCGAGTACTTGCTTTCTCCTCTATTGTGTCATTCACCATTAATATTTCGTTTGAAAGCTACGATTGTTCTCAGGCTTTTTACAAACATGAAATACTACTAAAGGCAATCCATTCCCCACTAGAAAGGCTCTAGGGGAAAACTCAAATTTAGCGGCCGGTTATAAATTGCCTTAGACATATATATCGACTGCGGGACTTGCCATTTGGTCAGAAATGTCTTTTTAGGTTTAGGTGCATGCTTTTACGTTCAACCACCATTTTATTTAGAAATTTAATATTGGCAGTTGAAACCTTCTAATGGTATAGTTTTCTTTTACATTTTGAATAAAAGTTCGACACTTTTTTCTACATTCACGGGAAACACAAGAATTAGAATGGCCAGTCTCTAATATTTTTTTAGAGGGAACGTGCATAAGGATATTTCAATTTTACAGCCATTTAATAAATACTCCATATTTTATATTATTCACATTAATTCGTTCATTTCTATGATTGGATATCGCATCATGATTGTAATCACATCGTGATTGTAATTACATCGTTTTCAGCCTGACAGGATTAGGGTAAATCCGGGTTACATGCCTCACTTTTTTTAAAATCGATATTCTGAGACCCATGGCGCACAAACATGAAATTTACTTAGTCATAATAATCGATACACTTTTAAGAAGCATATATATTAGAAAAAAATAATTTACAAAAAATTCAATAAGCCGCTATAATTTATTTTTTAACACCCTTCGTTGCGGCATCTCTCCCAATTGTGTCGGGTGTTACGCCGCACCATGAGGCTTGCCGCGCTTCGTATAGTAAATGAATTTACTTCCTATCAAATACGTTTCTTCAACAACTATGTTATGAAAAAATAGAATAACTGAAATTACGAAACGAGGTTGCAAACATTATTAACCCAAAAAGTTTTTGACTTGTAATCTTTCATACAAATGATTGTACTAATATACAAGTATATCGTTTGCATGTAAATAAAAACTATTTCTATTTCTATAAAACATACAAAAATTGTCTAAATTAAAAAAAAAACATTCGCTGTTTTTATTTTGCACTCATTTTCAGAATCGGAACAAACATGGACAAAATAATGACATAAATGAATTACTTTTTTTTTCAAATAGGCTGGACTAATTTTTTAATCTATTCTCTCTCTCCCACAGTCGGCACAAAACTCATCGAAAATCGTACATTCTGCGTGAAGCCATCGCAAACTTACATATAGCACAACGTAACCATTCGCATTTTTTTGTTGTGTGATAATAATTTTCTTCATATTCATTGCATGTATTCACATCCAAAGTTTGTGATGACCCAGCTTCACTTTCCTTTCTTTTACTCATCTCATTAGGATTACCTCTGGCTTTCTCTGTTGCAATGGAAACATCATCTACTTCAGAACTAGTACTATGACTATTTGATTCATAATCTAACCACCTTCTTTAGTTATTTCTATTTCTTTCTTTTCCAACTTTCTTCTCCAACACTTTCTTTTAACGGTCTTCTGTTTTCTGCAATGGTTAAGACAAGTGCCTATTTCTTCATTGCCTTTCCTTTTTTCTTTATTTAGTTTTGAAATTGGAGATATTGCATGCAAATATTTCGATGGAATTGTAATATTCTTTTCAGGCAAACCTTTACTCGTGGATGGCTGTGAATCCACAAGGTCTTATGCTTTCGACTCAAGTTCATGTTTATTCCATGGTTCCAGTATCAATAATGACGAAAAAAAAAAGAATTTTGGAGAGCTTTTTTATGAATTTGGCGGATTTTTTGAAAACTTTGATGATATTTTTATGTATTTGTAAGAAAAGAAAATTATAATTAAATTGGAGACATTTGACTAGGATTTGCGATTATATTTAACGGCATTTGGCGCAAAATAACAAAAAATTCTAAAAATTAAAATTAACATCCGAAAGAATACGCGCGGCATATGTCCCTGATTTTAACTGCGGCATGTATACCAATTTGTAAGGTATAGATGCCTCACCCCACGCCTTCCTGATCTTGAATTCAAACATGGCGAAATAACAATAAAAACACTCTATACTAAGACTATGCTTCGCTCAAACAGGGAATCCACTGACATCGTTAAAGTCTTAGCTGTAATATACAAAATACGATAGCACACGAAAATATTTCATAATAAACTCTATAACTCACCTTATATATTTGTTAATTTAAAAACAAAAAGGCACAGGAACACGATGTTTTTACCAAACACGCTTCAAATACTAAATGGCGCACATTTGGTATTTTTTGCAGTGTCATCCCACAGCCCGTTTCAAAACTAAAGGGGGTGCGCAATCTATATCGCATGTGGCATGTAACCCGGATTTACCCTATAAGACGAAAAATGGTATGTGCGAAAAAATGTCCGACAAAACATTTATAAATTATTTACCTGGTTTTCTGCACTCGTGCGTGTCTTCGATTCGCCGTATCAATAATTTGCTTACTACTGATTTTATGTTACCGATTAGCCGTCATTTTCTATGCATTTGCAGATTGCGACGATTTCCTATTACATGTAATTGGGTTTGACCACCTATTTATGAAACATTGAATACATTTTTGCTACTCTAAAAACGAGACATTAAAAGTGTTTGTTTCTGTTTCTTGACAACAGTGTCGTAAATATCCGTACATGAATCAAGCAATTCGGGTCATTTCCTGATGAAAAATCGAATAGTGTTGACATAATCACGTAAAAGCGAATGTTACCACCCTTCCCCTAAACAATGAACTAAATTACCGATTTCAATTGTTCTGTGATAAAAAGAAAGATTGGGGAATTGCAAGCAAATTTGGTAATCATGAAAATGCATAGCACGTTCGATAATATCTGAAGAAATCGAGAAATTGTGCATCATCTTAAAACTCCTTCCGCAAAAGAATTTAATTCAATGCCAGTCTTCTTTTTATTTTGAGTTGATACAATGAAAAAGCTGCAGCAAAGAAACTAGGTACTTTTTACCAAATATTCAAAAATGATACATCAGATAGTTGCAAATAGGGTACATATTAATAAAGCGAATAATATAACAACTAAAAGCTATGAATTTCTTTTCCTTTGCGTCGTTGGTAACTAAATACGTCCTTCATCGTGCTACAAATACCAATAATACATCATTATATTGATTTTTCTCCTTCATCTGCCGATAATGTAACCTTTTATAGATCTAGCCCTCATCATCTTCTGATATTGCATACCTCTATTGATCTTGCCCCAACTCTTCATATTTGACCGTAAACTTCAATTTTTTGAAGATTTATTGTTATTATAAACCTGTGCCGCAGAAGATAATGGGAGGAATTTGGGTGTTTGGATCCCAATAATTACCTTTATTAACCATCTATTATTATCGATTTAACGTAACCCCCTTCTTAACGGTAGTTTTTTCAAAATCATCCAATCTTGAGAAGGAAGATTGCTCTTACTTCTCTCATAGATATCACAAGCGCACTTTAATTTTCATTTGAATTCTCCCAACCGTTCGTTTAGCTCAGACTATCCATTTCCTTGGCACATCGAATTCACCATAGGCGTAGAGTTACATGGACCGTTGGGGCCCGAGCCCACGAATAATCTGAAATAAATTGCGATTTTACATATACTGTAATGTATAAACACACATAAAGCGTTCTTGGGCCCCCCCCTCCACAATAATTTTGAGAATTTTACGTTGGTGTAAATCATAATTCATCTGAACCCCATATCAATAAGTATTAACTAATAACAGTGTGTTAAATCGTTTTATGGCCAAATGGCTGAGCGTGTCTTTTCTGTCATTATAAATGGGCAAAACCTTTCATTGATTCATTCGATGAATGATTTGGCTCACCTGTATGATCAAATCACGATAACACAATTGAACTCTTGCTGTTTTTGTAATCAGATAGCTCGCCAAGTCACTTTTCTTCCCAACTAGATAATAGTTATTCCCTCAAAGGAGCAGACCTTTGTTATTAAGAGCAAACAATGGCCTCTTCCATAAACATAAAGCACAATTGCATGTTTTTGAGGCGCCAACCACATCTGCTTGAATGTGAGTAATTGGTGCAGAAACCGGTAAATGGCTCACATTCATATACTGTCACCGCTCAGTTTTAAGAAATGACTGCAATTAGTTGAACTCGGGAAAACAATGAGATTTCTCCGGCACTTTGCCCACTTCCTGACGACATGCACTTGTCTTCGAAAGCATTTAAAATTTCACATTCTGCTTTTATGACGCCCGTATTCGTAATCGATATCCATACAAGTACTTCGCCTTTCTTAATGTGAACTAACTTTCTTAAACAGGATAATTTTGCAAGTTTGATTGGCGCTGCTGATGTAGTAGTCTCGAATATCATTTTGCAGGGAGCGGGGTTGGGATAACTAGCGACAATCTTCAGAGAATCAAATTTTTTAGGAAAATTTTTAAATTGAAAATGAAATGACGAATCAATTTCCTGAAAATCTCTCATACAATATTCATGTATATTTTCCATTACCAGTGAAAGAAAAGAAAAATCCATTAAGGAAATTACATACATTTGTTAAAATTGAAAATTGATCTGGAATATGGATGTAAAACGGTAATCCAGAGAAATGAAAATGAAGTAATTGTACAAGCAAAATTCACTTTATAAGATTTATTTAGAGTAAAAATTCTCTGTCATTATTATGCCTGTGACTCTTTATTCATCTCCTACGGAAATTTCGAAAATTGAAAAGTGATCTAGAGAATTGGTGAAGAACGATCTAAAAAATTATATGTTAGTCGAATTTGTTTTTTGTGTAATGACTTTAATTCCCTCACTTACGTTAAAACAGTCATAACTCCCAGGAAGTCACTTCTAAGCTATGCCTTAAATAATAGTTCAATCTTTTGTAGAGTACAGTGAACACGTCAGCACAGACGTTGGAGCAAAAATTACCCAATGAATCTAGAAATTTTTTATCTGTTAGTTTTTAGACGGAACTTCCCCTCCCTTTCAAAGCATTTTAAGGACCACCACCCCTACATTCCACAAGCCTGACTCAGTTACTCTGAATTTCTTTCAAGCATATAACCTTTATTTGAAACAAGTGAAAAATTTACTCCGCGATTGTGATAATGTTACTCTGTATTTAAATGGTTAAAATATTGTGCTGAAATTTATGTAGATTTTCGAAGAAACCAGAAATGGTCATTATTTTCTTTTTCTTTTTGAACGTAGTGAGGATTAATAAACAGGATGTCTCAGCACCAGGGTTACAAACCTTAAGGGGTCATAGTATTCATCAAGGTGAATGATATTTGTCATAGAACCTAAGGTCGCAAACCATCCACAGCGCCAGTTCTAAAACCGTCTAGCATACACAAATATTTACAACAAGTGCATGAGAAGTGCAACATGAGTTGTCCTAATTAGTTTTGCACTTGATCAGCTGAACTGAGTAATATCTGACGCACTTCATGCACTGTTTGTAAATATTTGTGTATGCTGGAAGGTTTTAGCGTGTTGGGGTAGTCGCAAACTATCCACAACTGGCATTGTGGATAGTTTGCGATCTTAGGTTCTATGACAAAAATTGTTCACTTTGGTAAGTACTATGACCCCTTGAAGTTTGTAACCCTGGTGCTGAAACCCTGTATATATATATATATATAAAATCCATATTAGTTTAGGATAGTGTTTCTCAAATGCCGGGCCGAGGGTCCATTTTGGGCCTTGATATCAATTATACCGGGCCGGGAAAGATTCCCCCAAAATTTGTCGTTTTAGTTTTCTTAGCAAATTTTCATAAATAAATATTTTATCGTATAAATACTCTGAGGAAAATAATAGTCGTGAAGGCGTCAGAAAGCTCGGATCCAGAATGCTTAAATATCTCTGCAGCAACTCTCAATGACCAGCCGCGTTTTTTTAATTATATCAGTATTAGTGAATGATTGAGAGTTTAAACACATCAATATCTTTTATCATTCAAGGAAGAGTGTACCGCTCATTATGACCTGTCGTAAAAAAGTGCTTGTAAACCGATTACAATATTGTGTGGTGCATCGTCTCTTCTTAAAACTGAATGAAGTAACATCTATGTTGCAAATGCCTGTGAGCCCTAACCACTCGGCAAGGAAGCATATTAAAAAGTGCGCATTAATAAAAAGAGTAAACTGATAATCTATATGATTATGCCATAAATAATTATTCATACTTATATTTTAATATATGAACTTTAAAAATATGGACAGTATTTACTAATAAATTTTTGTTGAGACTGGGTCCTCAGCTTATAAAAAAAAGAGCTTACCTGTCCGCGGCCCCATTAAGTTGGAGAAACACTAGTTTAGAGAATTTAAATGACTAATTTTTTACTCTAGATGTATGACTGTCTCGCAACTTTTAACGTGTGTACTCCCGGGTCAAGTGCTGCTTATGAGATGCTTTTCTCCTGGTTTTTCAGTGTGCCGAATTCCAAATTCTCCTTGTTTGAAGTAGAATTACCCTTGCTGTCCTTGCGTCATGAAAATTAAACCAAACAACCTATTTCCTGCCACTATAAATACAAATGATTACCATAAATGAACATGAAATAATTTGGCTACAAAATCCATTTGGTCTTTAAATTAGACTCATGAAAAAGCTCATTGATAATTTATCAAGAAATGATTGGTTTGTTTCTGGTGACATTTTATCTTGTCTTACCATCAAAATTTCATAAATTTGTTTTATGAAACCATTAAATTACTCCTAAATTTAATGTGCAGCATTTTTCAAAAACGCTTGTGACCTACAAGGAAGCTTGTATGTTTAATAATACGTAGTGTATTCATAGAAATTTATGTGAAAACTTTCAAAAAATTTAGTACTTACACCTTCTCGGTTTCTTCTTTTGAAAAAAGTTCATTTGTTATAAAAATAGAAAAAAGCGGCAGCAGTAACAAAAACAAATTACCTTCAATGGAAGTCTTATTGTTCTGCCTTTTTATTACTTTCCCGTCTTGGGGAGTTTTCGGTAAAAAGTTGCTGCGAAAGAAGAATGGAGCAATTTTCATTCTTAATCTTCTACACTTACTTCTCAGAAACGTTTAGTTAGAATCAGAGGTTTAAAGTTGAATAAGAAAACAAAAATATCCCGCAACTCTAGCGGAAAGAACACGAGATCAAAATCGAAAGTCGCACGTTCCGATCTGAAATCTAAAAACTAAACGAGAAATGCAAAAACAAGAAAATCGCCAAGGGGAAAGGATAAGCCACGGGAGGAAACCAGTTCCAAGTGAAAAACAATGTCACCATTAAGCAATTAAAAGTTCGAAATTACTTTACGAAGAAAGTATTTTTATAAACCCGTAGAAAAGGAAGCCAGACGTGAAGTTAGTTTTCCTGCGACACACTGGTGCTATGCAGAGCAATTGGACCTGCAGGGGCCAGGAAGGGAAATACGGAAAAGGGAATAATTTATCTAGGAGCAAATTATTGATTTGGCAGCAAGCGGGGGAAAGTAAGTGATATAATTAGTTTCATTACTGTTTTATTCTTTTTGCCTCAAGTGTTTCCACTCCGCACTACTTTTTTTTTTATCCTTTTTCCGATTTGGAAGGCTAAGTTGATGAGAGGAGGGAATTGTAAAGTTTAGCCATTCCGGAAATATCCTTTTTTATCCGCGTTTGCATTAGCCACTTCTGAAAAAAGCCCTTGATCCATCATAACAGTTCAAGCAACCTCAGTTGAGCACAAACTGATACAATGCTCTAGGGAAATACAAAAGCAATAAATACTAATGAATGGATCGCGTTTTTTGGCGAAAAATGTTTACCGCCAAATTATTCCCGGCGATAAACAGCAATATAAATAGAAGAACCCTGATACGTCAGCTCGTAGAAATAAGTGTATGATGGTACCTCTCTCATACTGACACTGAGTAATGGCTTATGCTGATATCGGTCTAATATTATCAGAAAAAGTTGCATCGAATAATCGTTTTCTCCTCATTCGATTTATTCACGCATTAAGAAATTTATTCGCTTAAATATTTTCTTAATACTCAGTCGTGGATCTGCTGAAGTAACACGGTACACGACGAAGGTAAATAATGCTAATTTCCTTTAAATGAAGAATACACCATGAATCAGCATGTTATTTGTACATTAAAATCCATCAATTGTATTAGATACTGTATATAGGGTCAAATGAAAGTCCTAATAAATTTTAAAAATTCATAAAAAAAATCAGAAAATCTTCGCATTGTGGTTCAATTTGCACGTTTAGCATTGTCTGGTGTGTGTATGTTTTTTTTTCACAGAATAAAAAATTATAGATGAGAAATTGCCGATAGGTGTTGCTGTAGATATCTGAAGGACAATGAGAATGATTGTGTGTCCAATTTGTGTATTAAAATAGGAAACGTTGAACATGATCTCCACTACGAAGTATGGCATAACTTAGCCGAGTAATGACACCCGTGGCTGTAGAGTGCAGCATACCTGAATGAATGGAACTCTTACGCTGCATAGCATCTTTTGTTTCCGACGTTGCTGAAGGGTCTGATTGATACGAAGTTGGGACTTAAATTATCCGCAATACACAATCGATGTCAAATTTGAGAGATAAAGGATCTTGTAATGTTTATTAAAAGGTCAATTTTTACCGAAAGTGACAATCGAAAATATCTTCACTGCAATTACGATGTCACCTAGTACTCAATCCTGCAAAAATTTTGAAAAATTCATTTTTACGAGAACGAAATATAATTCTTTTAGCAATATTTATGTCAAACACTTGTTAGTGTAATACACAAATTGAACATACTTTAGTCATTTTCATTCATTTTGAATGCCTAAAATGCCCCTAGTCATTAGTTTCGAACTACAATGTTTTGTTTAGTCAAAAAATGCAGACGATATATGTCACGCAAACAGCACTTCAGTGTGATGATTTATCATTTTCTTATGAATTTTTAAAGTTTATTCGGACTTTTGGTTGAATTCGTATTCTCTGAATGCGAAATAATGTATAATAGATAACAAAAAATGTTAAACCACATTGATCATGTAATTAAAAGTTATTAATTTAAGACACAATGATCCTGATTATTAATAACAATCGTTAACAACGAATAGAACTGAAAACAGATAACACAATCTGCCAGTTTGCTCAAACCACACTTTTAATTTTTTTAAGAAATTAAAATCTCTTAGGTTCTCTTAGATCTCTTCTTTCTGTTAAGAAATTAAAATCTCTTTTTCAATCTTTTAAGAAATTAAAACCTTTTTAGGAAATTAATAAATTCTCAGACTATCGAAACAATGGAAATTCTGTACAAAATAAACACAACGTAACTTACTTTAATTTCCTTTAAAATGTATATACCAGTGTGTGTATATACGCACACAGGGCTCGACATATCCGACCCCCTTGTGACTTGATTACTTCAATGGGTGTGCAGAAAATGTTATATTTTCACTAGGCGGTTTTTTTGGGTTTTTTTTTAAGAAGTTGAAGAATAAGGTTCACCATAATCTGTCGAGATAAAGAAAATAAACACGCCGTTGAATACCCTCAATCTGCTTAAATATATGGGACATAGATAATCAGGTAGTCTCGAGCGTATACGCTTTATACGTTCTTGAATGAAGTTTTATATTTGAGTTGCTCTGCCCTGTCTTTATCCTTCCAGATATAGTAAGAAATAGGATGGCGTGAAAATCACTGAAAATTGTAGAGTGGCTCGTTGAGCTTTGGACGTTCATATTGCAGAGAAAAAATTTGCATTTCGTCAACACAACACATTTATGGAGAGCTAAGCATATATTAAAATAACGTTAAAAATAAGAGCAGGGAGCAACACGTGCTGCTTCAATCAGTTAGAAGCAAAGCTTCTGGTTGTCGGTCCGAAATTTTTTTCAGAATGATTCATCCCAGACTATTATTTGACTGTTGTGAAGAAGCTCGTTAGAGATCATTTCATTGTTTAGCGAGCCCCGAAGCGGCATGAACAGCAGACTGAGAGATGTGATCATAAATCTGTCCAAGCTCAGGGTCTGAACTTCCAAGCTTACAATAGGGATGCCTTTTTTTTTTCGTTGTTCCTCACTAGAAGGTTCCCATGAGAAAATGAGGGTGAAGATCTTCATTTCTATTAAATGGACATGCGTCTGTCTTAATGTCCTACTGGCTTTGTAAACGTATTCTCTGAGAAAACGTAATCATGGGACTGGATTGCGGCAAGCTAATACACAGCCAGATTAAACTATAAAACTTCGATTTCCACGGCAACGTTTATAACATCTTTTTATTTATTAAAAATGCTAGCATGAATTTGGAATGGAAAAAACTCATGGAAGATAATATTACACAGGAATGCATAATTTTATAAATTTTTCATAAATTTAAAAAACTGCGAAACACCTTTTCAGTTTCATTCCACAGAGGCCCACTAACCTAAGAGGATAAAATAAGTTTGTTTATCAGATTTCAATTACTTTTTCAGAGAACATAGGATAAACGCGAAGCATAGGGTTCATTGTTCATTTATTAACACATAATAAGCATATCATTAATGTAGATGTAAAAACATATTAAACAAATTTTAATAACAAAATTGAAAATAGAATTTCGTTCAATGTAGTTCAGTCTGGGGCTATTGGTGGTCGTCTATACCGCACGTCAGATTGTGTATGGTTATTGTTGCAGATGAGAGAGAAACCTGATTACCGACGATTCCATCAGAAGGTTGCTAAAGATGATGAACAGCCTTGTATAAACACAACGAAGAAAGCATTTATGTAGCCGATTTAAGAAGACACATTACAGAAAACGAGGTTAACAGCATACATCTAGATAATAACATCGTCTAGTTAACGGGAGATGATGCACATGTTACTGGGTGCGGAGAAGTAACCTTAAGCGGGCACATACCCCTTAAGTGTTACGAAATGCCTTCTGATAGGCTGAAGTTCAACATTCTATAACTTTTAAAATAACACATATCCAAAAATAAAAATTTGCACATAGGATTATTGTATTATGAGCTTACTAAAATCATTAACAAAATACATTTATGTATTGCTATTTTTTTATAATAAATCAAAATATTATACTAGATTTTGCTCGTTAAAATTTTTAATACCATTTTGCGCGCATAATATAATTGGTTGTTATTATCTAATTACCAAAAGTAATGTGCTAAATGATAAATAATGAGTATAGCATTCAACTAACGAAAAATCTTAAGAAAATAATGATACTTAATATTTTTTAAAACAATAAAAAATAAAACTTTTAAAATTTGCCATTTTTTCAATATTAAAATGCATCTAGATAAAAATATTATTATTTAATCTCTTATCTTTTTCGTCATTTTATTAATTATGCATGGCTACAAGAGTGTGCTAATTTTTATTATACTAGTGTAAAAAGTTTTTTAAATATCTTGCGCGCAAGGATAAAATTTACTGTTTTGAGAAAAACGCGTTTAAAGAAAAATATTTGTTAACATTGCAATTATTGTCTATTAGCATCAACCTACCTTTATAAACCTGTTTAGAATACAACAGCAGAGTATGCGGAACCTTCTTTGGATGTTATAAGTTTAATTTTTTGCAACTTCTGTTAGCTTTCCACCTAATTATAAGTTTTCGCAGCGGTCTTGGAGCGGCGATCCAAATACGATATTTGTTTTTTGTCCATTATTTTTTTAATATATATAAAAATGTTTAATTCCTTACATTTTTCATCATTTTGTTGATCATTTATCATTACAAGAGCATGAAAATTTCATTGCAATAGCAATAAATGATTTGTAAATACCTTGTGCAAGGCTAAAATATAGTCTTGAGAAAAACACGTTTAATGAAAAATTCTTCACCAACGTTGAAGTTATTATCTATATGGAATAACACGCCTTCATAAGTCCATTTTGTATACCCCAGCAGCGTATGTGGGACCACTTTTAGATGCTGTAGTCTTATTTTCCTGTAACTTTTGTTGACTTTTCACCTGACGACAAGTTTTTATAGCACTTTTGGTACGATGAACAGAATATGATATTCACTTTTCGTCCATTATTTTCGTGGCATGTGCAGCATATAAGCCAGGATTAATTCCACACGCTCCTATGGTGAACAAACGCCCTTTTCCACCCGCATTAAATTGCATAACTGCTTCATTGGTAGCACTGTTTACGATTCGCCTACCTGAACCAGATGACTTCAGGCAGAACTTCCAAATTAATAAATTCAACGGTTCATTTGGATATTATATTTCCCCACCCCTAAACAACAAGATAACAATTTGGGACGAGAACGGTCATTTAAAATTGGTTTTATTCTCTTCATGACTGATTTAAGTAAAAAATTCTGATCATACGAAAATGGATTTTCCGCAATAGCACATTAGTAACCACACAATGATTGGTTTCCATGAGGACAAAATTTACGTGTTAGGTTGTTGTCATCAGCACCTGTATGGAAAAACATAGCCTATATTGATTTGAGTATGCCATTTAAATTATCGCTGTGTTCTGTTCTGGCATTACCATAATATAAGTCACGTTTGTTTCTTTATGAGTTTATCTACCTTTACCATCAAAAGTTTTGGCGCCCTCCAATTTCTTGCCCATAATATTTTGCTTGATTTTTAGTAACCTAGCTCCTGTTCGTTTTTGAATATGGTCAACATATTCGTTTTTTTTTTTAATATTCACACATATGGAGTAGTTCCTCTATCGATAAAAATGTTTTTGCATCACCATGTCTGATATATCTGATATGTATTTAGCTTTTTGCACTTTCTCTGCACACTTGAATATTCGACACATTACGATAACCTCCATACTGTCAGATGAAGCACTGTGATTTTTTCGCATTCTTTTTCGTACGAAGTTTTCGAGCCTTGATGAACTTCCGCACACGAATTTCACTATTTACAAAATGAGAACGTAACTTTTCTGTCGATTACTTTTACACTTTTATCTCCAATCTCTGTACATACACAATGTCGAATTACACTTTTTACAAAATGAGGACGTAACTTCTTTGTCGATTACTTTTGCACTTTTGTCCGCTATACGTGTTGTTGATAAAAGAAAGTATACTTCTAAGTTCCGTCCTCACTATCATATTCGAGGATCCAGTAAGAGCAACTTCATCTCTTGCAGATTTCTTTGCTGAATTTTTCACAACCTCAGACTTGGCCGTATCAAGATATTTAACATGTTTGTCGTAAGAAGCTTCTGCATTTGAAGGTAGTAAATCCATGACTGCGCAAAACATGTTCATCCCAGATAATCCCTGGCCCACGAATCTTATGGCATACAAGAAACGAAGGTTTATTTCTGCTACATTGTTTTTAAAACCAATAGATTTTAACTTTGGATACAAGCTATAGGTCCACAAGCACAACAGTTCAATATAAATTTCAGTGACAATCCATTTACATTTTCTTCAGTAAACTTAATATATCCACCTCATGTTTTACACGAAATGAATTGTTCCAAGGTTTCAAACATCAAATCTTTATAATTCGATATCCTTGGAAGGTCTCATCGGCAGAAGATTTAATTTTCTCTTAGACCATTTCCCATTTTTTACTGGACGGCATTTCAACATTTCTTATGTACATATTGCCTTGGAATTTCCACATTTTAGGTCGAACACTAGAAACTCATTTCTTTATTATTAATATTATTTTTTAACATATTCATAATGATTTTAAAAAAATCATTAAATTGGTTGAAAAACAAACGTAAAATAAAACTTGAAATAGCACAGCATGCAAACACGCCTGCACTCAAAACGATACACAGTATTTGTTTACAAAATATAAGACGAGTAAAGTAGTTTACTTCTTTCGCCGTGCTGCCATTCCTAAATTAGCATGTGCAAGTGAGTACATGCAGCCACTTTTCCCATTTAAAATTCTTTATTTTTTTAAGTGTTAAACATGAAAACACTAAAACATTAAATGTAAACATTGCGTTTCAGCATCCTTTTAACAGCGATTTTCGAAATTACTATTTCCGTAATTTATTTATAACTGGGGTTCTACTTCGATTTTAAGTACGAGGTTGGTATCAACATTTTTAGAAATGGTTGGTCTTTCATTTAAAAAAATAAAAAAGGTGAATTTTTTTTAGGCGGAAGGGGGTATGTGCCGCCGAGTTGATTGTTTGTTTGTTTGTTTGGCTTTTTTATGGCGCAAGAGCATCTGGGCTATACTGCGCGCCAAATTTGAAATGATGCGGAACGATGTTTTGTAGCAATGCAACGCGACGTTCATTTATTCGTCATTCATTCGTTTGTTTTCAAACCAAGAAAATAAAATCGCAAACTTCGACATTGATAAAACTTTTTAAAAGATAATTCACACTGTCCTGTGCATGAAAACCGACATGTATAAAGCTGTTTTCGGACCAAACGATTTTTTTTGGACGTTCTTTTTCTTTAGTAATCTGGCAACAGGGCAACCTTTAGAACATTATGCCCTATAGCGAATGAAGCTTCTAGAAAGCGGATCCGATTGTTTGCAGCATACGAGTACGATTACGTATTGTGCGTTCGCGCAGACCTGACGCCTGATAACCGTTAGCAGACAGGTTAGTCCATTGCAGCTTAGGGAAGGGCATCTTGCCGAAACTGGTTTTTCATGTGCGAAAAACCAGTTCCTCCAAGACGCCCTTCCCTAAACTGCAATGGAACAACCCGTCTGGTAACACTATCGGGCATCAACTGAGCGTGAACGCACTCTATGCAAATGAAGTGAAATCTGTCTATAACAACATTACATATAACAATGTCCATAACATTACTTATAACAATGTCCATAACATTACTTATAACAATGTCCATACCGATATTACCTACGACAATACCCTGCCTATAAGAATATTTTTCGCGGTCCCGATTGATACGTAGTGAATTACGATTCAACCATGTCTATAACGATAAACTGCGTATAGCGATATTTTCTGGTCCCCGGAGTATCATTATAGACAAATTTCGCTGTATAAAGAATTGTATATAACGTAAAGTAAACAAATAACACATATTAATAAAATTAATATATAAATTATGAATATATAACATGCAAAATTAAATCATCATCATGAGCTATCACAATAACTTCTCAAATTTCATTGACTGCTGTTTAGAAAATAAATGATTTTCAAATAAATATATTTATTTGTACCATGGGCAGTGTGAACTTGCGTACCTAAACTGTAAGTGTAATTACTCCATGGGTAATCACTTAGACATGTAATTACTTCGAAAGTCACACTGGCACATGAGAAAATTTTTTACGGTAAAAAAACCTGAATAGTGGCTGAATCACGTATCCAGCGATTCTCGGATTTCGAAATGGAAACACCTATCTCGGCAACACTGTTTCCCGTGAATGCAATCCTAAAAGAAAATAAATCTCGTTTCTATAATCTCCAGACTAACGAATAATTGCTGGAAATTTGAGGTAATTTACAGCAAAATTTGGAGTAGGGTATTCGCGAATCGGCTTAGCAATTACGCGAGGAGTGTAATCAGACAACAGTATTCAACAGCAATCCATCACTAGATATTTCAGTGCTGGGCGTGTTTTATTTAAATTAGATTGCCGGTGGTAAATTCACCGCGAAAATAAGATGAATTTTGCAAGACACGTAAGACGATTAAAACCGCTGTAACTTCGGGTATCAAGGCACCGAAACGATGTCACAGCTTACAAATTCAAACAAAGCTTATTTACAAAATTATTACTGGGTTACACATTACACGTTCTCGCTCAATATTTGGGAGTACAACAATGCCTGAGCCATGAATGGGTTAACTGTAACTTCCAAGCGAGCTACTGCTGAGAACAAAACACAAACAACAACTCCAGATGAACTAAATTAACTATTTTATAGTTTTCCATTCACGTTCAACTTTTTGAAGCACGAGTCTGGAAATATCAATTGTCGTTACATAATAAAAAATAAGCTTTAAAGATTGAATTTATCATGCATTTTGGAGTTTATAATAGCAATGTACTAGATGGCAACTTCAGTTCCATGCACCGATATCGGTGACGTCACATCGCGTTAAGCTTGTCTGGTTTTTAAATATAACCTTGAAGATGAATATTATTTAATTACTAGAAATAATTTGGCACATATCCAATTT
>QLNU02015360.1:79535831-79548985 GCA_006491805.2 Dysdera silvatica
CAAAGAGCGGAAACGAAAACAGCGCCAACAAAATATCTTATAACCGTGTGATCTCAAAATAAATTTGCTAAGAAAGATTAAGTCCATGAGCATGCGCAATTGTCGACTGCCGGTTACGATTCAGTCAGCCGTTGCCGGCTGCGGAGTCACTCCCTCAATAATATTGATGCTAACAACGTGACTTCAACTTACATTGTTCAACCTTATGTACGGCCTCGCCTTATTTGGTTTAGAATGATCCTTGATATCCTTGCACGATAAAAATTCAACCAATCATCAACTTACGTTATTCGAACTGGTGATATTGGCTAAATCCGCCTTTGTTTATTTTTAACAAATGATATCAGTTCGCGTTAGACGTACGTTTTCTATGGCTTACAAGGGAAGTACCAAAGATATGATAAAAAATTGTTCCTTCCAAACCTGATGGTTATTACAATAAAAATATTTAAAAATTGATGACATGTGTCTCTAAGGGAGGAAATGTACGCATTGGCCGAAAATAACATGTTCACCAAAATTAGTTAGACTTAATCAATTTTAATTTTAAAAAATACGCAAAATAGCTTTATTTAGCTATATAAAATCGTAACCATCATGCAATGCAAAATCCAGACCTAAAGGTGTCGAGCCCTTGCAGATCAGGCTATACAGGGTGATTCAAAATGTATGTCACGGCGGTTTTCTTTTCAACTGTCAGTCGTAGAAGTATACTTCCTAGTAGAGAAATACTTTTCGACATCTACTTAGTCAAATAAAAAAATAATGTCCGTAAGTAATATATTTGAGCAGATATTAAACCTTAAAACCTGGCTCTTTTTCGGCGAAAAAACTCTTTTAGCTATAAATAATTTTTTTTTTAGAAATAAGTAACCCTTTTTTGGAGAACAGTATTACTATTTTAAAGTACAATAACTCCGCAAATATTTCAATTATGTCAAAAGCATTGTTTTTTGTTTGACTAATAGGACATAGAAAAATAATTTTGTAACGTTATGTTTCTTGGTAAAGGTCTTTATAAAAATGAAGATATATATATTAGATTATTGTACAATATATAGTACATATATATTTGCCATGGGTAGAGTTCGAAATTGGCTAATCCCAGAATTATCTGGATAAAGTCCGAAGTTACTTTTATTTTCTTGTTTTATCCAAAACGCGTGGATAATGCTAGGATTACTCGGATTTCGGGCTTTACCCGTAACATATATATGACTTATACTACTATATATTACTAATCCAGAGTAAAAATTCACAGCTTTATATAGTGGGTTTTCCATTTGGGGCAAATCTGGAACATAAACCCGAGGTAAGTTGTAGTTATCTTACAAAAAAAAAAAGGATTATTTATCACTAAAAGAGAGTTTTCTCGCCAAAAAAGAGCCAGGTTTTAAGGTTTAATAACTCCTCAAATATTTTACTTACGGTCATGTTTTTTTTTATTTGACTAACTAGATGTCGAAAAGTATTTCTCTAATTGGAAGTATGATTCTACGACCAATGGTTGAAAAGGTAACTGCCGTAACATATATTTTGAATCACCCTTTGTAGCCTGATCTGCAAGGGCTCGACACCTTTAGGTCTGGATTTCACGTTGCATGATGGTTACGGTTTTATATAGCTAAATAAAGCCATTTTGCGTATTTTTTTAAAATTAAAATAGATTAAATCTAACTATAATTAATTACGTTTAATTTTGGCCAACACGGCATTTTCGGCCAATGCGCTCATTTCCTATCTTAGAAGTCCATGCCATCAAATTTCAAATATTTTTATTGTACTAAGCATCAGGTTTGGAAGGAAAAAATTTTGCCATGTCTTTGGTACTCTCCTAGTCAGTTTCAAAACTGGCAGAACCTTGCAGTGGCAACGTGTTTGCCTAGCTTACAGTTATCCCGGGTTCGACTCCCAACCGTACCAAAAGGAGGAGGTTCACCGACTATCTGGTCACTGTATTAATTCCCTAGGTCTTAAGAGGTTCAGATTACTCGAGAAAATGTAAGCCCCTCCGTTACATGGTCCGTGTTCCGTAAAATTTGTTTTTGCGCCGTAAAACTGCTCTTGTTGTCATTACACCGTGTGACTCAAACTAAACAAAAACCTAAAATTGCGATTTGAAATGGTAGAATATACAGATCTATTCTATTATACTGGTGTATCAAAAACTGTGTCTTACTTAGATCCGTAGGCAAATTATTGTGTCTACTACGCTATTTGGTTACGATTGCTGTTTCTTAAAATTTTCAAATGATATATATTTGATCGTATTTTTAATTTTAACTTGTTCATAACGATGATCGATACGTAAATGTTCGCGAGTTTTTCGAAAATATTGGGCAGTCAGCAAAAAATCTCTAGAAAAGCAGTCTTATTTTTTTTTAAAGCAGTCTTAGTTGGGAGCAGTGATAACGTGACTTGTAATCTAGAGAATGTAAACATGGGAATCTAAATCTGGACATGGAAACCCTATTTTAGAAATTATTTTATATGCGATGTGAAAAATAATTTTCCATGTCGTGATATACAACAAGTATGTAATTAATATTAATTTGATTATTTATCGTCATCTCATAATGAAGCTTTAACATTTTGCATTCCAACTTCCGTTCTGAAAGAGTTGTAATGCGAAATGATATTTCTTTGTTTCATACAAAACAACATTCACTATATTATTTAATTTCATCATTTGTCTACAGTTCATTTGGATTAAACAGATTTCCATTTCTTAAACAATGTTATGAAATATGGTTACATTTCTACTAATGTTTCGCTATAAGTCATAGCGAAAATTGAGCCCGCAAACCCTTACTTAGATTGAATAGTTCATGTTAATACTAACGTGTTTTTCAATTGAATTTGTGCACACCTCTGGCTACAATTTCACTCAGTAGCACTTATTTCTAAAATCTGTGCTCGAGATACTCGGTTTCCATAATATTACAATATTGCACGTTTTGATATATTCAAATATATTGCGTATTAATGTTATTTGTATTTAATACGACAATCTTTTCTTCCAAGCCTTTTATAAATAAAACGTAACGTTTATCATGGCGGGTATTTAATGATGCATAAAACTACTATAACGTACTTACACTTGAAAGGCGCGTATTGTTTCCTCTCTAAAATAATGAAGATTTCTCATTAGCCTACCTTTGAGGGAAACGCCGCTCGCCCTCATTATCCTTATCAGGTAACGACATTATGTTAACTTACTTTAGTGTCACGAGAGTTCACTTACATGTTTTTCAAAAATATAACATACGACATGTGTCGCACAGCAAACAATTAATGAGGCATAGAACTAATATACTGTATTTACTTGAAACGCGCATCTTCTTTCTTGTCTGAAATAATGCAAAAGTCCTCATTAGGGTGGCTGTGAGGGAAACGCCGCTCTACCTATTATCCTTATCAGTTAACTATATTGCATTAATTTCCAAATTTCATTGTAAGGGCTTAGGTCACAAATTTCTAAATTAACTGACGTTTCGGAAAGGAATTGTTCAAAGGCCGATGATGGATACGCAAAGCCGGGAGGTCAGTTTTCGTCGATGGTCTTATTCGCTTATTCCTGGTCATAATGAAGCCAACGTCGCAAGCTGTAAATCAGTGATTGGATAACAGAAGATGGGCAAGCATAGTCGGGGGACGACGTCAGCGTTAAGAATTCATTAACATTAGATGACGACCTTAAATGGATGCGATCATTACGGAAACAGAAAAGTAGCAGATTACTACTCCCTCTTCAAAAGTGGCGACTGAAGTTTGCGACTAAAAGTTACAAATGGGGGTATTTATTCCAAATATTTCCTTCTCGCAGTACGTTGTCTCTAATTTAAAGAAGCGGATTCTTATTTAACGGAATTAAAAGAGGGTATTTGTTCTTCAGGATGTTGCAGTCTTTGGAATTCCTTATCTTTCAATCGCAATGCATGTTTCCTTCGTAACACATATAAGGTACTGTAAACTAAAGAATATATACGGGTACTAAAATGAATAAGTGAGTAATTGTTTAAGAGCTGAAATAGACAAGTGAGCAGATATTGTATAGTATATGCTTTAATAGGAAATAAACTCTTTCGCAATATTAAACTCGGGAATTTTTTCTCATAGCCGATAATATGGTAATATTAGGTGATAAATTGTCTCTTATATATGTGATATTAATACCCTTTCCCATTATCCCTCTGTTCTGTTGACATTCTTGCTTGATTTCTGGGAAATACACATTATTACATCAGTTGGCATTTTGAGTCCCTCGAAATCAATTATTTTTTTTAGAATAAATCTTAACAAATGCGTCTTTAACTCCAAAACACCCTTCAACCCAGTCTTTCTAGTTGCATCTAGTTTCCTTTTTATTTTAATGAAATAAACGCACTATTTTGCAATATGTGAATATGGAAATGTTAGGTATAGTACTCATAGATCTTGTAAATAAAACTATTATTGTTCTTAAAATATGATTTCGATCTGTTTGTCGGATAACATAAATTATAGAAAATTTAAATATGATGATCTATTTGAATATTGTACCCAAAATTGTGGAACAAAAATATACAACTACCAAACTTTCAACTCACTAGACTCGTGTTTTTTCTTCCTCATTTATTAACGATGGCAGAGGGTGTATCTAAATATTAGTAAATAACCCTTCAAAAATATGCCGAAACCATATAACAAATTCATAAATAAAAATTTAGAAAAAATCTTTCTCGAGCCCAAACCCGAATATGATTCATATTTAAATTCAAATACATGCGCCAACCCAGGCTTCATCCTGCTCATTATTAGTTTCCCAAATAAGGCCACAAATTAACATAAAATTAATGTTCTCTTCATTGTTAAAATTGTAAAAGTGCGTCAAAAAATATCAAACCAATAGAACTATAACAGACGACTCACGTCGTATTTTACCCACTGAAGGAGAGCCTTGTAACAAGCTATAGCTTTCTTCTTTCCTCCATTCCAAACTTCGCCACAAGTCAACATCTTTCAATTTCAAAACTTTAAACGCAGCATCAAAATAATACCTACCAGATGTATTACCAGAAATTGTACATAGTTTTAATACTTTTTTTCTTATTCTTAAAATGAATTTAGTTTAGAAATCTTCCTTTCCCTTAATTTAAGTTTCGCATTGCATATCCCTAAGTAATAGTTTTCCAGTTTATATTTATCTAGTTGTTTGTTAGCAGCTTTATGGTTAAAACGCATCTTCCTCCGTAAGCAAAGACTAAAATACAATATACGTATGATATACAATATATAAAATACACATATTACAGAATTTTATCGAAACAAGCAGAGCCTTCCACCACATAATTAATGAATAACTTCAGTCAATGGAAAAGCCACAAGGACATTAACCCTTTCGCTCCGGGAAGGCTACCGCGCAACGAACAATGCGAATGTTAGACGACTCGTCAGATGACTCATAGGTTTATTTGGTTCGTAAATACTGGTTCGTCAAAGATAAACCATAAAAATGGACGGTACGTAGAGATCTCTTATTTTGTGAACGGTTGTTTCCGGTCATAATTTCTGGTTTTGTTTTGTACGCGTTTGAAATAACATGATTTGAAAAAGAAACAAAAATAACTCCTTTAATTTGAAACGTTTTTTCAATTATGGGTATTAAAACTATGTAAGTATTGATATTATAATTGAATTTTAAACTACAAAATGCGTAAAATAAACAACACCAAACTTTCACTTTATTGTGAGCAAAAATTAAGATTTAGCTTTTTAATTGCGAGAAAATTATAGATCGAGAGGCCGATGTAATGTGGGCTTGGATGAGACAGCTTTGACCAACCTTTGCGCGGGAATTATTCTAATTGTCGGGCGTACTGTATAATTGCGTAGTTTTAAAATATTTATTAAAATTTTCTCAATTTAGTGGTTTGAAGCCAATTGGTGGCCATCAATGAACCGAATATTCGTTTTGAAATTTATACAACTACATAAGATATGAAATATATTTATAAATTGCTGAACTTTTTTTTGAAATTTTACTTTTTTATACATTATTAATACTTACATGTTCCGTAATTCATAAGCGAAATAGAATTATTCTTAAAATATTTTATTGAGTCACAGTTCAATATACGTAAATAAGTAATCTTAAGTTATGCCATTTAGTAATTAGTAAAATATATTTTAAAACGTATTATTTTTGGACTTTCACGAACCCTGTCAGATTTAAGCAAATAGTATAAATTATAAAAGGTGATAAAATATTCGTAAAATTAAGCAAGTGAAATTAAAAAAGCAGGGCAAAATTTTTCCATCCTTACTTTTTCATTCTTAACCGAAATTGAAAACCTTTTTCTGCATGATAAATTTTAAAACAGAAAATATTAAGGCATACATTACAGGCCCGATAGAGGCCTGAAAAAATATTATTCTCAACGAAAAATTGAAGTTAAAATATGATCGAATCGTACATACGATAAAAGTCGCTGGACATTCTAAAACGACATTGAATTCTGAGTAAGTTAGTAACTCATAGAAGGCAAGTTTAACCTAAACTTTAGGTATATTAATAGTATAGAGGGCGTGACTTTTCTTAACGTGCTTAGCCGGCGGCCACGGCTCAGCCCCAGCCCGAGCCCGGGCCTGAATAGGGCTCCGGCTCTATATTTCATATAGCTATGTGGCTCGGGCGGGCCATGGCTCATTAGACGGATAAAAACTGAAGCTGAAAACTATGTATCAAATACTTTATCAAAATTCTTCAAAGAATATGACTGTGTGATTCGTTTTCAAGTATTATAGAAATACGTGTATATGAAAATTCGAAGGAAATTTAATAGTGTAGTTTAACAAATTTTTTAAAATTGAAATCGTACGTCTAGTTGTTAAAGTTATATTTGACGCTTCGGGATCGGGCCTCGAAAAATGAGCCCAAACTCGTCACTAATACTTACCACATATGAACGATTTAATTTTGATGAAATTCTAAAACTAGTTTTAAGAAAATATGATTTACGTGTATATCTGATATATAAGAAATATATTTGATAGTTAAGTTGAGAAATACGATGAAAAGCGCAATTCTCTACCATATTTTTAATTTTAATAATACAATTTAATTTAAAACTAATACACTTAATTTAAAACTAATACACTTAATTTAATATAATACAATGTAATAAATGCACAAATTTCAATGAATTAACATAAATAAAAGCGTAATAAAACATCACTTGTACATGTACCATTATTATAGAGAAATTAGTTCCGAAAAATGAATCTAAAGAATATACTGGTCATAAAAGTCTTTCTTTCTTTCTTTCTTTTTGGTTTTACGGCTCAAAGACTACAGTGGTCATGCTGCGCCGGGACCTACTGTTTTCCGAGGAATCCGAACCTCTTAAGGCCTGGGGAACCAAACCCCGGACTACAGTGAGCAGTGCGATCTTTATGAGATCTCTGAGTAAGCGTTCTTTTTGCACTGCTGGGAGTCGAACCCGGATTAGCCGCGCAATAGGAGAACGCGTTACCACACTGCGCCACCGCAGGGCGGTCATAAAAGTACCGTTCACGAAAATAATGAGTTTTCCCAGCCTAAGAGAAAATGTCCGACACTTTTAACAGGACGTGCCAGCATATCAGCAGCAGCGACAGTGTTAACAACACATTAATAAAATGGCTTTTTAAAAATTCGTCACCTATTTATAGTTCGTACTGCTTAAATCAAGTAGTTTTGAGCCCTACGTTTGTTGTAAAATGTGTGTACCGGGTACTAAAAAACATTTTCGATAGAAATTTTCTAATTGTTGCCCGACAAATACGAGCTAATATTTAAAACCCTAGAATATCATTTTAAATCATGTTCACATAACAATGTACTACAAAGTTTTTACTACGTTCAAAAGAATCAAACAACGTAATTAAAAATTAAAGAGCTTAATTTTGTTTGGATATGAGGCCACACCAATGTCACAAGATTCATAAATTGTAATCATTCTGAACCTAACACTTGGTCGTAATCTTTTAAATTCATGGATGTTTATCCTGAGCATCGCTGATTCCTAGCTTCTAACTTATTTTGTTATTTTATGAGAACCACCTAACTTTTATTTGAAGTCATTTCCTTTCGACACTGCTTTCATTTAGCATTCAAGTGAAAATTAGTTGCCCTTTCGGTATATCTCAACGAAGGTTCAGTAACTCACATGAATGCCCGTATAAATCTGTAGCAGTACATTTCAATTGTTCTAGTTATCGTAAGTATTTATATTTAGGGGTTCTTATTTGCATGTACATCATAAAAATGTATATACTTTATTTTTAATAATACTCATACACTTTTCCCACAAAACAGTACGAAAACTGTATAGAGTAAAGGTGAAGATACATACAACAGGCACACGTACGCAAAATAACTGGGCGTAGCATTATGCAGGTTACATTAATTCGTACATTTCAGTGTTATAAGCGCGGTAAGAGTTTGCACTTTACTGTGCTTACAACTTTGGTTTCTGTTTATAAATTTAAGCATATGTATACTATATCATCTATTAGAATTGCTCCGACTATAAAGGCTTTTACGAAGTACTGCAAGAGTGGGACAATCTCCACGGAAGGCAGCATATTTTAATAATTTCTGCTTCATGAATCTGTGATGTTATCACCCTCTTTTGGCACGACAGCATAGAAAATTATACCCAATTATGAATTTCTTCCCACTATTCGCTGTTTTCTTTAGCGTACTTTTAGAAATTCTTGAGATTTGAAGTTTCGCTTGGTGGCATCAACTCTCTCCTGAATATCAAAATTTTATTTAGTTTTTCCTTAGAAATCTGAAGTTGATTTAAAATTCGAAGAGTAGGCAATGGGGAAACGAACTCGATAACAGAGGGCCCATTTCGTTTTAATTATGTTCTGAAAGTTCCCTCTTCGTATACTATTATTAACTAAACGTGCTCGTTCGGGCTGAGGCGGAAAATATTTGGAGGCATTGAATGTTGTGCTTGAGAGTTTCCATTGACAATACAGAGTAAACGTACAGAGGGCATTTGGTTGCCCAGTGGAAAGATCAATAATCACCTCAGTATCATTTACCGTACATTTAATCAAAACTGTTGCCGGTGTAAATATCTATACTAGATCTCATTAACTTAGGGTGTTGATCTTCTTTCCTTGTTTCATCTGTGTTAATGATCTTCGGCAAGATAGGGTATGCAATCGCGCGAGACAATTTTAGTCGCCTGATAAATGAGCATCGTTAAAACATGTGGCTATAGTCTTGCCAGTGACAGGTGGACATTTATTTCTCAGGCGCATCCGCGGTTTTATTGGCGAACCGTTTCGCAAGTGAGTGATGCCCATGCTTTATTCATGATCTCACGCATCGTATTTTTCATAGTAGTTATTGTTTGTAAAACTAACGCCGAACATTACACGATGTCGTTACCAGTTTAACCAAAGAAAATGAACTACAAAGCCAAAGTTTCGCATCGCCTTTAACGTAACTAATTGCTTCTCGGTTTAATTGGAGAAATTCTGCTGGAGATCTTTTGGTATATCGTCTTTAGGTAATTTATCTGCAAGTCTTGTGTCGCGCTCAGATTAGGGATGAAATCACTTAAAGCTCCGTATGTGGATTCGATTTATTTGCTTTGCATGCGCAGATACATGTTGACTTGTATTTCCCTGCCAGGTGAAACAGTTTCTTAGCCTTAGTCCTTACACGCGTAATTAAAGGCATTATACTCTATCCACTAAGTCGTTTTGTGCAATGGACAAAACAAGTTACAATACTTACTGTATGGTGATATATTTATACACGATGCTATACATATTACATTAGAGTAATTGCAAAATATTGAAATCTCCATTCCTGTATCCAGAGGGGGAATCTTAGGGACCGGCCCCCCGAAACTAAATTTTTAATGGGACTTGGCTACGGACTTGCATGCTGTGATTGTATCGATACATGCTGTAAAAATTTTTGACCCCCCTCCCCGCAATTTTTGAATTAAACCCTGGCTACGATCTTGGAAATCTCCATTAAATCCGACCAATTATAGTTGCGTAGTTCGAGAGTTCCCTCACAGACGCGAATATAAAGTTCAAAAGGCGTTTCATTTGTATCGTGTACAGTTTTTGAATTCCTTTATAAAAGAGACGACAGAATATGGCGAAAGTGCATTTATGCATCTATAGGATAATTTCAGGATTAATTCTTCATGTGTATTATACGTTTATCTATATATATAGAAATGGGAGACAAATAGATATCACATATATGAGGTAGGTCCGACTTTGGTAAGAAAACGCAACTCAGTAGTGGCAAAGCATGAACACAAACTGCATCCTCATTGTATTGATCTCGTTGACACAGCTTAGAAAAAATCTTATTTTTTATGTAAAACAGAGAATGGGTTTTTGAAGTATATTAAATTTTCTATTTTGGAATTTCTTAAATGCTTTCTGAATACCAGGTTTCATATTCCAATATATGTCAATGCAAGTGATTGTTGGTATTCATGCATCACTCTGTGAAAAAGAATAAATTTATCTTGGTCTGAAAATCTGCGTATGAAAATCTCGTGAATACCGATGATGTGATGTCATGTAGTCTCAAATTACTAGACGAATTGAAGCTTGTATTATATATGCGGAAAAAATAAGCTTTAAATGTTAGATTTATTCTTATTTTTTAAAGAATTAAAGTTAGTACATATTAAAGAATTGTCTGAAATTTTCAACAGTTTTAATTTGCAAAGGATTTTTTACATTTTCTTGCACCTTTTAGACACTATATTTATAGGCTACGGATCTAAAGAAGTGTATCCAAAATATTTCACATAATGTAATTAAAGAAATAAAAATTTAAACATTCATACCCCTATTCTTGGTTACTATAAACATTTTATTATAAATATTTAGCATTTGTGTAATAATCCGTAGGTAAATCTGTTCGCTAGATCATTGGCAGATTTGCTATATTATAGCATGCTCATATAGGGTGTAGCGAAAAAGGGTGAAATTTTAAAAAAGTTATATAATGAAATAGCAATAGATGTGAAAAGTTGTCTATTGACCAGTAAAATACTGGTGAATTTTTTTTGCAATTTTCATACTTTATCTTCATTCCCTGCAAGAGCCTTCAATTTTTGCAATTTTTACAGTAAATTTCAAAATTATGATATGTTATTGTCTCATGTTATTTTTCTCATTACATGAGAATTCTGTTGATCCAGACACCTTCTATGCAACGAAAAATGACGGAAAAGTTGGAGGTGGGGTATTGGGAATTTTCTCATAAAAACTAGTAGAATTCCTTTGATCCTTCCCTTTAAATAGGATGGAAAATGCTTCTGTTCATCATTATGAGATAAAATAACAATATTTTTTATCAATAAATTTATTTTATTCAATAAAGAAAAAAAAAAAAATATTTTGGGGTCACGGAATTTTTCAGAATTTCAAATTGAGACAAAAGGAGGGGGGCGCTTTTCCGGGGAGAAAGCGGATCTAATAACTCCACCGTAACAGTTTCGACGCTAAATTAGTTTTAATAACCGATATGACTGACATTCATTTACAAAGATGTTGAAAGATGGCGACAGTAGTTCCACGGAACAGGACCTTTATCCAAAATAACGTTAAGCCACGTGTCATTTGTGATATTAGTTCACACTCGCTGCCACCCACTCATTTTCATTTATCGCCTTTGGAGTGTGTATCTTCGTTCTATCCAAATTAGAATGTCACATACGAGAAAGCAAGTTAACTGTTCTATTATTGGTAATCCAAGAGAACTCATTAGTATCGTTCTGCCGATGCGAGAAGACATATTGCGTCATTCAAATGGATTAGGCTACAAAAAGAAAATGCAGGACAATATAAACCGAAAGTCTGGAAAATTTATGAAGAGATTGCTGCTAAACTTGAAGAAATTTGGAATAAAGCTTCAATCCCAGTTCTTCATCGTGTCAAAATAATTTCCTTGATAAAGAGAGAGCACGGGGAATTCCTGATTTTTCTGAAGTCATACCACGGCCGGAAGCAAGGAAACCGTCAACTTTCAATATAAAGTTCAAGCCTTCAAAAAAGAAGCAAAAGCACTTTTTGACATTGCTGCATGCAAGTACAATGACTATAAACACTGGCATTGTGAAAAATCCCGGAAAGTTCCCATAAAAGAGAAGTCTTTCATAACTGACCAGAAATCTGCCAAAATAGTGGCTATTGGTTCCGTAGATCTTCGAACCACCAAGCAACTCAAGAAAAAAGCTTCAAGAAAGATGAAAGATCTAACTTTAGAAGAAGCACGAATTGGCAAATTACAAAAAAGCAAACCCGCAACCTACAGCGAATCATTAGACACTTCTGGCGCATACGTTTTAGTCGACGAAGACGCAGTCGAAGGATATGCAGTTGAAGAAGGTACAGTCGTAGTAGACGTTGACGAAGTTATTTTCCTAGCAGAAGGATCTGATACATACGAACCGTTGCCGTCAACATCATCCACGCCCCAAAGCGGACATTTGTTTTATTATAGAGGAACGGAAACTGGAAGAACAAGTGGTGTTGGCTTCTTAATCAACAAAAGAATTAAAGACTGTCTTCTGGAAGTTGAAAGTACATCAGATCGAGCAGCGAGGCTTGTTGTTCAACTAACCCAGCGATACCAACTTCAAATAGTACAGGTATATGCACCAACATCAAGCCATACCGACGAAGAGGTTGAAGAATTTTATGAAGAAATCAAAGAGTTACACACCAAAGGGAAACAACATATCAAGCTCATCATGGGGGATTTCAATGCAAGAATTGGACAACAGGAACAAGGAGAGACATCGGTTGGTAAATACGGATATGGGGAAAGGAATGAACGTGGCGATCAACTCATCGAATTTGCAGAAGCTGAAAATCTTAGCATCATGAATTCATTTTTTAAGAAGAAACCGCAAAGAAAATGGACATGGAAACACCCAAATGGGGGAACTAGTGAAATTGACTATATCCTGGCAAACAAGAAATCAATTATTGAAGATTGCAGTGTACTGAACAGATTTAATACTGGAAGTGATCATCGAATGGTGAGATGTAAAGTGCACTTAAATACTAAATTAGAACGACAGAAGCTCATTAGGAAACAAGTAAGTAAGAGGGTGGATTTAAAGAAA
>QLNU02015360.1:79549084-79563792 GCA_006491805.2 Dysdera silvatica
ATGGGTGGATGAAATAAGAAAAGAGGTTGGGGTGACGTGGAAACGAATGGCCCAGGATAGACTTGTGTGGAAAGCATTTGGAGAGACCTTCATCCAGCAGTGGATAGATAATGGTTGAATATGATGATGATGATGATGATATGTTAGAGCGTCTGGATGGAACAACAACAGGTCCTCAAGGATCCGCAGGACCTATCGGCAAAAGTTTAATTAACTGTGAATATTTACCAGTCTTTGATTTTCAACCAATTGAAGCACATTTTCAAGTCGTCGAAAAAAAGGCCATCGAAAGTCTTAGTATAGACCAAAAATATCTCTGGGATATATGCAAAGCTGTTTCATTGGGGGTAGCCTCGCCGAACCTTGTGGCGCGAAGTCCTGGAAAATTATCCCATGCATGATAGCTTACTACCGCTAACAGAATGCTTCGATTTTACATCAGTGCAACCAATCCGTCTGCAAATTTGAAGGAGCTGGCAACTTTCATCATGAAAGCGTATGCTCCGATGTGGTTTTACATTAAATGCAATCCAACCATCAAGGGTGCTCCAATGAACCTATGTCGTACTTTAACCTCCTTACGGTGCCTAAGCGATAAGCTGAAGCTCATTGTAGATTCTACAATTCAGCGCAATGGTTTCTTCGCACATCCGGAGAATGTACTTGTAACCATGCTCACCGATAAACGAAAACATATCCGTGAGAGTTAGGTATGCGCCGAATCCTTTCTGCGAGGTCAACTAAATAAAAAAAAAACACTTGTACACAAATTTAAAATACCAAAAATAAACATCGGTGCTCAAGACTATGTTGACCTTATCAACTGGCAAAATGTGAAGTTCCATAGCCACCTCTGAGACTTCATCTATCGGAGTAACATTTACAGGAATGCATAAAGGGAAGTTCGCCTTTTCTTGCACTCATTTTTCACTTCCCATATCATACCCAAGCAGTGGAAAGGTGCATTAAAATAGTCACTGAAGCTTCTTCGGAAGTATGTGGTATTTTAGCTCGAGAAGGATTTATTAGAGCAAGGATTCTGGACAGATCGATCATGCCTACTTTCAAAACGAAATCGCAATACAAACCTACGATTTAAGAAGGTAGTGCCCAAAGGTAGGGTAGTTGGAACGGGCAGAACTCGTTATGAGTTCATCTCCTCGTGGTGAGTTTTGAGTGGTTCATGGAACCAGCAAAGAGCTGCATTTTAAAAGTAATTTCATAAATGGCAGAATTAATAATTTTGAAAAAGAAGTTTTAAAATTAAAATTTGTAGTTTTACTCTGAAATTTTACAATTTTGAAAGCTCTTGCGGGGAATGAAGATGATATACGAAATTTTTTTTAAAAATCCCCAGTACTACACTAGTCAATAGACAACTTTTGACACCTAGTGCTATTTAATAGGACAACTTTTATTTTTTCGCTCCACCCTAATGCTCAACCATGACATCATTATCAAATTGAAAATAACTTTTAATGCCATTTTAACTGATAATGGCACTAATTCTTGGACTGTCGAAAGGACAAGGAGGCCATGAGCAGTTAAAAAGTACGTTTCTATGAGGTCAGGATATGCTATTGATTAGCTTTAGCAAATGAGTCGCTGTAGAATTATTATATACAAAATATATTTATTTTGTTAGGAGGAAAATACTTCTAATGTATTGATATCATTATACATAGGCTTTCAAAATCTCGCATTATAAAAACATAATTGGAGGGATTTAATTATAGATTGCGAGGTCATATATATTTTCACTCGTTCAAAAATTTAAAAGCTCTTTAAATTGTGTCTCATACGTATGACGTTCTATATATTTACCTCTATCAATCACGAATCATACGTGCCGTTGACACCACAATGGTGGATTAGCTTAAAAGTTAATAAGCGTTCATGTGCTATGACACATCTTAATTTTCCAATAACATCAAACAATGAATTATTGAAGGGACAAAATTCAGGAGACGAGACTGAGTTGCATAAGTTGCAGGAATCTTTTGTTGTTTACAATTAGCCTAGTCCCTTGTCTTTATAAAAAAATTAAGTAATTTGAATAAAAGCATGGAAATGTAAAGAGTGCCAAAATATATTTTTCGTACCCTCCATTTTCGGAATAAACGTGACGGGGGTGTTTATGGCTGTCCACGTACAAAACGAATAACTTCATGAACTACAAAACATTGAGGAATTTTGCAAAAATAATGGTTTATATCCTCTGCTATATATTTGTGCGGCCATTAAAAATTTCATCATGTGCTTCAACTTAGATTTTCTAAGTTCCGATATTTCATATATGCAGTTCTTCCATATAACGATTTTTTTTTTCTATTGGATCATTTCTTTCCAGACTCGAATTGTTTTCTTTAATATAAAGACTTCCTTTTTCCTCCCGTACGGGTATAAAAAATGTTATGCTGATTCTTCTAAGATAATATATATAAATATTAATATTTTAATATAATATTTTAAGATAATAAATATGCAAAAGATACTGAGATTATCATTCAGAAAAGAGACAGTCGAATAATTTCTGAGATTATCATTGTAGAAAAATTGAGGCTAACCTGGAAGAAAGGAATATTGAAAAATTTATGGAGAAAGGGATTATCAGATGATTTCATGTTTCCAAGCATGATTTCTGTTCCAGCTTCTGAATATAGATATTTATAGTAAGCTTCGATATTGCTGAAAATAATGCACGAGCTAATTACAGTGTAAATGTTTCATGAATAATTTTACTCGATTCCATATTTGCCTAACGCATCAAGTGTTTTTTTTTAACGTATCACCAAATCTACGCATTTAGTAAATTTCTTTACATAACTACACTCTACAAAATATTTACTTTCATATGGAATAGAGGAAAACTTAAAATCTCTCAAATGATTTGGCTTTCTAAGTAATGTACCAAAGTGAGAATTCTTTCTAGACTGATGTAGTGAAAATGCCATAACTTGCCTAATTTGGTTTCATTGATCAGTTGCCGATACGAATGTGCATTAGCAGTTAGGAAAATTCATTTCAGCTGTACGTAGTTAAATTGTTAATAGGGAAATATCCAGATATTTTCTAATAAACAAATTAAGCAATATAAACTCCGAAATAAATTTAATGATATTAATATTAATAACTGTTTCCTTCGAACTACGTTCATACAAATTACATTCAGTTCAAATTGTCACGTGTAATGGGAAAACTGATATACTTGCGAAGAATGCATTATAGAGAACGTATGACCGAGTACCGCGATTAAACTACTCCGTAGTTTTAGTATTTAAATTTTCGAAACAATTCGACCATCGTTTTAATATAAAACTGATAGAGAATGGCGTAATACTACGTAAAATAAATTCAAATTATGATCCCGACGTTATACAGGTCACGTAATAATTGTTGACCAATATTTTGAAGTACGATTCGGACGGAATTGATCGCCCCTCGGTAGGAATACAAGTATTCTGACAAATACAATGACCTTTTATTCTCATGGATCTTAAAAGATTCTTGCCTTTTCTAATTTTACTTCGCATATAGTATTTTCCAAATATCGCATCGGCTGATAATGCTTATTTTAGCAGGGTTAAAATATAAGTCAAACTGCAGTGATGGCATAAAAAAATGGGCAAACGAAAAGTTCCGCCAATATTTCTATTCACTCTTTTGATGGAATAAGAAATTTAAGCATTTGTTACTCCATTAAAAAAGAAAACATTAGTCAAAATCCAGCTTTATGTAGCAATTTATGAATAAAGTTGCATTAATAATTTATAAATTATTACACATATGCAATTGCAAATGAGAATGAGAAAAAAACACAGATGCTCTTCACACCAGCCGCAATTAAAAAACTATCGTCACAACTATCCTTTGAATGTACTTCAAACGTTAATTTCATCATTTAGTTATCAGTGGTTAATTGTTATCAGTTATTTAGTAAATTTATTTAGTTATCGTCGGGTCAGTAAACTAAAACTACAGCACATGTATTTCAGAATCTGAGACTGTCTATCCCAAGTATTTTGGAGTAGTGATTCCCAAACTCTACTTTGTCAGCTGTGTGGGGGATTATTGGATTATTATATAAACAACTTATTGACAAACTAAATCGCGCAGGCATATTTCTTCATATCCATTTTTGTTGGTTTAGTCTAGAAAATTTGACTTTTAGTAAAAATAACCGGAATCTTCCGTTTAATCGATCAAAATCCGGTTACTGAAACTGATTTTGAAATGTACATGGATACTTTTTTATATAAATGAAAGCAAAATGATTCGTTTTGACCTATTCTGGTAAATTTTATTAGTTGAAAAGTAGAGCCTCATTAGCGTCGTTTAGAAAGATAGGTTTATATTTTCAGGGTAGAGATGTGTTTTACATATCATGCAACATACATTACTTCATTTCTCCTGGCATACCATCTGCGTTACATTACCAAGGCTTATCCGAATGTTGCTGATGCCTAGTTAGCGAGATAGCGTATTATTACCATGTCGCATTATCCTACCTTAATGCTAGTAGTCACTTCGCGATTTTCTCGCGGTCTGCCTCTATGTAGGAGAGGTAATCTCGGCTACTATTAATACGGTAATGATAATGAGCTATATCGCGTAAATTGTTGACAGTCACTCTTAACTATAAGCGTCGCATTGTGAACCCAATTTACTTACGCTGGAAATTGTCGAATAGAATGCCATAAGCTTTAAAAATATGATCCATTCCACGTTTTAAATTGCCTTTCCCCAAAATTCGTGTTAATTTAATAACTTCCTTGGGTATAATTTAACAGTTTATAATTCACATTTATTTGGACGTTTGTTACATACAGAACTGAATATTATGAATTCTCTAATTAATTTATCCCTCATGAAGCTTAACCCTTCATTAATCACAATACTCGATGTCTTTAAATATGGCCTGAAAGTAAAAATGTAAACTTCATATACACACAAAAATAAATTGATACAGGTGTTTCATCTTTGCTGGTAACTTTACTGATAACTATGTGCATAAAATGTACAGAAGTACAATATTTAAGATACATGTTGTGAACTGTCTTTAACGTGGTGGGGGTGTTTGCATTCTATCATCATAAAGATTCCTTTAGACGTTTAATGAGGGAAAGATATAGTTAGAATGTGCGCCCATTTATTCTTATTTAAGGAACTAAAAATGTAATATTGAGAATTAAGGAAAAATGGTTTCTTAGTGTTCACGGAATCATGAATGCTCCAAAATAAATCAATGTCATTTCAGCTTGCACAACCTCCCCTCTGAATAATAGAGATTCACTTTTTCTCAAAAAACAAAGCAGATATAAGGATATCCATCCCAAGTCATGGCCTCCAGAAGGGAATCCGAAAGTTGACGATTCGAGTTCAGTTAGTCCTGCAGTGGCAAAGCGTTCGCCTAGCGTGCAGTTATCAGGATTCAGCTACCAACTGTGCCAATAAAAGGCACCTGTCGATTAATCATGGCCTCCAGACGGGAATCCGAAAGTGGATGGTTCGAGTTCAGTTAGTCCTGCAGTGGCAAAGCGTTCACTTAACGTGCCGTTACCCGGCTTCAACTACCGACAGTGCCAATAAATTACACTTGCCGATTAACTGCTCACTATAGTCCGGGGTTGGTTCCAAAAGCCTTAAGAGGTTCGGATTCCTCGGGAAACTGCAGCTCTGGTGCAGCAGCACCCTTGCTGTCCTTGCGCCTTAATGCCCACAAACATAATAGAGCCCAATTATGAAGCATGGCAACTTTATTAGTTGAGTGTGAGCAAAATGATTCGAAAAAAAATGCCCAATCGAACAATAATAATTCAAATCAATCTCAAACCGATAATATCCCTAGACTGGTACTATTAGTCCTGTTCTCTTCTAACCTTTGAGCTAGGGGAGTATGTGAGATTTAGTTTTATCTAGATCACTATGAATCATCTGAATCATTATGGGTCATAGAATCCAGCCATTTCAGCCATTTTTCCAAACATATCCAAGAAAAGGAAACTTCTCTTACTATTTCTTGGAAACAGCCGTTTACAGACCAATGGAATAAACCCCATTCCTAAAATTAATGCGTAGCAAAAATTCAAGTGTTCGATTGAGTTTTAAAAAAATGGGTTGTTCTGCGCACAAACCAAAATTAGTACGAAAAAAATGGACTTTAGATGTAATAGATGCAATATTTACTAAGTTTAATTATTAAAATTACACAATCAAAATTAGATTGGCTGAGAAAAATAATCACTCATGCGTGTTTGCTTTCGAAGTTATATATATTATCCAACAAATTCACAATGTAATTTTAAACTGAGCAAAAAAAAGGTGTTTACGAATAAAAACTATATCAATTGCTTAACTCTTAAAAACAAGAAAAAATGGTGTAGCAAAATGTATACAGGGTGTATACAAAATGGCGGAAAAAAAAGTTCACTACACGATTCCTTGTGAAAAAAAAAGGAATAAAAAATGTCCAGTACAATTTTTGCTTAAAATCAATATTTAATAAGTTATTTCAAATCATGATTGAACCAATAATAAGGAAAATCAATAATGTGGGAGGTCATTAACAAGTCGGTACCGCCAATGAAATTGGTAAATCAAATGATTTTCACATTTTTTAAGTGAATACTTGATTTTAATAGGAAATTGATTCTATTCAGATAAGATTTCCCAAACCCACAACATCTGCCTTGTGCAAATCTTTCACAGTTATAAAAATGGAGCTAAAATACTATTATTAAAGCCGAATCCACAAGAATCTGCTTTAGCTCATTTCATTTCCTTCGATTGTAAGATTGTAAATTATGAGCTAGTTTCGAAGTTATATGATGATATGCGATTTATACTGGTCTTGCTGTTGGACCCTCCTATGGAAAACGTTGCCTCATAGATATACTATGTTCTATTTAAAATAGTGGAATATGTGCTCGTCGTTGGTAGTGGCGGATTATGCATTTCAGGGGGCCGAGGAGCGGATCTGGAGTTCACTTTACTATACCGTTGATAGCAAATACGTCGCAAGCCTGCCAGACTGGCACGGGACGGAATGTCCCTGGGACACGACTGCTTATAAAATAAGAGAAAAATACTATTAATTATAATACTTTCCCCACAACAAGGAAGAAAAAAGGTTGAATCTAATGGTAAATCGTACATTTCGATCCGTATACTTCCCATGCGTGGTATGAGTGATAAATCACCATACCTTGTGTATGCTGCTGATTATAACGTAACTAAACTAACTCTTGGGTGGAGTTTCCATATCCCGAAATTCAAGTAACACGTGACCTAAGCAAGTTTTTAAAAACCAGTGAAATCTTCGTTTCCTATCTCTCTTCGTGGCAAGGGGCGTACATTCGCGAACGCATATGTAATTGCATTAAATCGATGCTAAATGGGTTGACTTTGCCTTATTATTGGTTCAACTATGATTTGAAATAACTTATTAAATAAGGATTTTACGCAAAAATTGTACTGGACATTTTTTATTCCTTTTTTCACAAGGAATCGTGTAGTGAACTTCTTTTCCGCCATTTTGTATAAACCCTATATATATTGCTCCGGAGGCTAAGCGGTTAGAGCACTGGCGTACACAGGGGGGTGTTAATGATCGTTGCAGCCCCCCATTGCAATGAAATTTTGTATATTTAACATAGGAATATGTGAGTTGTAGCTCTGTAACCCCACTTAGGAATTTTCTGCGTACGCCTATACTTTAATGAAACCTTTAAACCACTATGTTTAGATCCAACAAAACTTATATAAATTAAATTAAATAATATAATGAAACCATCTCGTTGATATATATATATTGTGTAGACTTTTATATAAAAAGGTACTTTTTAATCAACATTCTTTAATTCAATCAGTTTTCTTAAGTAAATGTGAATTACATGTAAAACTTACGTTCATATAATTAAAACAGGAATTAATGAGAACAGATACGTTATGAATATATCTTTAAACTTATTTTATATATGTAATGTAATTTATGTAATAAACTTTTGAATGTTTTGCTGCCCAACGAATTTTCATGAGGCATCATAAAATTGTTCATACTTATCAAGTCCGTGATATGAAGTCAGCTCGCCAAGAAAGGCATATCTATCTTACAGAGACTGCAAGGGTCCATGACATTTTACTCATCGAAACTACTTATGTGGCGTGTTTTTAGTAAAAGCAAAGATCTGGAGATTTCAAATAAGGATTTAAATAAACCCTGGGATGTGCTACTCCATTATAAATCACTAATTCCGGATACTTCCAGAACTACCGCCGTGGCAGAATTGCGCATGTTAACTGGATATGATTGTCTGCAGGAATTCTTGTTCAGCTTTGGTCTGACTGAAACCCCTGATTGCAAGCTGTGCAACAGCAGCCAACCAATGACATCGGATCATCTTAACGTGTGCAATGCACTAAAAACCTCTGAATATATTGTTAGCAAATATTAGAAAGCTCGAATATTAATGACTAAATAGTCAAACGCCTGGCATTTGTAATAAATAAATCAAATCCATAAAATATAACGTCAAGATCATTTTCAGGGAATTGGAAACTACGAAGACTTAGAAGATTTACGATTAGGTGCAACATCTTTAAAGGTTGTATAATAAACTCCCTGCTTTTTTGTAATTGTCGACACCGTACTTGGGGAAAAGATGGGACACCAAATTTAAGGAAAATCTCTTTTTTCGCGATTTACTGCCCATGTTTTTGAAGAACTTCACCTTATCTGAAACACTGAGGGATTTTCCTTTTAATACCGCGAACCCCCACCGTTAGTAACAACGGGTGAAAAATCTCTATTTATCTTGCAAATAAATTCAATATATATTAACTTTTTCTGCATAATATACAGCGATTAACAGAAACTTCGATTTAGATGTACGCAAGTTCAATTGTATATACATATAAGTAACAAACACTTTCAGCTGAGCGTTTAATTGCAACATTTACCTTCATATTTCATTGAACATACTCCGTTAAATCTAGAAATAAAAGCTTCCATGAAGATTTTTAATTCAATTTTCATAGACGAAACATTCTACGAATATCTTTGTAATCTCAGCAATTTTTTCCCAAAAATTAGCACAAAATAGCTCTTATAATGAAGGCATCCAGCCGAAAAATACACTTTCTCGCAGGTTATTCTTGCCGACTTTATCTACCGAAAACTCTAATTTCGTAGCCTCCAAAGAATAATAGAAGGGGAAGAAAAAGTATTAAAATTCGCCAGACAGGTGAACCATTTTTTCCGGCCTTTGGTAGGAAAAAAAAGATTTATTTTGGGATTAGAACGAATAACGAAATAAATTTGTTTCTTTTCAAACCATTCTGTGGGGCCATAATTGCTCTCATTGTCCGGGTGTAAAAAACGATTATACACCGCTCTTACTCTGAATGCTGTGGTTCGTTCTTGAAGAGCTAAGGTCCCCTTAAGAGGAATTCGCCAAAGAATATTGCTAAAGAAAATATTCGTAAAGTAATCTATCTGGAGCAAAGGAATTCTGCGATCATCGTGACCTAAATCCTCAAGGAACGTTATCGATTTCTGCTTTTTATTTATTTCTTCAGTTCAGTTTTTATCGAAGATATTCGCATGTTCTCAATCAATAGAGAAAAGCAAGGAGAGAAATTATTTTACTTGGTAACACTGAATATTTTATATGAGCACATTCAGACAATATTTGATGTAATTTCATTGAGAATGGTTATCCATTAATGTGTGTTTAGTATTTATTAGAATTATAACTTGCATTTTTAGTTTACGTCTGGCCACATAGTGTGTGCCTAATATTTTACATATTCCAATGTACATATGTAGAGTAGATTGATTTCGGACAGTGGGTCTGATTAATCTCGCACTTTTCGCCCCTCTCCATGAATAAAATGTACTACAATTCATATCTTCTCACATGATTGAATCTGTAGTTAATCAAAAACATGGCACGATATAAAAATTCACTTTTATATACAAGGTGTTTCGAAAACACCGGATCAAAAATATATGGCCGTGATCCTTGTACAAAATGGACCCGTACATGGGGTTAGGAAATGAACATCCATAGAGTTATGATTACTTTCAGTTCGCAGAAGCGGGATCTATAATGATCAATGGAGATTACAAACGAAGAACTAGCTCGTCTCTCTATCTTAACCATGGCGTGGAATTGTGAAATAGCAGCGCTAAACTGGTTACGAGTTGTGTTGGCGGTTTCTTGTGATTGCTGAAATTGGCGACTTGATCCTATAATTGGCGTAATTTCACAGGTGAAGATTTCTTGGCTCCCACGTAGGGCTGGCACCTGCCAGTTTTCCCCCAGTGGTATTCTACGAACATAGGGGGTCCGCTAAGTCCGTGGAAGTCCTCTTGGCTCAAAAGCAAGAAGTTTGGTTTGGAAAATCAAATTCTCGAGGCTAGCAACACTGGTTAAAAAAGGTTGCCTAAGGAGTGTTCCAATTTTTGCTACGAGGGACAGGACAGGCGATAGGGGCGAGGGGGAGAGTGCATTACATAGGAGCCCCGTGCGGCCAAGTGGCCCTGATACTAAAAGAAACCAACACTCTGCCCAGTATCGTTAACAAGTGTCGTAGACCGACGTCTTACCAACTGCACTGCTGGGACGCCACCCCCTCGCCATTTGGAATTACTTCGCATACTTTCATACAAATCATCACTCCCACCTCTGGGATTCGTACTGTATCCGTCAATGCCCTCCACCTGCCAATCATAAACTTTTATGCTCCGAAGATTCCTTTATTTTCACTCATGTTTTACCGTCCAAGAATTCAAAAGTCTGTCCTGCAGGTAAATAATAAATAGCTTGATAATAAAAGTTAGTATCGAAAAATTACCCTTGATCCAGTAGCGTACGCAGAAAATTCCTAAAAGAGGTTGGTTCGAATGAGAAGGTTTACCTCTATATCATAGCTTGGTTCCCATAGACCTGTTGTTAATTTTCTCAGAATTGTGCAAAACTTCATTTACGTGTTAGTTAGAAACATCGACAGATGCGGCTGTAAAAAGTTACTTATAAGTATTATTAGGCATATTTGGTTTCGTTCAAAGCAATGGAAGTTTAAATAAATCTTTATTAAACTTTCATTTCTTATTCAATTACTCGCTTTGTTTTAACTTAACCGCCGTACGATGAAGTAGAGGAACTGAGCAGAAGACAAAGTGGAAATAATTTTTCTTTATGGGGAATGTGGTCGAAACTGCGGGTCAACCTCTAGAAGGTTCAATGAATTATTTCCTGACCGATCAATCGATCATAAGTGCGTGTCCGATTTAGTAAAAAAATTTCGCGAAACACAAAGTGTAAAAGTTCGGCCATGTCTGGTCGACCTTTGGTGGATGAGGGCACAGTGCTAAAAGTTGCAATGAGACCCACTAATTAGAGAGGTTGTTGAAAATGGAAGGCGGAGAGACAGGATTTGAATACTAGAATTGGAATTTAAAACTGAAAGAGGAGAGAGAAAATTTGATGTAGCCGGAATCTCATTTCAAAAAGATGGTGTCCCTACACATTATGACCGCTCTGTACTTCAGTATCCGGATGACAGATTTACAAACAAATGAATTTGTAGGCGAAGGCTAATTGAATGGCAGGCTCGATCTCCACATTTAACTATGGATACTTTTTTTTATGGGGACACCTGAAATCTATAGTCTATGCTAGAACCCAATGAACTTTGTTACTCAAATTAAAGAACAGAATTACTACAGCTTGTTGGGAGATACCATTACTTACTTTGCTCATGCATCAGTAATTTAAAAGTCTTTTATTTCACCGCCAGGAGGTGAATGGTGTGCAGTTTGAGCAATTATTGAAATAAAGTTCAATCCAGTGGTACACTGTGTAATTTTAATGGGAATTTGATTATATCGGGGCGGGGGAGATTGTCCTTCTTATAAAATCTCCTCTGCATCTACACATGTGCAGATGCACACTCTCTACAGAAACAAGTATAGAACGGGATTTTAAGTACCTATGTATGGGGAATTTTAGTAAAGAAAGAGATTTCGAACCCAAATTTTCACCTCTCCCCATTCATGACTGGTTCGGTGTATCGTCATGGGACAAACATTAATAATCATTTTTCAGTCACATCTTTCGAATGACATAAAACTTGACATACATTTCCATTTGGAATTTTTGAGTTGACCTTCCTTCACTTGCTTACCTCACCCCAGTGTCATAAAACAAAAAATATTCACTCAAAAATTGTGCCACTAAGGATAATGACATAAGTGTTCGCCGACTTTTCCATCTGCCCAACAGTTTCCAAAAAAATGACCTGGGTCAGGCTTTGTGAATACCCAGTGTATAGTATACACAGATCTAAGCTCTGTATATATACATTAATCTATTATCGTTATATTAAATTCCCTAAAAGGTTTATTTATGCTTATAAATATTTTCCTCTATGCTATTTTACATTTATTACTTCATGCACTTATAAAATTTAGCAAGTAATTTGTGCAATCGGAAGTCCAAGCAATGGATAACAATACACCATGATAACATACTCGTATGGAAAGTAAATTATTATTAAATCTGAGGAAGTTCCTGGATCTTAGCTGTTTCCTAGCATTCACTTAAGAGTATAAATTCTCTGTTGGTCATCGTGTTTTCAAATATGAGAAACCAATTGTTATTTGTACCTCTCTCTCTCTCTCTCTCTCCCTCTTCAGCTTACCCATGTTTTCGATATTCGGTTGACCACTTTGTCCCTCCAAAATTTTCTGATATTTTAAATTAATTCAAAGCATGTACAGCCTTGCATTTTGTCTTTAAGAAGGTTTTCAAACTCCCTACTCCTCACTGCATTAAACTCTGGTCAATGTTTACACCATCGCAGTTAAGCCAAAGAACCTGTGTTTGATTATCAGTTAGCTCAGTCATATATAAGCGCATTGTGTAGTTCAGAGGTTGCGTTGAACTGTCGCTTTCGTCCAGAATCGTCTTTGGATATTGGATGACCCTAACTGTGAAGGAAGAAGGGTCAAAACGTCATTGGTGGAAAGGTTACGTTATTTTTGGTATTGAACCTATAGAAAAGCAATGCAATGTTTCTATTATCCATAGCTTTAATATAAGAAAACAAAATTCACTAATGTAAGCCACCCATTCGCTCCTTCCATCCGCATTTCCGATCTCCAGGCTATGCCCTTTTTTGTGACGGGGGAAATCAAATAAACCTCCGTGTTTGCCGGGAGGAATTATAAATGTAGTAAGATGTACAAAGGACGCTGCGATATGTAAAGAAATATGGCAACTTAGTCGGGGATTGATGACAGGGCTGACTTTACAGGCTCGACCGTCCATGACTTTCAGGCCCTGCAAAGCGGGAGAAGCCGGCTGTGAATAAAAATCTGGACGTGGTTCTATATTCGATGGCTGCCTTCGAACGCCTGGGTTTGCCTATTGCTAAGGCCGGCCCTACTCTCATCCATATCATCTATCGTAGAGTTTAAGGTAGCGTTTCTCAAACTTTAGTCTTTCACGAACCAAGTTAAACATGCCTTTATTTACCAAGGACCCCCGTGAGTAGGTGAGTCAAGCGGGAAAATGCCTATGAGCACAGAATTCTACGTGGTCGGGCTTAAAGTTTGTTTAAATTACCATTACATACACCATAGAAATATAGAGATAAGTATTTCATAATGTGTATTTCAAAAATCTGATCAAAACCTCGGAATATTACATATGTGTATATATGTCCAGAAGGGGGATATATATATATATTACAAAAATAATCAAATTTCAATATCCTTTAGCTTTTAGATCTTGGAAAAATTAGTTGGGGGGCCTTATCTACTGAACTACTTAGGGGTCCGTAAATCTTATTCCTCGCCCTGGGAGGGGTTTCGTTGTGATTCCTTAAATTAGACATTTCCGAAAAATCAAACCGCAGGTCAAGAAATTACTACTACGGAATTAGAAATAGTTAATAATTTGTATAGTCTGAAAACTTTTAACGATGAAATGTATAAAAAAAATGACAACGCAACAACAACTTAATTGCCTGCGAATCTCCAGCGTGAAACCAAATATTTCCCCTCAACGTACAATTAAAGTAAGAACGGTAGTTTCACCGCTCAATTAGGATTAACACCTGCTATGACACAATGATCTATGACCATGGTGTAATGATTTTTTAATGAAATCCATCTTTCGGAAGGCAAATTTGTCTTATTTAAAGAGTTGATTTATTGCCTGTGGTCAAGGTATACGAATTGTTATGTCTTCCAGAAGCTCGGCCTATATCCAAGAGTTACTGCAACCGGCATAACTATTATGGTAATGACGGCAATTAATGGACCGTTTAGAGCATGGCTCAATGAAGGGCTGATGCAGCTAATTATATGCGTGTTTCATACAATGTCACAAAATGATTTGGTCGTAAATCATACAGATATTGCCTTAAGCATATTCCTTGCTTTAACCTACAGCATGTGCTCTAGAAGGTTTAGTTTAATCCTTAAGATATTGCATCGAAACATTAACAAACTTTATTACATACTACTTCCGTTGTAATATTGAGTAAATGAATTCCCCAATTGTATATTTCCGTGTCATATTTGTCACCGAATGACAATTGCTATCCTTGCGCCATCAAAATAGGGCAAACCAACATTATATTTCTCTCTGTATGAATAGTTCGCTGTAACGTCAGAAATGTTTCACGGACTGTCAATT
>QLNU02015360.1:79572607-79600336 GCA_006491805.2 Dysdera silvatica
GACCCGCTACAGCCCTCTATTTATACGGATCCATCAGCAGTTCAGAGGGCGCTGCTCAGCCCATGTATCCGCGATGACTCTGAAATTCTAATCATTTGAATAGCATACCCTAATTTGCATTTCCTGAAAGTTTCAGCTCAATCAAGTGATTCCTTCATGGTGTTGCAATTTTTACAAACATGAGTTTAGATCCTCGGGTGATCTGCATTTCTACACTTCATTTCTTTTTCATTCGCTTTCTTTAGCAACATAATTTGCAACATACTTTTAAATTGCAATACTGTATATGTATTTGAAATAGCAGTATATTTTTATATGTACATTTCAATATGGGACCTCGTTAGCAGGTGTCAAGCTATTCGAATAAATGAAATAACATATTTAAATATCACTTCATTCTTGTTGAAAAGTTCCATTTTGTAACATTAAATGAGATATATTTGATGCAATACAAATTTGCATATGTTTTTAAATATACATATTTTTTTTGCCTACTTATGTTAACAGATACGTACGCTAGGCCATTAATTTACCAAAATATAGCATATTTCAACACTAATACAGCAAAATTCCTCTTATCGGGAACCTCTTATATACGGTCACCCTTTTTTAATGATCACATAAAAAAAATCGGCAAGAAATTCCTTCACAATACTACATTTCTTGTATGGGCACCTTTATATTAGCAAATTGTTTTGTCTGATAAGTATCCAAAAATATGTAATTTTCCTGTATACAGTGTGCACAAAAAGGACGGCCCTTTCAATATCCCAGCTTTTAGGAAATGCAAAATTTTCGTCATGGTCTCCTTTTGAAGATTTTAGAAGGCGCTATCTTTCAATATTAAAGAAATTAGGATTCAACCTCACGAATAGGTTAAAATAAAATAGAATTTAGAATTTTTTTTTCTGTTTCGAAATAATAATTCTATAATTTTTACACCGTTGTAAGCTTATTTATCTTTTTATTGTACCAAAACTAGATTTTTGTATTAAATAGAGTATACGTTATCACGAGTTGAAACGACAAGTTGTGATATCAAATAAGACGAATTTCCTAAACTGTTGCCACTTAAATAATCAGATCAGTCGGTACACAACTCTCCAGTAGAATATTTTTTATTATTTTAATTATTGTATTATTTTATTGCTATATTGCAAATAAATTGCTGAAATTAACATCAATATTGTATTTAAGTTTTTGTGAATTCAAAAATATCAACCGCGTTGCGCGCAGTTTAATTTCGATTTTACAAACCTGTCTTCTTTTTGATACTCAGTAGTATGACCAGTATTCTAGTATTCCGTGATATTTAACGTTCAATTTGACCTGAAAGTTTAGTTTTTGTTCCATCACAAAGATAATAAAGCAAGTTTTGAAACAGTGTAAAAAACAAAGAAGTGCCACAGAAAAAATGAAAAATTCTATTTTCCTTTTAATTGTTTTCACTTTTCTGATATTGAATCCTTATGTTTTTGTGATATCAAAAAATAGCGCTTTCAAAAAACTTTAAAATGAGATCACATTTAGAGTTCTATATTTTCAAGTCACCGAGGTATTAAAGGTGGAGGGGGGGTCTGTCCTGTTTGAGACGCACTGTATAATGAAATATTTTTTATACTAGATATTCTAATACATTTCATGTACCTAATAGATGTGCTTATTGTTTTGAAAAGATGTTGACATGCAATGGAAAATCCTATGCCGTTTCTTAGAAATAAGCCTGCATGGTATAGATGAAAAACCACACATATAAGCAATTCTACGCGTGCATGTTATGCAAAAACATATGTATAGGGACATATTTGCATAAAATAGTAAAACATTAAAAAAAAATTTTTATTTGATACCCACATCTTTTGCCCAAGCTAGGAATGTTTGACATATGTATTATGAAATCGGATAATTATCCTTCTCAGTTGCAGCACAATTTCCATAAAGGTAGTGGTCAACTGACTATGAATGGTGCAATGCACGAATCCACGTTCATGGCTGAAGACATGCCTTTTAGTCTCTTTCCTATCCTTGCCACTTGCGAATTCGTGTTTGCCAACCATTTTTATGACGACCCTGTGAAGGACAACTTTATGTTAATGAGAGCTCTAGTTCGAGATAAACAAAGAGGATATCAGAACTGAATTTTTGCAATTGATTCCACCTTCAATCTTCGCTTTAAAAACGTGTGTATAAAGTAATCTAATTCAGAGAAGACCTTATCAATAAATGAGTGTGCGTTGAAATTATGTACTTTATTCCATTAACGATGCTTATACAAGAACTGTTGTAATTTTGTACATTCGAATATAATATTTTCGCAGTCCATGAATAGCGGTCACTTAGACCACTAAATATGAGAAAACAAACCCACTTTTGCTTTAACTCAGTCAGCCGTATTGAGCCTCACGAGCCCATATTCGTTAAGACAAAGCCCACCAGAAGCCAAAAATCAACGGTGAAGGTACGGGGTAGACAAGTCCAAGACACTGCATTCAAAACCACGCTTGAGTAAATACACCATGTAATTAATTTTTTTTTTAACTTCTATAAAATTTGTTGCACACCAAGCAAAATTGGCCGTAAACTTCTGTACTGCGGAATTTCCTGTGAAGTCATTCCTTGTGCTAAACTATCATCGTTGCGGTTTAGTTCAAGCATTATAGGCAGTTTCTTGTGAACATATAGGGTATCTCCATTTCTGGTCCAATCCCAATGCCTTTCGACCTTTGTTCCCTTTAATGTGATCAATTCTCTAATCAAACGGACGTTTAGTAACAAACTCAACGGAGAATAATACTCGGCAGAATGTACAACAATAGTCGATTCCTCCCGAAGCTATGTTGAGAACTAAATTATCGCAAAGTTAATTAATTCTGGAAAGTGAATACAATGCATTTGAATCTTGGGATTCCGTTACGATTCGGGATTTCATCTATCACTTAAGACATTTCGACAGGCAACGTTTCGAACAGCATGTTATTTTACCAACAAGGTTCGTTATTGTCCATTTACCGGAATTCGAATTTTGCGAGAAGGGCATAATATCAAATACTAATGAACTCTTAGCCGATGTCAATGAATCCTTTTGGGGAAAGCAAGGTTAATTGAAAGGTCTTGATTATTATTACGGCAGTTGCTGAACAATTGACAAAACAGTAGTGTTTGATTTTCCGTAGTACAATGCAGCCAATTTTCGCAACAATAGAAGTCATTCAGCTTTGAAGTGGCAGTACGTGAATTTGTGTTTTATTGTAAAGTGCTATTCGGGAACAATATGATAGAATATACTCAAATGGGAGACCCCCGGGAACGGGCATGCCGGTTTATGGAAAAGTCGCCCCCAGAAAGTTGTTTAAATTGATGAATATTTTTGGTTATTTTGTGTTTTTCTAATTGTACCTACCAAGCTAGTGCTCTTCTGTTAGTTATTAGTTTAGTTAGTTATTAGTTTAGTTAGTTATTAGTTTTAGTTAGATATTAGTCTTTAAGCTAGTTTTAAGGAAGCAAAATAGTGGTCACGTTTTCGAACTGTGTTTAGATAAGGTGTAGAAATTCGCATTATTATACTTTCAGGCTCCCTTTTCATTTTCTGTTCGTGAGTCATCCTTACTAAGATACGAAAAGGCATGCCATGTGTACTTCGATTCTACATCCACTAGCATTCAAAAGTTTATTCCAAATTTATCGGTTATATGTTGTTAGTTATATAATAGGTAAATTTACATCTAGCTTTCGTAAGACACAATTGCAATATTTATGAATATCTAATGTCTATTTCAATTTTTGTTTTATTTTGCCTTTCCAAGTAGCAATGCAGGAATTGGAAAACAATATAAGCCTTGCCTAAATATTATATACATGTATATTTATAACCAGTAAGCTAAAATTAGGTAAATACTCAAACCATATAACACATAAATGTATCTAAACATTTGTACTTATTAATAATTAAGATATATTATTATTATTATTATAGAAGATAAAATAATGAGATTATAAATGCAAAAATTAGATAAAATTACAAAGGCATAGATATAATACATATAATTTTTACGAATTATCTCTTGTTCGAACATAGAGTACAGATGTCAAACTATATTTATAAAATTAATATGCTAAGACTAGGGTAACCGATTTTTACCCATAAATTTAAAGGCAACTTAATCACGGCAAGGACCAAATGAAGGGGATTTTTTTTACAGTCGGTGTTCCCCCGTGGGTGATGCATGTCTAAAACACATACAATATGTATAAGCTCCATACGCCTTGCAAGGCGTGGACTTTAAATTCACAATGTCGTCCTCATTTTATCGAGCACAAACACTCAAGAACTTATTTTCCCTCTGGGATAGAGCTACTGTATTGGTGCTCTCACTGCCACTGCTTAGGATGCCAACTGATCCATCTTGATAATTATTTAAAAACACAAGTATGAACACACAGTAAAAACATGAAGCATTACAATCATTAAACAGATATCCCACTATCTATTACTACAGGCTAAACTTTTTTTATCAAATTTTTCTTTTATAGATTATTATAAGTATTTTTCAATATTTACTTGGTGAGAATTCTCACTAATAGGTCCACATAATTTCAATTTAAATCAATGTGTGATACACAATTTTAATTTAATAATATATAAATGTAAATCATTGTATGATATAACATTTTGATTCAAGAATATATAATTTAAAGTTTACAAACTTGGTTATTAATCAATTGAGAAATAGGAAAAAATATCACATATGAATATATGAAATTTTAGCTCTATAGCCCACCCACTCTTCATAAACTTTCTGCTTATTCTGATGGAATGAGTATATATAATAAATATATAATAATTTAAAATATGGCCCCGTAATCTTAAATGAAATTGTGATAATTAATTATAATTTTAACAATTACAATTAGAACTATATAATTAAAGATAATGGAATTATACTATAATATAAAATGCAAGAATTCATTATAAAAAATAATTCAAGATTTCTTTAATTTGTAGCTTTTAAAACACCACAGTGGAAAATTTTAATTAATATAAAATTTATAATGTAATCTGTAATTTACAATAAATATAATAATAATCACATAATTATAAAACAAATCACATACAATTAAAAATTACACAATAATTGTGAAATATAAGAATTCGCTTACAATTTTTTTTAAGAATTCCTAAATTTTTTATGTATAGAATACCATGCTAGAAGGCTAACCTACATGCCTATTTTTCATTTTACAAGTGGCACAAAAGACCTTTATTGAGGGTGGCGCACTCAGAATATTCCCCAAAGTGGGGAGCCAGTGATGCAGGGAATTTTGGGTGGAAAAAAATGGCCATTGGCCACATTAATTACGGTTGTCTTTTTGTGTACATTTATCATTATTGAATTACTAATAATTCTATAATGCAACATACTTAAATAATTAGAAGTAGTAGATTATGTTTATACAATTTTACAATGGCCAGCACTCTTGTCTTATCTCCATCAGTGAGGTTAGATTTCTTGACATAATTACAAATATCTACAGTCAGAATTTCTATTTCAACTGTGTTTGATATTGTGTTTTGATCCACCTTTACCTCCTGAAAAGCGTTTGAAGACAGTCCCAGGCTTCTGCTGATATTGCTTGCCTCAACAGCAGTTTCATGAATGTCACTGGAGTTGAGGGAAATGTTGGGACCTTCACACCTTCATCTTACATCTTTTAATAAAATAATTTACCAGTGTCTGTTGGCGTAATAATTTTTCGTTTTGTTAGTCCAGTGGAGGGGGGCCGGACTTCTTCGGCCACCTACGTGGTGTAGTTCACTGAATATGCCCAAATAAGTATTCTGTTCTTCTTGGGGAATTTGCAAATGCCCATGGTTTATTTTTTTAAGTGAATTGCTACATATAAGTTCCTAATTTCTATTATTTTAATATAGACTTAAGTTAATTTATGCTACGTAAATATGGCCATACAAGAGAAGTATCGTGTAGAAGCAACGTGCAAAAAACTCCAGTTTTAAAGATTAAACCGATAGTTCCCCTAAACGATATTTCTCCTGCATGTCTAACTATATCCAGGGGCAGTAGAACAAAGGGGCAACTTTTGGTATATTATATATTCATGGAATATAGGAGCATTCCTTTAATGGAGGGAAAGTTGTAGGGTGTGATTATATGCAAAAATAACCCCTGTAGTTAGTGTGGTCAAACCCGAAATATCGACTTATTAGCTCAACTGGTTCTCCAGATAAGATTTATTAAATAAATATCACGATGGCCACAATTTTTAGGGGTCAATTTTATTTTTCCAGCCTAGGGTCCATAAAAGCCATTATAAGCACTACAAAGAAGGCATTATTATTATGAATATCATAGCTCAAATTTGTCTTCCACATTACATACTTTAGTATTTTCCTCAATTTTATAATTTAAAAAAAAAAAAACGTACTATGTACATAATGTGCCTACAAATGTAACTTAATATACAGACAGAAATTAAATTTGTTATAATTAAGTACATTTTTATTTAATTTTAAAAAGACCAAGTTCAAAACTTTTTAATATTCAAACTATTTAGAAAACCCTAAAGTGTATTGTTATAGCGATTATAGCACTATTATAACGATTAAATTTGCACGGAGGTTGCTATTACAAATTTTTACTGTATTCACATTTTTGTAAGCTACTCATACAGAGGGCGAAATGTCCGGGAGCGAGATGTCCTGGGGACAAAATGGAAATGCTGGGAGCGACTTTTCTGGATTCCGGACGTACCATCATTTTATTTCCGTGTGTGTTGTTATTCAAGAATAGTAGGGGTTATTACAATAAGTATATTAGGGAGTCCCAGTGTGGCGTAGCTAATTATTGAATCACTTGGACAAGAAATAATTTGGGCCATTTGATTTTATCAAAATGGCAAAAAAGTCGAGCGGCGGTCTTTTACTATACGGGAGCTATGCCCCTGAGCAGCCGATATTTTAACTTTAAAACAAATTTATAGATATTTAATAACAGGAATATACATAATTAAATCGTAAGTAAATTAGGCCAATGATACATGAGCTTTAAATCATAGGCAAAGGTTGTGCCATTTTTGTTTTGAGTACTTTCATTCGAATGCAATTTAATTTTGAAATTGTTTAAAAGAAAGTTGTTTTAGAAAAAAAGGTGTAAAAAAAGTGTCAAAAACAATTTCGAATATAAACACCGAAGTTTGCCAATTCAACACCAGCCTGTGACATTTTCAACCATTCTGCTTCATTAACTACACCATCACAGCCTTTGTTTAAACCAAAAGCAAATGCATACAGCAAAAAAAGTTTAGCTAATTAACAACTTTCATTTATTAAAGAAATAGATATTTACTTCTTTGACGTCATAAATATGCTGAAGATAGAAACATTACCCTCTGTAATATTTATTTTGACACCCGCGGTTTAGCTCAAACTAGAGCTATTTAACATTAGCTTCAATAAAATAAAACACTCTAGTTCGAACTCAAGCTTGGATGTCGGAAAGTTACTATTTATAAAAAAAAGTTGCCCACGAACAAAAATTACAAATACCTGCTCCAGTGGCTTTATGTGCTGACCATTTGACAATTGGTTATCCCTGAGACGGGTGATACTACTTTACAAAACCGTATATACGAAGAAATGAACTATATTCCTGTGCCTTGTGGCATAGACGTTAAAGCATTTTGGATATAAAGGAAAGGCACTTGTTCGACGCCAAGCCAGAGAGATGTCTCTTTTTCTCCTACGCATTAGAAAGCTCTAGTTTGAGCTGAAGCTGGTGTGCGGAAAAATTACTGTCTGTTAAAAATCCTTCACCAAAAATCTGCAAAACACTGCCTCGGTGGTTGGTTATGTGTGTTGATCATTCACAATTGTTGTCCATCAGAAGGCTAATAATATCTTAAATAAAGGAATTAATTAGATAAAATATCTGTTTGTAACTAGTTTTTAAGTATTTATTTCCTAATACCACATATTAATTTCCTGCAATATTAACATTACTGTTTAATAACATTTATTTAGTTACGTCGCGATTAAACCAACTTAATTACTTAGTTTTTTCTTACTCTTGCGTTAATTCTGTTTACTACCATCCCCCTACTCACACATGCATGTATGCAAATTATATACAGGGTGTTTAGTAACTACCGCATAAATTCCCTGGCACGAGAGATTCTATGGTCAATTTTAAGATGAAAGTCAAGAGGGACGATTTTTAAGTGAGGACTTCGTTTATGAATAATAAGAACTTCAAAATTTCTATCTAAGAGCCAATAGTGCTTCAAAAGAGCGTGTTTCTACGTCATTTCAGCCAATGACGAAAGCCACGCCGCTTGGTTTGCCCGCCTCCAGAATAAAAAGGATTTAACTCGCTATGAGAAAGAATTTCTTGGTCACGTGCTATTTAAATTTAGCGTTCAAATTTCAGTCTGCCCCGCCTTAGAATGAACAGCCTTTTTTTTATTAGTAAATTTTTAAAAAGTACTGGTTTTTACTACAGTCTTTGATTTTACCATGTTTGGCGCAGTATAGCCCAGATGCTCTTGCGCCATAAAAAAGCCAAACAAAAACAGCTTTTTTATTAGAAGAGTTTGAAATAAAAGTAACGCATGTGCAAAATGCAGTGACGTAACAGAAAGCTTCATCAGACGTTTTAATATTGCAACTCAATGTAAGATAAACCATCACCAAATATCGGAAGAGAAGGAGAAAGGATTGTCAATTAACTTTGAACAGATGTAGCATTTGAAATCTCATATTTGATTTAAAGCGACAGACAGGGTCCTGAGCATTTAATCGGTGTTATAAGAAAAGCATCTTAACATACAGCGGCTCCCAAAATTGAGTATACACCAAACAGATTTTTTTTGGCATCCTAAAAACCTTTATGAAATTATAATCAGAATTTAACTTTAATAGAAATTGTAAATTACACATTAAAATATATATTAAGCCAATATATAATTCAGAATTAACAGTAGTATTTTAGAAATATATATTGTAATGCTAAACGTATAGTATTAGAAATTTCAAAATCGAATAGCCTATGTCCTTAATCGAAAACTTCTTCACGCCACTATTACTATACGTCGCGGTGGATGCTTATTACTAATTTTCCTAACATTCAGTTACGTTATCACAATGCAAGTTTTTTTCTCCTAGCATGTAATTAAATAACGAAATGAGTTCACGACGTGAAAGAAGTACTGAAATTTGATGAAATATTCTTCGAAAATCACAACAAGGAAAATCTTTGCGCGAATTGGAGGCGCATGCGTATGTTACGTCCAAATCGTACGCGTCATAAACCTTTCTGATAAGTGTATAATTTATTTTTGGCAAAAAGGTGAGATTGAGCAGTTTTGGCATTTCAGATTTTACTTGGATTTTTTTTTGAAATTATAATTTCATCATATTTTTTTAAATGCTTAAAGCGTTTTTGTAATACATAAGGTGAATTTTGATTGAAGGCTATACTTTACTAGTTTAGATCTTCTCTTTGTTTAAGGTTCCAAAAGCTGTCCCAAAGGAAGTTTTTTTGGTGTCAATCGCATCTACACTTGAGACTTAGTGCACTTTTTAGTACCTAATGTGGTTATTAAGATTCAGTAATCATTTTTCTGTAAAACGTACTTGCTGATTTTAAATTAATTTTTCAAAATTGCGATTTCGCGGTTATTTCCGCGAAATTTTCGTCAACGATATTCTATTGAAATGCACAATATTTTGTGTTTCCTTAAAACTAAAGCTAGCTACCATATAAACTATAAACGTGGATATAAAAGTATAAGGGTTAATGAGTGCGGCATCGCCAAATTTGGTAGCACAGGCTAACCTTTACGTAGAATGATTTAATTCTAAATGGGGTGGGGGAGGACTAAAATTTGGGCCCTAAATTTAAATAGCACGTGACCAAGAAATTCTTTACAATAGCGAGTTAAATCCTTTTTATTCTGGAAGCGGGGAAACCAAGGGGTGCAGCTTTCGTCATTGGCTGAAACGACGTAGAAGCACGCTCTCTTGAAGCACTATTGGCTCTCAGATAGAAATTTTGAAGTGCTTATTATTCATAAACGAAGCCGTCAATCAAAAATTGTCCCTCTTGACTTTCGTCATAGAATTGACCATAGAATGTCTGCCAAGGAGTTTATGTGGTAGTTACGGAACACCCTGTATACAAACATGGATGTTTAACTACTCTGAATATAATTTATAAGGATATATCAATAATAAAAGAAATATATTCATTCGCAAATGGGTGAAAACTGTCCTCTTCATGTAATTTTTTTTCAACACCTAAAATATTGTCAAGTCTCTATTTGTCCATTGGATATATTGAAAACAAAATCTAAGCTTTCTTGCTGTTTCAGTCAAGCCTACAAATATTAACATTTATAGTGCTTTCTATCGCAGCTCCTTCCTCTAGGTTTAGCGTAGTATGTTTGAGGATGAGATGGTGTATCTCCGCTGAAAATTTGTGAAATGGTTTTCATGTAAAATACTTTGCATTTCCGATCACAGCTACGCCAAAGACGCCTCTTTGCCAAATGCGAAAAAATTAAAATTTATACGTATATTTTTCAAAATATATAAATTCTTAAACAGCAGGGCGATATACAAGGTGGGCTATATATAGGTATACACTATAAAGTATATTTTTGATGGGATCCAATTTTCTGCGAATTTAATCAAATGCCAAATGTATCGTTAGATTAATATCGTAACAAATGTATCAACAACCATTTTATATCTGTTAAATATAATCATTTCTTTCTTTCTTAAAAGAATGATTTGTTCTATAGTTTATAACATGTAAATTGATTTTATATGCATTTCGTTGCTGGTTCTTCTAAGATATAGATATAGTGAGAGTACTTATTTGTTTAGCGCACACAATAATCTCTTAAATACTCGAAACATACTCCATGAACGCTAACACATGCATCCAACTTATCAGAAACACTAACATATAGCTCGACACAAATTGCAGTGTAAATTAATGAAAAGAGAGTGAGAAATACCGTATTATTGTATACCTAATATTGGCCATTCCCGTATATAAAATATTCTGTATAACTATTTCTTGTATGGATCTTTAGGGTACGAAATAATTAGATCCTACGTTGATCCTTTTATTCATGAATCCCATTGATTCTTCCTTCTATAAAAGGTCTTTTCACAAAACGTTGATTCCGTATACGAACCTATGCATACAGTTTCTCCTAAATTTTGAATAAGAAGCTACAAAAACCATTTACTTTGAAGAATTCGAACATAGCGAAGGGAGAGTGGAAATTGCGAGAAATCAATACTTTTTACAATAATAATAAAAATATAATCAATTATTATAGCTTTATATTTGTTAATTCTTTTCGAAGACAGTTTAAAACGAATTACAGGAAACTTTTGTCTTTAGATGCGTGACATAAAAATCTGCGCAACTTGTTCTATACCACGGTGTTTTTCAAACTTTGGTCACTCGTGGACCACTTTAAGCATTCCTTTATTTATCACGGACCACCGTGGGGGGTATTTATCCTCCCTAGTAAAAGTTATCCTAGTAAAAAGTTTATATTATTTATCTATTGCTAGTAAAAGCATAATAAAATGAATAGCGCTTTCCATTAGCAGATTCTTACTTAAATGAAGTAAATATCATAATATTAATATATAGTATATTTCATCTCAGTCACTCAATAATTATCTTATTATCTTGTAGAAGATTATGGAGAATAAATCGTCAATTTATTATCGAATATCAGAAAATAGAAATTAAAACAAAACCGTGTCATATGCCATTTATACGTCGTCTTCAGGTAAAGCGTTTAATTCATGACCGTGAGGTTTAGGCAAGATGAAGCGTAAGAGTGGGTTGCCAAAAACCTCCTAACTATGCCACCAAACGTAAAAGCTTATCGACCACTTTATACAATATACATGCATAGATTACATATACATACATGCATGATGGATTACATGCTAAAACTATAGGTTAATATACATACAACCTAAAAACTTTAGCCATTTATGTTTCGTTAAATAAGAAATATTTTTGAGTGTATTTTTAAATTGTTTTATTGGTGTTAAATTTTTTATTTCGTCTAGTATGTTGTTCCAAATATTTAATCCGTAATAATTTATATTATCTTTTCCATAATTAGTTCGAATATATTTTGTTTTAATTTCTTTTTTATGACGAGTATTATATTTGTGGTCTTCTTTTATTATTTCTATTATGTCTATGTGTTTTCCTTCATTTATTCTTTCGTATATATATTGAGATATTTTTAATTTGTGTATATTTTCTATATTAAGTAGTTGATATTCTTCTCTAAATTGAACAATTGATTGATATGGTGATTTTTATTTTGTTTATTGTGTCATTTAATGAATTATTTGTTTTTATTAAGTTTTTCTTGTTTAGTCCACCCCATGTTGGTTTTCAGTACAGTAGTATACTGTAAATTATTGAATAATAAATATCAATTTTTGCATTTCAAATTAGTTTATTATTTAATCTGGCTAATAGTTCATTTATTCTTCTAATTTTTTTTTATGTATATCATCTATTTGTTCATTCCATAAAAGTTTTTCGTGTAATTTAATACATAGAAATTTCATTGACTTAATTCTTTCTAGTGTTTTTCCATTAAATTTTATATGTTTTTTTATTAGCATGGAATATTATATAATCATTTTTTTTCAGCATTTAGTATCAGATCGTTATCATAGAACCATTGTTGAATCAAATTTAATTTAGCTTATGTTTGCCAGTAATTCAGTATTTGATCCACTTATGGACTAATTTATATCAGCAAATAATAGCAAATTATCGCCTAAGTAATTCAAATCATTTATTGCCAATGAAAAGAATAATGGTTCTAGTATCCTTGTGGAACACCTCTTAAATTAATCATTTTGTCTGATGATTTATTCTCTATTTTAACAATTTGGTATCGACCTTTAAAATAATTTTCTATAAGTTTAAACATTTTACCTCTTATTCCTAAATTAAGTAGTTTATCTTTTGGAATATCTCTGTTTATTAAGTCAAAAGCTTTACTGAGGTCTAGAAAAAAGCCAAATATTAATTCCATATCTTCAATTTTTTGTTGTATGTTGTTTACTATTTTTAATAACAAATCCTCTGTTGACTTATTTTTTTGGAATCCATATTGGTTAAGGTGAATTAGTTTATAGTTGTTTAAAAAGTCAATTAATCTTTTATGAATTACTTTTTCGAATATTTTTGAAAACACACTCATAATTGCTATTGGTCTGTAATTTTCAACAAGTGTCTTTTTTCCTTTTTTAAAAATCGGTTTAATTACAGCAATCTTTAGTTCATTAGGAATTATACTTGTTTCAAAGATATCATTTATAACTATCGTTAATGGTTCTTTTAAATATTAAGTACTTTGTTTAATAATTTTTGGCGCTAGGTCGTCAATTCCTGGTCTTTTATTTGGATTTATTTTATTTAATTCTTTTACAATTTCGATTTCAGAAACCTCATGTTAGAAAATACTATTTGTTAAGCTTGGCTGAAGATATTTTTTGAACTTGCTGTTTAGTGAACTTGATAAATTTAAATTTTCTGATACGTTTATGTTGAATTTATTAAATTCATTAGCTATTTTTCTTGGGTCACCAAATATTTCATTTTTTAAGTATTTTTATGCTTGTTTCTTGTTTAATATTTTTTTCGTCCTAGTAATTGATATCATGCTTTCCATTTCTGTTATATTTAATATTTTGATAATATATTATGATAGTAAGTGTTTTTTGCTTTATTTATAAATTTATTTGTTGAATTTCTTATTTTGCTAAATTCATTCCAATGTTCTTTTTATCTTGTTTGTATAAATTTTTTATATAATTTATTTTTGTTTTTATTAGCTTTTTAATCTCATAACATATTATCATCTTCTCACTGTAGTTTGGTGGGTTGGTTCCCTTGACCTTAAGAGGTTTCGATTTCTCAAAAAACCGTAGGTCCAGCGCCCCCTAGTGATGTAGAGGTAACGCATTGGTCCAGTATGTCATCAATCAGAGTTCGACACCCAATGATATCGCAGAACGTAGGCCATTTTTCTACCAAACGTAGACTAGTGTTTAGTTTCCTTGGCAAGAGATGTTCAGATTCTTTGAAAAACTATAGCTTCCGGCTCAGAATGACATTCATTGTCCTTCTGCCGTAGAAATAAACTTTTATTCATTTTCCCTAATGTGTTTGGCATTCGTGGAAGGCATTTTTATTCATTTTCTCGTGTAAACTTCCGCATAAACCTTCCGACTAGAAAACTATTTTTCAGTTATTATAGCAACTGATAAGGGTATTCCCTGAAGACTTAAAATTATCTCAACCAAATATTTATGAAAAAATTATTTATTTAGAATACAAATAAACGAACCGAAGAATTTACAAAATAGAATATACCAAATGTATCAGAATATTAAATCGGGCCTTGGGGAAATTGAAATTGCTGCGACATGAATGATAAATGATTAAAACTAAAAGGGAGAAATCAAATAATGTAAGAAATCAAACAACAATGTCAATCAATCAACGTTTATTGGCGTAGTGATACCAACGCCGATGGTATGGCGTGATTAGATGGTGAAACGTTCGAAAGAAAATAAATATTTCTGCCAATTCGCGTTGGTATCACTACGCCAATAAACGTTGATTGATTGACATTGTTGTTTGATTTAATCTGCGTAGTGTTCGATTTATATAAAATAAAAAAATGTAAGGAATGTCTCCATTTTTAAGAGATTATTCAGATAAAAAATTGCATGTGCATTTCAAATTTTTTGTTAGAAGAAAATGATAAAAAGAGATATCTGACGCCATTGGATTATTTAGTTTCGTTTGATTAAATTATTAATAGATAACTAAATTTAAATATTTCCGTTTTTCAAAATGAGGGAATAGTGTTTTTCAAAATATATAAATATTATTACCTTATTATATCGAGTCTTTAAATGTAAGTTTTCTAAAATTTATCTTTTACTAAAATTATATTTTACACTGTTATATTATACAACCCCAACTGCAAACAATGCGTGTCTCCCTCTCGATAAGAAACAATACACAGCGACATTTTTCAAAGAATTTGACTGTAACATGATAATGCAAATAGCAAGAAATTGAAAATTATTTGGTAATTATAGTTAAAACCCAATCAGTTAGCATACAACTTGCGTTTCTTATCACATTTCATGGTCAGTTTCAAACGAATTGCCAAACGCGTGTTTCTTTAAAGGCATGATATAAAATTCTAAGAAATTTATTTGTGATTTTACTTCGAAAGCCAACAGGCATGCATAGATTTTTTCTACCCAATCGGCATCCTATGATATCATTACCAAAGATTTGAGCGTCGCAACCCACGAAATATCAATAATATTGATACTAGAACAGATCGTAAAACGTTCAGTTTAAATTTATTATTTTATTGATGTATAACAATTATATTTCTCATGAATTTCCAAACTAGTATCGAGGATATATGCAAAAAGTATGAAAACACATAGAGGACAGTTCGAAAGCTTTTCTACATCAAAACCGCATACTTCCTGAGGTCCTGCTGTGATAACGTGTTTGCCTAACGTGCCATAAATTCTAGTGTATTTGAGGAGAGGAATATTCCATGCTCTGATTGGTTGCTTCTAACATGGGCGTGTGGCTATAAATGCTATGCTTTTAACCTGAGGGTGTGGCCTATATGTAAATGTGTTTTAGAAGAGTAGTATTTACTTTTTACAAAATACACACCTGAAAACAAATTACTCTTACCTGAATCAGAGAACGGTTAGTGAGGGAGACCCCTCCACACTCCCCGCTTCGGAGTGAACCCCTCGCTGTCCGTTTGGATGGACTTCATTATGCCTGAATAGTTGAAATATGATGACGTTGTCACTGTAGGTCATACACTCATAGATCAGGTTGAAAGCAACCAATCAGAGCATGGAATATTCCTTTCCCCAAATGCAATCGTTAATTCGGGTTCGATTGAACGGTACCAAAATCTAATGCTGGCCGACTTCTTACCCACTGTAGTCCAGGGATTGGTTCCTCAGTCCTTACGAGGTTTCGGTCCTTCGGGAAAATAAAGGAAAGTGCGTAGCGTGACTTTTGCTGTCCTTGCGCCGTAAAACAATTTTTTTTAAATATTTCAAGTTTTCATTGACAAGTTTATTGTAATTGCTGGTACAGGTATTGACGAATCAAAATTGTAAGTTTTTTGGTAAAACCCTGGTATAGTATGGAGAAAAATGGTTGGAGGTTTAAAACTCTTGTTCAGCATGGTAATCTTTTTTAAACAAACGTTTGAATTGTTTAAACGCATGTGATACGACGATGTTTTGATTTTTGACTTTACAGAATTTGGATGAAGCCCTTTTCAAAGGATTTCCCGCTGATTCTAAAAAATTTTAGCATTTTAAGCATCATTTAACGGCAACAGAATACATGCTGCTGTTGGTTGCCAACCTAGTCTATTTTTCATTCTGTTACTGAAATGTGTAGTTTTGAAATAAACCATTATTCGACTACTCCATGTAATACAGGGAGGAAGACGATTGTGGATTCTTATCCTTTCATTCCAGAAATACTAACTTCATACTTCAGGGGCGAACTAGAAAAGAACAGATCTAATATGAAAATTTTGATCTAGTAACCACGTAATTTCACGTTTTATTATTACATATATGTGTGTAGTACGTGTTTGGACAAAAATACGTACGAAAAACTGGATCTGGGTGAAGAAATCCTGAAATAACAAGTATCCCTTCCTTCCTTCCTGCTACTGTAAAAGGAGTACCAACATTGCTGCGCAGAACTGTTGACCAAGAAATTTTCGCGTACGTGGATTTTGTCATTTTACTTCAAATGGAAACAACCAAATATAATCACTGTATTCATAACAAAATGGGAGGCCCAGGCTCAAATAACTGTATACTTAAATTCATATGCTTCAAATAAAAATGTACTACGATATCACAGCTTTAAATGGAAATTTTTGAAATTATCATTTTCATCATCATTATTATTATTCGCTTTGCTTGTTTCAATCAATAAGCCAATCATCGACTTCATTAAAATATCGATTAATCTTGAAATTAAAGATGACTTCTGATAAAATATGGAGAAAATTCTTAAGATAAATACGGTTTATTATGTGTGCATATATATATATATATATATATATATCATCATCATCATATTCAACCATTATCTATCCACTGCTGGATGAAGGTCTCTCCAAATGCTTTCCACACAAGTCTATCCTGAGCAATTCGCTTCCACGTCACCCCAACCTGTTTTCTTATTTCATCCACCCATCTAGTTTGAGGACGTTTTCTAGGTCTTCGGTGGTCTCTTGGAATCCAGTTCAGAATTTCTGTTGTCCATCGTTGATCAGTTCTTCTTGCAATATGCCCAGCCCATCGCCATTTCAGCCCTTTTACTTTAACAATGATGTCCTCTACTCTAGTTTGCTCTCTCACCCAAGTGTTTCTTTTTCGATCTCTCCTAGTTATTCCAAGCATGCACCTCTCCATGCTCCTTTGCGTTGTCTGTAACTTTCGTATTGCTCCAACTGTTAGACTCCATGTCTCTGATCCATAAGAGAGGACTGGCAATACACACTGGTTGAAGACCTTTCTTTTTAGACACAAAGGCAATTTCCCCTTCAGGATAAAACTGTTTCTTCCAAATGCACTCCAGCCAAGTTTAATACGTCTGTTGAGTTCTTTCATAATGTTGCCATCCATTGAAATCAGCTGGCCAAGGTAAATATATGAATCAGCAATTTCTAGCTCTATCTATATATCTAGCTCGATCTATATATATATATACGTCATCACAATATTCAACTATTATCTGTCCACTGCTGGATGTAGGTTTCTTCAAAAATGCCCTTCATACAAGTCTACCCTGAGCAATTCGCATACATATCACACAGACTGTTTTCTTGATTTATCCATCTAGTTTGAAAACCTTCCCTAGGTCTTCGGTTATTGTTTGAAATCTACAGATATATAAATAGGAAATAGTAGATAATGTAAATATAAATCAAAATGTAGAAAATCAAGCAAGTAAATGAAAATTATTAATAAGTAGGTGCAAATATATGAGCAATACCAATATTCACATTCGCATATTACCATTATTAAAGACCACGTCAATTGCACCATATTTGATAAACGTAGTTGTTTTAATTTCAAGGTGAACTTCCTCACTAAATGGAACAGCAATATCTCTATAGGTGTTCAACGAAATATTTTGATTACACATTGTGTTCGCATTTCCAAAATATGTAACAATATTAACGATACTACCAACAGTCTCATATGTTTCTTTACTTCATTAAAAACAACAATTTTCCCATAAATTTCTGCTTACGCTACCTTAAAGTTATCCTCGCTAACCTTAAACGTAGAAAAAATTTTAATATAAAGTTGCGCCATATATTTGGCTAATACTTTTCATTTACATTTTCATAACTTCTTCCCCCTTTATCTTCATTTTTCCTTTTAGCTACTTTCCTCACCCCTTTTAACTTCTGCTACAGCTAATTCTTTAGCCTCCCTGTTGTTTGGCACCAAACTGTCACCATTACTAAATAATTCCGCCAATAACACCCCCCCCTCTCTCTCTTTCAAAATGCCAAAGTGTAAGGTCATGAACTCGAAGAGCTAGGCCCAACGTATCCTTGTAAGTACATGTATAGTTTATTACATTTTTATATATTTGAATATTTCTTGTTAACAGTAATGATCTGTAGGGTGATGTCGGGAATAGAACGCCTTTGAGCCGTTTGACAGTGTTTTTCGGGGTTTTAGTCGAACGGTTTATTGGCGTTTCAGAAACACTGTCTTGAAGATCTTATATATTGTGTCCGGCATGCGTGTATAACTGTTCCCTTGAAAAAGATTGTACATGCATGCATAGATTCAATATATTGTCATATAATTTCAATCTTCACTCTCGTCACTAGCCCGTTATTATTAATCGTAAAATTGTCTATTCATTTATACTTTCACTACACAGGAATGTATATTTTGTAATTGTGGTATGATGTACATACATTTACACCTATATATACATTTACATACGAATGATATCCTATCAAGAATTAATAATATTAAAAAAAATATGGAAAAAAATTACTTATGAATGTTTTTCGGATCTGAGCAAAGCGTTTGATTTAATTAACAGAAATATCTTAAAAACAAAACTACTTAATTATGGTATAAGAGGCCGAATGTATAAACTGATTGATAGCTATTTAACAAATAGACAGCAAATAGTTAAAATTGAGAATATTCAATCGAAATCATTGATAAACAAATTAGATGTTCCTCAGGGAACAATCCTCGGACCATTATTTTTTTTAATCGCAATAAATTACTTAATAAATCTTGATGGGGGACTCCTGTTATTTGCTGACGATATCATCTAGTTAACAAATGGAAATAACATAGATCAGTGGTTCCCAACCCTTTTCAAGCCGCGACCCACTTTTATAGTAACCAAAAGTTTCGTGCCCCCCCCCCCAATTATTTATGACCCCCCAACATACATTAAATACAAAATTATATATGTATATATATATATATATATATATTTCATTAATTATGAACATATATAATATATATATATATGTTACATTAATTATGTATGTTATATATATTGCATTAAACCATTTTCGGTCAGCGTTGGGTTAAGGCAACATTATTTTCGGGCTTTTATTTTCTACATTCTATTTAATTTTTACCCCCTCAAATTTTAGCATATCATATTCAGAAAGATTTGTTCTCACTAAATATAATTTTTTGAAAATGGAAGCAAGTTAAATTTCCTGCTTTATAATTCTTCATTTTCACGTGTTTTGGGTGATTTTCAAAGGTCCATTTTTGAAAAGTATATTAATTGCTGATTGACGAATATCAACGTTCTTTTCTTTTAAACATAATCTTTCAGATGTCAACAGTTTGTGAAAAATGGAAATTACAAAAAATGATAATTATAAATACGCAATATTGAAGAAAGAAAATAATGTTGCATTAACGCAATGTTGGCCGGCTTATAGCTGCACCCTTTTGGGGCAACCTTGAGTTTGGTTTGGTTTCTCCAAATTCTTTCTTTGAATGTTTACTTTGACTAGCATTATCGACAGTTGACAGTAGTGACAATGCAATCTAACTTTTGCTATCTTGTTTTCTTTGTTCTATAAACATTTATATATTTCAGAATTTGACGTTTTCCAAGATTTTTACACTGTAATTTTTTACGGTTATAAAATGTAATAATTAGTTATTTGATTTAATACCCATTATGAACAAAGAGCTTTTATTTATTACGTTTATTGAGAAAGTAATATTAATATATATATATATATATATATAAATGAAATAAAGGGCGTTCCTGACACCCTCGCCCTCCTCCCCCATGGGCGTAGCCAGCTTTCCATCTCGTTGAACAAACCACTGGTAACCCGAAATATATTATCAAAAATACTAAAATATACCCAAATGTACTTCAACTTTTATTTCCCAGGGGCAGAGCCTTTGCCACCACTCATACCCCTTCCCACCCCGATGCCATTATAGTTCGTTAGTACTCTTTCCTTGTAGTAGAAAAAAAAGACTCCCTTGATTTGGAACCACATGCTGTATTTGAACTGGCTTAGTTAGTTTTATGCCCCAAAGGTACATGTTGTGACTACCTGAGAAGGGACCGACGGCTAAACACATCTCCGAAAAACAAAATGCTATTCCTTTTTGATTGTTTATTAGACTTTTTATTAGTTAATTAGGAATCGCGTTAGCTAATTAGGACTTTTTTAGTTACTTAAGATTTTCATTAGCTAATTGGGATATACGAAATTTTCATTCCTGAATTGGAATTTTTATTAGTACACAGTTAATTTGAATTTTTATTAAATAATTAGAATTCTATTACGTATATATAATTTTATTAGATAATTAAAATTTTATTAATTGGATTTTTATTAGATAATTATTCAGATAATTATGGGAATATCTGTAAAAGCATTTTAAAAAATGTATAAAATTTCTGTTACGTGAAAATTAATTGCGTTTTATAAAAATCCTGAATTTTGTACTTATATATAAACTGACCTCGTTATCGGCCAACGTTACGTTAACGCAACATTCTGACATGCCCCACACATACACTAGATTTTTTTTTTCAATGAAACCTTATTGCTATTGTCATAAATAAAAACACATGAATTTTTATTCAATTTCACCATAAATTTCTATGCTTGGTCGTTAATGGGTCAGGTAGTATTACGTGTCCCCATTTCTATTATATATTTATTGCATTTTTATTATGTTATGTACAGTGGAGTATATTTTCGAATTGTCGCCTTAAAAATCAAATATAAAATAAAATAAAATAATAATAAAAATAATAATAATAATAAAATAAAATCAACATAGCGCCACGCCCCCTGTTGGGCGTGGGCGCTATGTTGGGAAACACTGGTATAGATCAAATAATTAATAACATAAACATAAGGTTAACCTCGTTTGAACAATGGTTTAATGACAACAACTTAATAATAAATACAAATAAAACAAAATATATAATCTTCCATACTAAAAATAAAAAATTTACTAATCAACCTAACAAAATAAAATTCAACAATAACAGCTTAAAGAGAGTAAATTCAATTAAATTTCTTGGATTAATAATCGAAAGTCAACTGCATTGGAACCTGCAAATATTTAATATTGAGAAAAAATTAGAAGATCTAATGGAATTCTAACAAAACTTAATTCATTACTAATATTAAATACAATAAATTTATACTACGCATTAATATTTAGTCATATAAATTACGGAAATACAGTATGGGGAAATTTATCCCAAACAAATTTAACTAAACTCAATAAACTACTTGATAAAACATATCAAAAATTATGTTTCAAAACAGGTAAGCATAAAGATAAATTGATTTACGAAAACAAAATATTAAACATAACTAATATATATATTTTAAAAGTAGCATTATATATTTACGAAAGATTATACGAAAATAAACACCTAATTTTGATTAAAATAAGTGAAAATAAACATAATTATAATACAAGAAACAAAAAAGAATTAAATAAAACAAAAATAGGAACCAACATAGGTAAAAACAATATTAATTATTATAAAATAGACATATGGAACAATATCCCGCCAACAATCAAAGAAATTAAACTAAAAAGTAAATTTAAAACCAAATTAAAAGAATATATTTTGGAGCATCAATTAAACAACGTGCCATGGTTGCAAGTGTTTTAAATAGTCTTATTTTTAACTTGTATCCAATGTATTTCATTTTTATAGATGTTATGCATAAATAAATTCTGATTGATTGATTGATAAATATCCCACTCATTGTAAATCGGGCTTCGTCTGTCCACAAAATGTATTTTAAAGATCTTTGTGGCCTTTGGAGAATTCACTCACAAAAATCCGCACGATGACTATAATCTTCAGGCATTAGATGTTGTATTTGTCTGAAGTGACATGGGTGTAAATTATTAGCCTGTAAAACAGATGATACAGTTAATAAATTCAGTCGGAATTGGCGGGCCAGAGAGCGTACGCTTACTTCAGGATTCTCCTGCATGTCATCCAGTACTGCCTGTTCTGTTTGTGTCATCCACTCATCAATGAACGTGACCACGATCGGATGTCCACGTACGAAGGACAGAGACTGTTTGTCTGAGTCGGGAATCTAATCTCCGAAATACATTGGCATTTGGATGCCTTCTAGTTGTGAATCGGGCGGCGTATAATTTAGACGCGGCAAGTGCACTACCACGGCATTCTCCAAAAATAAGGTGCATGAATAAGGTGCAAAAATAAGGTCACAATATTCGTTTACCGTGTACTGCATTTTGAACCGACGTATTTCAAAAATTCCAAACTTTAAAATTTGATTTGCAGTATAGTTTCAGTAGATGAAAAGAATAGCTTGGCTTTAGCGTGTCCAGATGTTATGTCACTTTAGCGCTTTGATGCAACAAGCAAACATATAATGGTTGATGGATTCTCGGGAAAATAACAATTTTCCCCAAAATCGAGTATTTCCTTTCAAAATCAGGTATTCTTTGCTTCATTATTTGTCGCCGTTAGAGATTGCACTCCCGAAGGCGAAATCCCTAAATTACGGGATTGAAAAATTTCAAATCTCGGAATATAAGTTTTTATTTTATTTATTGAACGAAATACGTTGTTTTTAGGGAGTTTATTGCAAATAAAAAAATTACATGCCTTATGTTATGTTACGTCATATTTTAAATCAATGCATACGTGATTAAATATTTATTTAAATTATTATGCGAAAATATTATACCATAACCTTTCACAGTGGTTTAGGAACCCCTATTTTAGGACACTGCTTGTACAAGCAGTATGGAGGGCCGGGGGAAGGGGGAGACAAAGAAGAGTTGTCTCAGAATTCAAACACATGACAGCACATGCCCAGTATTCGCTAAAAATTTTATAAGGAAGCGTTTTTATGAAACAATAAATTCCTGATTTTCGTCTTTGAATTGATTAAAGTGCACCGTAGCTACCTGTATTAGTATTTATTTATATTTAAATAATATGCTCCCCCACCCACCACCAAAAACAGACAATTTTTACAATAATTTCTTTTAGTGCAATTGCCCTTTTTTTATGAACCTTTTCCATAGGTGCATGGTAGAGGCGGCAATTTATAATTTGCTGGGATGTATCGTACGGAATTTTAAAAGTAGCTCCCATAATTACTGAGTTTGGCGACCGTGGGTGTAGTCAATGTGGGTCCAAATTTGGCACCTAAGTTGTAAATAAGAATTTTCTCTTTTTGTATAATAATAATTTCTTTGTAATTAAGTGACATGGTATGACGTTATTTGCACGCGTTTTATTTTTAAAAATTTCAAACTAAAGTATGTTAGTTTGCTGTTCGAAGTAAAATAAATTTTATTTTAAACTAAAATAAAATAATTAACTATAGGTAGTATTGTAAACTAAAATAAAACTTAGCACAACGTATTTTCAGTGAGATATGGACTTAAAATCATCTTCTCTGGCTTAAATTATAAAAATAAAAAAGTTAGAATTGGAAACATACTACCCACCTTCATGGAAGGGATGGGCCGGAGCTTAATTTGCTGTGGTGACAACAATCTTAGCTGCGCCATATCTTAGCTACCATATACACTGTAAACGTGGAATATAAAAGTATAAGTGTTAATAAGCGCATCGCCAAATTCGGTAGCACAGGTTAATCTTTACGTACAATGACTTAATTCTATTATTATTCATAAACGAAGTCCTCAATCAAAAATCGTCCCTCTTCCATTTTGTCTTAAAATTATCCAAAGATTCGCATGATAGGGAGTTTATGCGATAGTTACCGAACACCCTGTATATACGAACACTCTTATCCAGAAGTTAAGCGTAATTGCTGTTTATGCGAACATTTGAGGAATTCTAAATAGGAATGGAAGGAAATGTGGCATGAAGGTATAGTAAGGACACAGAAAGGTAAGTAAGGACACAGAAAGATAAGTAAGGACACAGAAAGATAAGTAAGGACACAGAAAGATAAGTAAGGTACAGAAGGGTACAGAAGATTGAAACAATGGAAAACAAGGATAATATCGATATTTATTATCCAAATAAAAATTTAAAAGAAAATGAGCTTATTACTAGCTTTAACTTTAGTGACAAATAATTATTAGAAAAGATGATGCTAAAGTTCAATAAGGCGTGTGATTACCTCTGGTAGCTATACGTGCTGCGCAACGATTTTCTATACTTTCGATGAGAGTACTTATGAGTTATATGCTCAAAGAATTCCAAACATCAATGAGAGTTGTTTTCAATTCTGAAATAGAGCTTGGTGGGTGCTAAAGAGCGGCACGTCTTCTACCGAGCATACCCCACACATGTTTTACAGAATTTACAGGATTGAAATCGGGAGAGTTAGATGGCAACTGCATGCGCTCGATATCTTCATTTTGACGGAAATCGTCGACTAGGGCCCCTCGATGAGAAGGCGAGTTATCATCCATGAATATGAATTCAGGATCGACAGCACTCGAAACAGGCGAACGAAAGACTCAAGGACTTCGTCTCCGTATCTTTGAGGAGTAACGAACTCAGCTTCAAAATTGTAGAGATCTGTGCGGCAATCCAGAATAATGTCTACCCACACCATGACACCCACTGATGGAAAATGATGTTTTTCAGTGGTGTTTCCCGGGTGAAAACTAGTTCCACCTTCTCTCCATATCGTTATGCAACGAGAATCAGTTTGCGGACCAAATCAATGCTCGTCACTGAACATGACATTGCCCCACCGTTCCCGACTCCGCTTGTTTCTGTGCAAAAGTGAGGAGGATTCAAACTGCTCGTCGTCTGGCATAAGAACCGACGTGTCCGAGTCTTCTACAAACAGTTTTTCTCGAAATTTTTAATTATAAAGCGGCTGTCGGTGCTGAACCCAGTTATCTGGTAGAGCAGTCCCTCTGACTTCGCGCAGTTATTGTTAAACATCGGTCCTGTCGAGCGGTTGTCACTCTTGGCTGACCTGGTACTGGTCGTCGGGTAACATTTGTAGTACTTTGAAACCACAGCCGCAGTCTTGAGATCACACACACTGAGGCACATTCAAAATTGAGATGTTTCGGCTTGGGATCGTCCGTATTTCAGAATTACAATAATTTTTTCTTTCACAGACATGTCCAGTTGGTGTTTTTGTGACATAATTAGTCCTTTTTGATAGTTAACAATGCTCCATACCACAGTAATTGAAAAAATCTTCCTGCACTTATCATGCGAGTTGAGGCCGTTTTATAATCGTTCCGACGTGCATAGATGATTTGCGTATGTCGACGTCGACCGAAATGTTCTGCATATGTACGCTGTTTTACCTTAATCACAAGATTCTCCACAAATAATATTGAGTCATTTTATCAATATTTTATATATATATATATCAAAAACTCTATGCCATTATGACATGTAATACCTTCTACAAAACACATAAATATATGCAACTTAAACAAAAGCTTCATTATAAACGTAGAGAACCTAATGTATATATATATATATATATATATATACACATAACAGCCAACATATCTTTACTAAAATTCTAGATAAAAATATCAAAACATTTACTTACACTGTAAGCACACACATTTGTATGCATGTGTGTGTATACATACATGCACGCACGCACACACACACACACACACACACATATATATATATAATTTGATTCTTCTTACCTCCTGATGATCCAACGCTAAGGACTTCAGCTGTCATTCTGATACAAGAAGAAGTTCCCATGTATAAGACCCTACTTTTCCTAAACGCCCAAGCCGCCTAACTGAAACAAAGCTTTGCAACAGAAAATTACATTAAAATGAACGGAATGAACTGCAAGGGAATAATTTTGAGAGTCGAAACGACATCAAAGAAATGTGCATGCCCAACCTAATAGTGAATTGATGAATGATTAAGTGAAGGACGCTTCATGAATAAAACATGTTCTGCTAACTGAATGAGCGTTTGGTCTACGTTGTGCGGCATAATGAGTTCCGAAGTTTAATTTACCATCGGAACATTAAGCGCCGTAATGATTATAACAAAGTTCCATTTGAGCTTAACCTCAAATTAAGTTAATGAAACGAGATTACAGTTCGGAGAATAACATCGCTGCTAACATTTGCTGCTGGCCTAAATTTAGTTGTTTTCTCTGTGAAGAATTCTTGCTGATTAAACAGTCGTTGTTTTTATTCAAATTCGGTGAGATTATTGCAGTATTAGCAGGGTCTTGCCCTTCATTTGGAAAGATAGATTTAAATTGAAATATCTGGAAATCATATGTTAATCTGCTGCTCTAATATTGAACACTGTAATTCCATAATTCATTTTTACGAAAACTAAAATCCATGCACAAATTGAAAGATATTCGCAAAGATATGCAAAAATATATATGCATAGGGCTATGTACATAATTATGCGAAAAATTTTCAGCGCAAAAGCTGATTAACTTTATGCAAAAAAACTTTTTTATTTAAAAAGTGCTTAGATAACGGTTATTCAGAAGGATATGTTGAAAGATATTCAAAAATATGCACAAGAATATGCAGAAGGATATATTCGAAGATATGCACAAGAATATGCAAAAAGATATATTCAAAGATATACACAATAATATGAGGCAAGTTATATTCAAATATATGCACAATAATATGAGGCAAGTTATATTCAAATATATGCACAAGAATATGCAGAAGGATGTATTCAAAGATATGCAGAAGAATATGAGGCAAGATATATTCAAAAATATGTACATGAATATGAAGGACTATATTTAGGGATATGCATAAAGATTATAGTCAAATATATCAGGAAGATTATATTATATATTAAGGATATGCAGAAATATTAGATTGGTAGGCATGCAGAAAGGTTATATTCAAGGATATTTAAAGAATATATAGCAGTTGTGAATCTTCTCTTTGAGTTCATTACTGATTATGTTTATGGTTATGTTTTCTTTTAGAATGTTCCCTAAACGGGATTAGATTTACCACTTTACTTTTCATCATTCTTTTAATTGGACATAGAATTACATACCCTGCAAGTAGATGGTTAACCCTACGCCTTTCTAGAA
>QLNU02015360.1:79600436-79664553 GCA_006491805.2 Dysdera silvatica
GTCGTTATAACAAATTTTCACTCTATATGTTTGTTTTTGGGTTCAATGGGCCAAACGTAAGAAAGTCTGTATCCAAGGGGAGGATGTATGTGTTTGAACCCCCCTCCCCGCATCGAAATCGAAAAATATAATTAAAAATTAAAAAAAATCCCCTCCGAAGATGCGTTATATTAAAAAGTTAAACTGTACTCTTTTGCCTGACGGTATGTTTTCTGAGATATATATATAGCAACTACGCTCAATTCCTGGTGTTATTGCTGTCGATGATTTAGCGGTTACTTCATTTTAGTGCACTCTGCGGTTATTGGTAGGTGTGAATTATTTAATTTGATTAAATTCAGACTCCCGGGTTACGCCAATCTTGAACTTCAGGACTGGATAAAGCATCTGCGAAGTATTGTGTCGAAAAAAAGTAAACAAAACTACACTTCTAATAACCTCGGAATTAACGACTGGGCTTCTCCCGAACACAATTCAATCATCATTTCAAAGCAATAATACACCGTGAGACAAAGAACTGTAATTATTCATATTTTGATAAGCCTTTATATCCCATATTGTTGTAAACTTTCAGGTGATATCATCTCTATCAACTTTACTCTACCGAAGCTTGTTCGGAACAGCATGACCACCATCCGTTGACATTGTAACGCATAGGCGTACGCAGAAAGTTCATAAGGGGGGTTATAGGCTCAATGTGGGGGGTTACAGAGCTACAACTCACATATTCCTATGTTAAATATACAAAATTTCATTGCAATGGGGGGTTCCAATCCCCATCAACACCCCTTGCTTACGCCAATGTTGTAACGTTCCGTTTTTCGCCTTCATCCTTTTTGTTTCCTTCACTTTGCAATCTCCAGAAACCCAGATGCGGCTATGGCTCTATTTTAACCTTTCTCAGTAATAGCTATTAATTATAATTATATGGTATTGATTTTGACCGATACACAAAATTCTGCAGCCCTGGTCTATAGTCTAGTATAGCCTATTGGGAAATATGGCACTGGCCACCCCACAAAACGGTTAGTTTTCTAGAAGAACAAGTGGTGGCTTGTTTAGTCAAGTTTTACTGCATTATCTAGATCAGTGTTTCTCAGCCTGGTCCACGATGATCTAGAGTACTGGCATCTCTGCCTATAGATACATCTCTCCCATATCTAATTTAAAAAAAATGGTTTTGTGCCTGCTAAAATATGTACCTGAAATAATTAATATCTTTATACACCCAGTCTAAAGGTTAGTTTAAAAAAACTAAGTAGACAAGATGTATGAAGTCAAAACAAGGTTATAAATTATTTAGTCACCTCTTTAACAGTTCATTAATGATTTTAATTAAATACTCAACATTTATATTTAATTAAATAATTTAAATGTTATATTTAATTAACACTCTGAATTAATTAATAAATTAACCTTAACTTCTATGATATTTTTAATGTTTTTTTATTGCCTGAAGTAATCTTTGCCCACCCCTGCAAAATATTCCGCCGACGCCCATGCTTCTGCAGATACCATTTATCTGAACTTCGAAGTCAGTAGCGACTTTTCTACTTTCAGTACATTTAGTAATAATAGCATATACATTTGGTTTTTAACTTTTATGTATAAACATTGATATTATAAAAGTCTATGTAAAGTTATGGCTCGTGCCGATTTGGTTTTTAAAGCAATTAACCGCTTGAAACCAAATCAAAACATGTGCTTAAAGAAGATTTCGCTCAATGTTTCCCGATACATGAAAAAGTGTCTGCATTAAATATATTTGTAGAAAACCGAATCTCTCAAAAACCTTTACAATTGTTCTAAAATAGTAATTCTGAAATATTAAAATGCGCTTTCTATTAAACGGTTATATTAAAAAACAATGTTCCAATTCATTTTTTCGTGCAATTTACTCGAAGAAGTGAATAAATTCAGACAAACGAATAACTACAAAAGGTAAATATTTAAATTTTCAATTAAAAATTAAACGTTGTCTTAAAAGGCTATCATTTTAAATGGGGTTATTAAAGAGGGATTGAAAGATTATTCTGGCTTTAAAAGCTTCATTTTATCAGCGACAAACCTTTTAAAACACCAAATAAACATAAAATATCAACTCGTTGTAAAACGTTCCTTTTATATAGGAACGTTATGGTCCGTATTTTTAAAATCTGTGACACAAATCTTATAAAAATATGTCTCAGCAACATTCATGTTTCCACAAAACGAAAGAGTCAAAGAATACTAAAGGACTATAAAATATAGCAAACTTTTCGAAATCTTGTCTTTTATTTGTTTAAGGAACTTCAACATAGGATTTTTTGCTTATATTTTTATTAGTTTTCATAAGCCGTAAACGATAGGTATAAAATACTGTACACGTAGTGAGAAAATCGATTCGGCAAATACGTTTTTCTTTGGAAAGGCTTATAAATAAATAATGTTTGCGAACTCTCTTTGTAGCCGTATATTTTACTCGTTTTCTGGCTTGACATATACTTTTGTATACATGGATTCAAAGCCTTAGGGCCATTCTTTACGGAGATCAAATCTTTCTGAAATTTAGTTTATTACAACAATTTCCTTTACCAAAGTGTATCAAGTTGAAAGGCAAGAACAGAATAACAGATCCTCTAATTAGTTTCTATTGAACGATTAAACAAAAAAAGGTGGTCGGTTAAAAACCGTTTAGTAAATCTTCACAGGTGCGCTAAATTTTGTATGGGCTGAGTCAATCATTTTATGCAAAATTTAGGCTTACAACAAAGCAGCGGGTATCTGAATATTGAATGAGCCCCCAAAAAAAAGTAAAGAAAGTTAAAGGAACGCGATTCTGTAATTACAGGCTCGGAACTCCAAACGTATTCCCAAAATCCCAAACGTTTCCTAAAGGCCGGAAACCTCGAAGGCCTCAAGAAATTCCCGGTGGTCCTCGGGATCACGGCTTGCTTAGTTCTCATTATTTTACAGTGCAAACGAGGCCCGAACTTCTCCGCCGCTTGCCAACAAACGCCCCAGCAAAACGAAGCTGAAATTAGGATCTAAGATTTTCTAGAGTTCGTTACCTTTGTTAATTAATCGTCGTCGTTGGGCTCATTCCTCCGAGGCAAGGAAATGAAAACGAAGGACTGTCGCGACCATCAAAATCCACGTTACTCCTCTAATCGTATCCTGTTAAACAAAGGGCAACTAGAAAATTGGCTGCGATATATATACTTCCCAAAGATCTGTTAGTCACCAAGTATTATCCTTTCGTTTGTGCTCGACTTGAAGATTAGAAAATGAGTGTTGTACTAGTCTCTGGATCAGTGTTTTCTCAAAGTGTGGTTGATGGAGCACTGGTGCTACGCAGAAATTTCAGAAAACTTGAGGAGAAGAAAAATAATGCAATAATATATCTAATATTATGGCTTGAAGCAGTGCTCATCTGCGAAGAGTAAAAATTCGAAGCAAATGATGAAAATTCAAAAAAGCGCCATTCTCGTGGATGTCCAAGTCACGTATAGGGCCGGCGAGAGGTGGGGTCAGCAATAGCTGCAGTTGGGTGCCTGGATGAAGTTTAGGGTTCCGCGCTGTAAAAGATCTATGTTGCGGGGGGTGGGGGGCGCGCTTCCAGGCTTGTTTTGCTTGTCAAAAGGCAAGCAATTTTTTTCTCTAAACCCACATTAATAACATTTTGCACACTTTCAATATACAGTTTTTTAACTGTTCTTCATTAGCTTGTTTCAATTATTGAAAAAAAAATAGTAGTAGATTACGGTAGTTTCTTTTTTCAGCAGTGGTTTTGAGAAATAATTAAGCAATAAGTAAGTGCATATATATACACAAAAAAAAATGCGTTGTTATTTCATACTTTTTGTTCATTCCGGGGTTCAACCCCCTCCCCCAAAAAGAAAAATATTTTTGTCACCGCCCAAGGAAAGGGACATGGGGGCTCGTCGAAATGAGCCTAGGGGCCCGCATTGGCTCTGGGTGCCCCTAGTTACTCATGAAACTTATATTGAGTTTCACAAACGAGACGCTAGACGCTTTTAATGTTTTACAAGTGGTGCACGTAGCAAAATTATTCATCTTGAAATTGAATGAATGTGTCCAGTAGGGCCTAATTTTATTGAACAGATTTTAGAACGCTTAGGTTCAGGAATTATGTTCAATTTTCTCCCGAAAAAATCTCCAGGTTGATTTTAAACCTCGAGCCGGGCGGCCTGGCACGGGTTGCGTTTTGGCGCCCCCACAAGCGAAAACAGGAGATTTTCACAGATGCACAGTGAGCCATATACCCTATAAAAGTGACCAAAATTCTCTGAAAGAAATTCTCTAAAGATGTCTCTAAAAATTTCTCTAAACTTGTCTCTTTGTAGAGAAATTTTCTACTGTTGGGTAAATTAAAAAAAAAAATTGAACTTTAGTTTGGTGCCCTCATCCAGACGGGGGCCCCGGGAGGCCGCTCGCATCGCCCCCCGGAATCTAAGCCGCCCCTGTATGGAAATGTTTAAAGTGGAAAGCTATGAATGCCAAAAATTTGAATAAAAAATACTAGAGAGTGTTTTATCACTTGCTATTAGTGTGCTTCCTTTAGCGTGTTTTAAGGTAGACTTTTTATTTGTACGGTTTTAAGGTAGATTTTTAGATTTTTTATTTGTACGGTTTTAAGGTAGATTTTTTTATTTGTACTTTGGTCTCTCAAGTTTTACATGAATCCACAGATTCCTTGCTGTGATAAGATATATCTTTAGAGATTTAACTTGAGGAATTTCTTGAAAAATAGCTTTGTAGTCTTTGCTTAAATCCATCAGCATGTCGACTCGTTTATTCGTGAGATTTAGATATAGAAATTGAGTTAAGGGATATGAAATTTACGTACGCTGTGATGAATTAAATACCTGGAAATGCCCTAAAGCAATTGTCTAACTAATAACTGAATAGAAATTGATAAAATTTAATGATTTGACATTTCTGTTATTGATTATTAAATCAATACTAGTAATTTGGAGGTTTAAATCCACTATGAATACAATAAATCGACATTATTAAACATTGCTGGAATTTAAAAGTATAATTTAATTATTACCTAGAAACGCACCAGCATTCGTTAAAACATTCGTTTGAGTAGGAAAATAGTTTCGCCTAATTGGCGTCCGAATTTCCAAACGAACATTTTAAAAACAGAATTTGGTACTTTTAAACATAAGCATAGAGTCAGTCGTGATATTATAGTCATTGCAGCATCCTTACTGGTATATGAATTATTTCCTTCAGGAGAATACTTTTTAATTCTGCTGAGATAAGTATTGCCCAATATTTTACTCTCAAGTGGTTCATATAGGATTATGGAATAAAATCCAAGCAATTTAAATATAAGTATTTGCAATAATTTAATGAACAAGATTTTATATATGCAAACCATTTGCAAAATTTTGCTCTCTTGTTTAATTAAAATTTGAAGCTATTTGAATAATAAGTACCTTTTGAAATATTTATTTCTGTGAGAAATTTACAGAAGAAAGTATTTTCGAGATTCACACACACACATACAATTTAGATCGAAAATCGGTTTAGAAGAAAATAATGTAAGAAATATATAGAGAATGCGCCCCAAAATAATTAACCAAAGAATAGCATAAAATGAATCATAAAGACTTCAGGTTTTACATTTACCTAGCTTTTAGAAAGGGACAAATCATATACAAATTTTTAATTATATACGAAAAACTATGAAAGGGCCAATTAGATTTATAAATGATACTTATGAAAAATATAAAATCTTTACTCTTTCCAAATCACAAAATTGTAATTAAATCCATGCAAAATTAAAGAAAATATATTATCACGATAGATAATTTGCATATGTTTAAGCATTTGGAAGTTGCGTGGCTTCGACTTTAAATCTATTAATGATAATGGCACCGACATGAATTCGATTAAAAGCGTCTGGAGTGATCTTTGCAGAAAAATATATGGAGCCGGCAATCCTCTCCAAAGTATTTTGCGACTTAGGCAAGAAATCTTGGATTATTGATATCATTCATATCATGTATACATCCATAATTTGATTTTGGGATTACCAAGTCGTATTCTTGATCTAATAAAGCTAAATAAAAATCAACAAAATATTCACATATTTCTTCTTTTATAACCTACATAAAGTAGATATATTTTTACAACAGGAAAGGTACTGAATTCCAACATTCTTGTAAATCTGTAGACACTAAATTTTCTTGAATGAATAATAGTTCACCCTCGTATTTTATCTCCCCGAACGCTGAAACACATTGAAAATGAATTACAGTTTTACAACTATTTTTTTTTAAAATTTCTAAGTAACAAATTTAAAATTACCTAACGTTTGGAATCAAAACGTATATTAAAAAAACCATGCATATATTATATATAGAGTGAGTTGGGGTAAGATGGGCATAGTTATTTGTATCTTATCTGCAGCTTGATATATTGAATAAATTTGTACAAACAGTATGTGATATTGTAGAATGAACCTTTATTGATACTGAAACTTAGACTTTTGAATTTATGCCCAAACAATTTTATGAAAAAGCAAAGGAAAGAGAGCATTGCAAAATGCCCATCTTACCCATAGTATGGTAAGATAGGCCCCACGTAAGTATAAGATGGGCATACTAGTTGACATTTGGTATAATCTTCCCATATTTGGCATACGAAATGTTTAAATCCTTTGGCTCCATCACAAGTTTTGTGGAACCATGTATTGCACTCTTGGAATTTAAAAACTGCAAAACAAATATCAAAAATTAATTTTTCAAAATTTTCAATATCTCAGTCGCAGACAGATTTTTACCCCCTCTCATGTCCCTGCCCCTCTCATAAACATGCATCCATCCCTGACAATATAGCTTTAAGCCAACACACTAAAGGTTTTTAAAATAATATGCTTACAACATATTACTTCGGGAGCCCATCTTACATACAAATTTTGTGCTCGTCTTACCCATAATATGAAATTATCAATTACAGTGTCGTGCCGTAAAAGGTTTGCGACACAGCGCTCACTTTTTGTACCATAAATTAACTTAAACGCCATATTAATCTCCCCTAAACGTTTCATGTCGCTTTCGGAATAATTACATGAAATAAGGCTTACTAAAATAAGCACAAAAATTATGAAAAACATTTCTTTACGCTGATTTTTAGAACAGCTACAAAATACTTCTCTCCTGACAGTTGAAATACCTTTTCTTTCTGGATACAAACTCATGAACTGAAGTACATCACTATTATACCAACATCAGTTCTTTGCATTGCGTACATGGGAAATGACGTCACTGTGCCCATATTTCCCGCATGCCATCTTCCCCGTACTCACCCTAACACATGTGTGTGACTTAGAAAAATGCATATAAAACCTATTTAATTAACCAACACTTTAATTTTCTAGCGCTTTCTAACGGTTATATCGTAAAATTCACTGGGCTAATAAATGAATTATATGTTTAAGCATTTAATTGGGTACACCTTCGCCCAAAGCTTATCGTAAGTCTACCACAAAATACAGTGTGGGGTGAAAGAATGTTTACACTGGAATGTTAACACTTCCCACCCGTTTAACAAAAAACTATAACAGTAGAATTTTTCAAATTTAATGGAATAAGTACAAATCATATGTCTTTATTTCTTGAAAATTACAAACTTGTAACACAAATTGGTTTTATGTATTTAAACAACATTTGAACCCTCTCCAGAATATGAAGAGCAAAATTAAGTTTACAAATAAATAAAATATCAAAAATAGTAAAAATTTGGTGGGATGCTGCTCCAAGATTCCTGCAATGCAGTTTTGAATGCAGGAATGTTTGTGCGACATGATAATGGCACACGGTTGTCTAAAATCCCCCAACGATGCCCAATGGGGGTTCAAATCAGGTGATTCAGATGGCCGTTCGAGCACCTTTATCTTTTGGAAGCAAAATAAGCAACTAAAATACGAGATTTATGTTTGGGGTCATTGTCTTGTTGGAAAGACCAACCCCTTTTCAATCCCAACTTCACCTTGGATAGAGTTAAATTTGATTCCAAAATCTCCTTATACTTGTGGGAGTTCATAAGGCCATCAATGCATACCAAATTTGCCATTGCATTATTGGTAAAACAACCACAAACCATAACTGATGATGGGTGTTTGATTGTTGGCTGCAAATTCTTGACATTAAACGCTGTTCCATCTTTTCTAAACACTATTTTCTTCTGTTGTTTTAAAGGTTCAAACTTGCTTTCATCGCTCCACATCACATTTTCCCAGAATTTGAGTAGCTTATCAGCAAGTTGAATTGCAAATTTTGAACTCCTTTGTTTATTTTTGGAAGAGATATAAGGTTTCTTACGTGTAATTCTTTCTTTATATCTCACCTTGTTTAACACCCTTGAAATTTGTCTCCGTGATATTGTCTTTTTGAATTGATCTTGAAATTCTTCTTGGATTTCCCTTCTCGATGTAAATGGGTTTTTGTTTATGGTTCTCATAATCGTCTTGCGCTCCCTTTCTGTGAACTTTGGAACTTACTACCTGTCCTTTGGGTGCTTACAACGTGTCCATTGATTTCATATCTTTTCACTATTTTCTGAGCTCCCATTGCACTTATTTCATACTTTTCTCCTAACTGTCTGTAGAATAATTTGCCATCCACTCTGTCTTTAGTTAAGGCTGTTCTTTCAATCACCGATAGTTCCCGTGTTTTCACCATTTTCACTCTACCCTTTATCAGCCCATGAATCGCACGTTCTCATGAATCGTTGATTATGCAAACTAGATTATATGCAAATTATATGGACGCATAAATTTGATTTTAATTTTACTTTTTTTGATGTTTTATTTATTTGTAAACTTAATTTTGCCCTTCATATTGTGGAGGGGGTTCAAATTTTGTTTAAATACATAAAACTAATTTGTGTTACAATCTGTAACTTTCCAAAAATAAAAACATATGATTTGTACTTATTTCATTAAATTTGAAAAATTCTACTGCTAATAGTTTTTTTGTTATACGGGTGAGAAGTGTCAATATTCCAGTGTAAACATACTTTCGCCCCCCCCCCCACTGTAGATCAATTTTCCTTTGATGCCTTTACTTCGCAAATCAATCGGCGAATCTACTAAAGTAATTAAATTAAATGAACAAAACAAATATGAGCTTCTTAGATAAGAAAACATGAAATGGCATTATATATCACATAAGTGAATCATGTAAATATATATATATAATAAACAAACTAGCTTCCCGTACGCATCTCAATGGTTCAAATTCGAGTATTCTTTTAAAATTGTGAATGTCCTCGCATAATAATACGTTAATACGGTAATACGTTAGTGCTGGTGCATCGCGCACGCTTTCAAATAATTAGTGACCCAGTGTTACAAATAATAGTGTTTAGAAATAATTAATGCGCTAGTGTTCTCGCATGATGTGCTTTGAAGACATCCATCCCTTTAACCCCTAACGTTGTTACCAGATGTGGCCATATGCTCAGCGGAGTTATATCTGATTGTCCAGCCTGACACATAAACAATAGCATTTAGAATTACATAATGTATAATGGCCATGTATGACATTATACAACACTGGAGAGAAGCACACAATTCATGCCAACTTCATATGCAATCGCTTTTTATCACAGTCACATTATAAAAGACTTAATTTACTATACTACCAACTAACGATGACCATTGTGACGATTAACAAATTAACCACTTTATCCTCCAGAATCACTCCTGGATAATCTACCAAGTTTTGTTCTCACACAAACGTATTAACTTTATTGATTTATGAGAACTGCGTAAATTTATTTATAATTCCACCTTATACGTGTTAGAAAGCTTTTAATTTGGCATTTAAATCTTTTATTATTAAGTTAGATTTTATTAAAAGGATAAATGGCACGTGATCGATTTATTTCTTAGCTATAAATATTCATTTTACACGTTTACTAATTTAGATTGATTACACTAAATTACCCCAGGTTCAAGTCAACCCAGTAAAAACACAAAAATCATACTGCATACATAATAATTAACATAAAGCAATATTTATTTACATATTTTTTTAAATTTAACTTCAGGTTTACAACCAAAAAAATATATATTTCCTATTTAGTAGATGCTATTACAACTTCATTTCTAATCACATGTTGTCAGTATAATGGACATACTTGTTATGTCTTTTAATACAATTTCAACATTGTAACACATTTTTTTTCTTATTAAATTCTACGGGAATTAAAAAAAAAAATTAATGGGAAATATCCCCTTCAGCCTTTGCCACAGGGTTTGTTCTAGAGACATAATTACAGGACATAAATATTAGATGTGGGGGAATGAAAAGAGAAAGAATAAAATCGGTTAAAATAAGAAAAAATGTAACTTACATTATTGACGTGAGGGAAGCTGGCCATGGTTCTATAAGAGGACCAAAGACTTCTTCCGAAGTCATCTATATCTCCACTTTATATCGATTCGACGCCAATTATTGACATCAGCTAGCCTTTAAGACCTTTTTTGTTTCACCCCAGCATCATTTAAGGGATTTTTGTTTTTTGAGAGTTGGACCCAGATTGACTCAAAGAAATTTGCGAAGCGCCTCGAAAGTTCTAGTCTTCTCGACTAAACCGACGCCCATACATTATCGCCAAATTATCATTATTTTTGACGGTGAACGAGGCTATTTCACTCCATACTGGAGAAATGCAGCCAATGATCGGCGAGTACACATGCAGGGAGCATGTGAATGTAAACACGTGACTTTTCTGCAATTTGAAACTAGTTGGTGTTAATAGAAATATCTGGGCGTCCGCTAGTTTTGTATAGAAATCTGTCTTCTGGATGATTCAGTGTGGAGAATTTATTATTTGTAGATGGCGTTGGCCAGGGGGCAGTGAATAAAGTTATAAACATTAAAACCTGTATGTCGTTTTAAATTACCACAGAGAGAAAGGCTAGATATGGAAAAGTGGAATTCCAAACCGAGCGGTTAATACTAAGTTAGAGGATAGTTTGAAGTGAGGACTAGAATTTGTTGACATTTTACGAAACAGGGAAACACGTGTTAGTTTGAAATCATGGGAAAGGAATGTTCAAATGCCAAATGGCTTACATCTGTGCTTTAACATTATGACTCACGCAGTTGAGAGTATAATCATACACTTTAACAAAGACTTATAAGTCAATGGTATTAAATGAAATTTTTAAAATTTAACTTTAGTTAGTGGATAAAAATATTAATAGGCGTAGAACAGAAATTTTTAAATTGGTAATTATTATTACCACGAGCTAAATTAATAAATCAATGTAACAAAAATTAGTAACATTATTACATAATTAATACATAGAAAATTATTCATAACATTTCACAGCATAAAAAAATATTTCATACTGAGTTATTAAACTGTTTTCTCTTCAAAAATAAGAAATAGGATTATTATTTTTGCATTAATGATGACAATTGAAGTTACATAATTTTTTCGCGTATCTGTAGCGCTGAATTTTAACATATTTTATTTTATATTGGTTGATTGGAGAGAGAAAAAAAGAAAAAGAAATGTTCACTGAATATTAAATTTTTGTTCAAAATGATTCTTCCTATTGAAAAGTCAATTCATCGAGTTCACCTGGTTTGCAGTAAATTAAAGTTCTTGAAAAAATAATGATTTTTTTGGATAGGAAAGTTCAATAATTTATTGTGTCCTGGTACTTTATTTATTGGCAGGTTGGTATGTAGCTTGTCAGGCAGCATCAGGTTGGAGTGTGGCAGGTGAACAACGGTGAAGGCATTTGTGATAATTTCAACTTTGTTTACATGTAGGCAAAGGCTGAAGTAAATAAGAACAAAGCGGCACTATCTGGACTAATAATAAAAAAGATTAAATGAAAAAATATTTACAATGTGGAGAGAGAATGGGTTGGCCTAGTTACATGTATTTTAAAATTTGAATACGTGATTTAATGTTTTATATATATTTGTAGTCTTTTGTTTTTTGAATAATTTTATGAAAGATAATTTTGATTGATTTTCAATTCAACAGACGTAAGTATTTAATTTAGAAACTAGATAAATTTTGGAAATCATCGAAAATTGCGCGAAAATTAAATGCTACATTCCCTAGGGGAAAGATGCAGATGCGATCCACGCTTCGTAAAATTCATTTGCGTAAAAATATTACAAAAATGTTACAGTGACGCAGCGAAAACGCATTCGTTGAGCATGCTGTTAACACGAATTCGACTACCAACTCCTGGTTAAATACGCTTATCGACAAAGTACCCATCGTATTCCGTGGGTTACTTTTCTAGGCTAGAAATAGTTCAAATTCCTAGGAAACTTGTACATCCGCCAGAAAGGCATTTGCTGTTCTAGTGTCTTAAAATAAACAAAATGAAGGGCGAAAGGAACAGAATAAATTTATCAACTCCCAGGAAGAGTTGTCAATAAATTAGCTTCCCTGTATAAAACTCAACGGGACTTTATACACAGCTTTCCATACATATATATGGGATCCAAGAAAATATAACCCAGGAATATCAAAGGCATTTACTATATTTTTGTAGAAAAAAAGCAGATCGTCCGTTTATAGTTCCCATAATTCATTTATTAGGGTCGGAGGCCTACTTGCTCCAATGCAAAAAAAAAAAAATTAACAACCCTTGCTCATGATAATAAAATAAGGGACTAATTCTGTGCCGTCAATCGAAGCGAACAGAAATCAACGCAAGTTGGATCGTTTTGCTGCATAGCGACGTCACACGAAGTAATCAACTTCCTTCTCGGCACTCTTTAAAGTAAATGTTTTTATAACATTGAGACTAGAGACCCGCATCCTCTAGAGAGTTTGTTTTGCCATGGTTTCTCTTTACCGTTGTCTCATTTCTCCCGTGTTATCTTTAAAGGGAATAAGATTAAACTTCAGGATAGGTTGTACCATTTGTCACCTGAGAAAAGGAAGAAAAATTATAGTCATTGTCACAGGCAGCGCTAGAGCAAAATAAATGAGGTTTAGGTTTTCTCTCTTCCCTGTCTGCCGATATCCGCTCGCTTTGTGAACCTCCATGAGGCATCATGCTGAAGATACTGAAATACGTGGGACGAGGCAAGGAGGAGGGAGAGGCGGAAAAACCACCACCAAGAAGAAGTTTCTGGAATCAGTGGCCCATTACCGCATTCAAATTGAGTCACGTTTGCAGTAAAATATATTCTTTTAAAGAACGGCACCTGCTTCCCCGGTTTATGACTTTTTAAAGAAATTGCGTTTACTGCGGAGATCTAATGATGCACCATGAAATACATTTTTTATCGCGGCAACCAAATTCAAATATCAAACATTTCTGCGTTACATGTTCGCAAATGATTTGGATCACTCCAGAAACATTAGTGAAACGGTTAGTACTGCCATAATAACCCCACCGATAACTTATGCTTCGTCAATTCAAATTAGCATGACCAACCAATATAACTCTGCTTGGGTAACACAGGCTGACAAAATTACAGTGCGTCGTTAAATGGGCTAACATGGTTGCTGCGAGATGATGGACGTTTTATGTTAAGAAAACGCCCTGTGGGGAATATATCATTGATGGCTAATCTTTAAACATATTCAATTATTGCAAAAAAAAAGTGAATATATTGAATCTTCCCTAACGCGCGCTTATCTGCAGTTTAGTTTTAAATGTCCGAAAATCGGCCGTTTAAATCGTAGCAGTGAAAAATAACATTCATTTAGTTTCCTAAATAAATTCTGGCGACCATTTTAAGCAAAAATATCGATCATTTTTAGGGGAGTGAACGTGGCATTGTGTACCTTGTTTTTAAGCTCTTGCGGATTCGGTGTTGTAAGAATCATGAAAAATACTTTTTTCTAATATATTAGATCATTTAAGTCAAGAATCCTGCCGTGGCGCAAGGTAACATGTTCTCATAGCGTGGAATTAATCCGCATTACACTCTCAAAGGTTCCAAAAACAATTGCCGACCAATTGTTCACTGTAGTCCGGGGATCAACAATGTAGAATTCTTAAAATTATTGGGGGGCAAGCACATATTTTGTATGTTTATGCATTACAATATATGTAAAATCGCAATTTATTTCAGATTTATTGGGTGTATCGGGCCCCACGGGCCCTTATAATTCTACGCCTCTGCCTTGAATGGTTCTCTAGACCTTAAGAGGTTCAAATTCTTCGGGAAAATGTAGCTCACGGATCAGCATGACTTAGTTGCAGTTGCGACTTAAAATGGAAATTTATTTCAGGCAAGATATAAATTTTTGTATTAATAAGCAGCAGATTATTTATCCAAACTTTGTAAGAAGTCGCAATGAACAAGTCTGAGTTTAATCTGTTTAAGTTACAGACGGTAAAAATTTGTTGGGCCGACTATGTCCGTACTACTTACTTCCTTAGTGGGTTGTCCTTAATATTAATAAAATTTAAACGCTATACATCGGTTTTCTAGCTATTAACATTTTTTTTTATCAAATTTCATCATGAGTTTTGTTCCTTGGGATTCTTCATTCATTTTCTTAAAGAAGTTTGTAGATTATCGTTAAGTTTTTGTCTATTTTCATCACAATTCTCCATCAATCGTTTTCCACTTTCAATTCTGTACAACCACAACGTCTGTAAAGTTGTGTATAATTTTATATATACAAAAGGTAAAACAATGGTAGCGTAATTACTCATTATGGACTGCTAGTGACGCATCCGATAGCTTGTGTGATCTTTTTCATTTTCCAGTGTTTAACCTTCTGCATGTACATTTTTCCATGATACTTTGTATCTTATTTCTATTACAATCACTTTGTATGTAGCATATTTGTGAATTAGTAGTTATAATGATGGAACACTGGAATATGTGTTTCTATTTACGCAGCATAATCCTGAGAAGCTCTTTCTTTCTGACGGATAACTTTATTTACATAGGATATTTCTGTTTATTGTAAACGTTTACCCTGCCATTGTCGGCGTTATCATTAGAACATAAGGGTCAACATCTTTAAGAAACCTTTAACTACACCTTGTTACTATGCTGACAGAAAGTATTTATACTTAGAAAAGTGTGATGCCTTATAGAATAAATAAACATATAAGGATTAATTTGTCCACAATATATATTGGCCATATTAAAATTATCAAAAACTGCGTTCTTAGAAACGAAAGACACATCGTACAATATACTATATTAATACGCAAGTTAAAATACATATTCTTTCTTATAAAACTTAAACCATAACTTCTAAAACTTTGAAAATTTCGATGATTTTGCTTTCTCCCTTTTTTGTCTCCATCGAAGACAATCCTTTAGAACCGCCTCTTATTTGTTCTTGGTTCATAAAAAAATAGAAATTTGCATACGTTTCTCGAAGTCAAGACCACTGATGAAGGAGCACTGGAAAAAATGACAAAATCATTTAACGAACTGTCTATCCATTTTAGAAATTTGCATGATTCAGCAGACCTCTGCTCCTTTTCAGTGACAACCACGTCTTTTATCGGACACTATGAGGGCTTGTTTCGGGAAATACTTAGCAAGAAAATCGCAAGGGAAAATTTAGGAGACGTGGGAGCGGGTCTCTTGATGTACGAGAATCTGATTCCCACTAACCACGTCAGCATTTGGAGGACGACTTTAAATTGGTGGCAATACAGGCTACGAGGCTAGTCGGGAAACCAAGGGACAAAAACCTGTGAGGGTGGAGGACTTCAAATTTGGTTTTCAACAAACTTTTCTTTCGTATTTTCCCTGCATGTCCTGATTGTTGAGTACCTATGAGTCTTGGGTCTTCGAGTTTTGCTCCGGTGGGACTGCCTTTTGAAAGTGTGTATGTGCATAGTGAAATCTTCGTAGGTAAGTATTTACAATGTGCTGTATTTTATTACTTGTGAGATTGAAGTCTGTCTCGAAAGTTTCGTTCCTGTGCAGAGTAGGCTAGTGCTTTTTAGTGATTGCCTATCCCCTGAATAGAACTTTCAATTTGTTAGGTTTTACACACATCAATGTATGAAAAAAATCTTTCAAATTTTAAAGGATAGGGTTCGAGGTTTCAAATATAAACCCTATTCCGGGACGACAGGAAGCGTTAGGGAAGAAGCAAAACGGTAAGAAAAAACACTTTCAAAGGAAACTTCCAAGTCCTACATGTAGTATTTTCCTTTCCATTTTATCCGTGTAAGAGAAAGGAAATTCAATAAGAAAATACAACGGATTGAAACTAAAAAAGGGGAGGAAATGGGGAGAGAAGTCGTCTATTAAGCGCTATCTTTCATTCTCTCCATTTCATTTTTCAAAAGTCCAGTTCCCCGTTTTCCTTATTTCCCATTCGCGATCCAGACTTGCGGCAAAATCCTCTTTTGTCTGTTCCTTTTCCATGTTTTTGTTTATTTGTGAGGTCCCTCGATCGCCTATTATAGTGGCGTACGCCTGAACGACACGTTATGCGATGGTTCATTTATTATGCTGCGTATACCAATATGCAAAACTGAATCTTTGTTCCTGCTCCCTCGACGTTTTTGAATGATGTGCGGTAAGCGTGTTGTTTATAGTGGTTCCGTGCTAGAAGTGCGAATTGTACATTAATCATTGAGCCCTATTGAGTACGAGAAGATGGAGAGACACAGAAAAAAAAACCAGATATTTCTGAATGATTTCTTTGAGACCCAAGCGCTCTTTTTCGAGGACATAACTTTTGTCCAACAGTTATTCCTCCAGGCATCAGATAGCGAATAAAAAGACCATTAAACGAGACAAGTATGCTCAATAAAATGATTGCTATATTCCCTACTCGACGATTCCTTGCAATCTCCATTTCTTTTAATGTTCTCAAGAAAATGCCTATGATACAAACGCGTACCTCTACATTATTTTCAGTCAGAAGAGGAGCGTTGTTCATGTAGTATATACGTTCCTAAAATCGAGATCCAACACATAAATCAATGTCTAATGAATCCTTTGTGTTTTCCAACGACATAAAAGCAAGCCCAATTCAAATACACATTTTTTGCAATATTATTTTCTTCAAACAATTTTTCAAAAATTCCATTTCATCTACATTATCTCCTCGCCAAACTAAGCGAAAAAATCATAAAAGTTTGATTAAATATTTCGCCCAAAAAATGATTTGAAGCCATTTTACATTCGTCTTATGTAAAAGGACGCCTGCTGCTGTGTAAAAACTAGTCAATATACTACGAGTATAACAGGTGTGTCAGAATATATTATTTAAAGTGCGCAGTTTCATACGAAACGCAGGATTTCATACAGTAAATAAACATGTCAGCAAAATTTTATATAATAAATATAGAATAATACATTATATAATTTCTCATTCGGATATTCTGCAAAGTGAGCTTTTATCAACTCGCAAGTTACTTAAAATGCACATCTTTAACGGATAGCAGTTATTGATGATCTTGAATAAATACAGATGAAAGACTATGATGGAATAATATAAAATCATTTAGCAGCTTTATATATCCATGGCTACATAAAAAGCAAGTAATTAGAAGCAATTCCATAAGGCAGTTAAACGTCCGCAAAGCATGCCAAGAAGTGTATAGTTACGAAGAGCAGTATCCAAGCTCATATGTAATGCGTAATCTCCCGAGTTGTTAGGCGTAGAAATGCCCTCTGCTGTGGCTAATTACTCTTATACGTTACATTTCATTACCCGAGCTAATTACGCTTCAGTTTACTGAATACACTACATTTACAGCGACACATGAGTGTATAACACTATTCGCTGAATGATTGAAACCCGGATAGTGATGAGTAAAGAGCTGGAAATTGGAAATTTTTTGTATTAAGTGCTGAATCTCTAGTCCATTGTGAAGAAAGCTGCTGTTTTGTCCCTTGTGATACACACACACACACACAAACGGTGTAATTTAATTTATATACCTTTAACTGTAGCCAAACTCACTCCCACATTTTAATATTCATATGAATGTTTGTATTCCCAAATGTTATATCCATTCTGCATAATGCAAATGTAGTGAGACAATACATTTCATTCTGATACAAAAATTACATTTTTTTACGTTGGCCTAAGAATAAAGTTCGATTTTTTTGATTGCATTGATTTATTGTCTTGGAAAAAAAAATCCTAACATTCATGTCAGCTATTGAATACATTCAATTGTTTAAACCATTGATTATGGCTTGCAGTATTTGTGATGAAGAGGTTTTTCTAGTTTGCAATTCTCAGATGGCTAAATATCTCCAGACTAGACAGCGAAGGTGGTTCCCAATTTTAATGTATAAACGCTTTTCGCGCCACCAACGACGTTTTATTTTATTAGTTCAGTCATCGTACTAAGCCACACATTTGTTTTCTCACTTCCTTTCGGGAACAAGTGTTTTCTAAATGGTTTGAACTAGCAATGGCATGCATTCATAAATGTTATCTATTCTGTAATAAACTACGCTTTAATTGCAATTAGTACAAGAAATTGATTGGTCTTGAGGTTGTGTAGTGGTAACACGTTTGCTTAATGCGCCGTTATCCCGGATTTGACCCCACAACGGTGCCTAAAGAAAGCATACTGGTCACTATAGTCCAGAGGCCGGTTCACTAGGTCATAAGAGGTTCAGATTCCTCAGAAAACTGTAGACACCTTGCTGTCCTTGCTCTGCGAAACTTACAGGAAGTTCCGGTTTTTGAAAAGTTATTGATCGGTTTTCATGTTCCAAAGAGCTTCTAGGGATAAGGCTTCGTGTCTTTTTCTGCGATGAATGTGAACGATATTATTGAACACCCTGTATTTTGACGCATGTTGATTGTAACAAATAGCAATATACATGTAATAGAAATATGTACTAATGGCATTAGTTTAAATATTTCGCTGTTTCCATACATTTATTTACTTATACCAGAAACAGTATTGTTTTATTTCCCCGTCAAAGTTGGAAACAAATCGTGCTTATTGCCAGGGAATTGAAGTGTCTTAATTTGAAGTAAAATATCACTTGAAAATAGGTTGTTCGTAGAAATATGCGTCGTATTAAAATAAAGCATGCATTATGATTATTATTATCTTCAGCGCCTTATCTGTACCCCGATTAGAGAAACGTCGTGTCCCAAAAACACATACATAATGCATTCGATCGATAAAAATAGCATTAGACTATTTGTGTGGGGCTCACTTGTTTGTGGGACTGAAAACAAACCTATCGTATAGGTGCAGTAGAACGAAAAACGAAATACTTTGCAACCTTCACAAATCCATCAATGCTTTCTGACACCTGTGAGAGCGTTGGAAATCTTTTGTAGCTCGCGTCCTCTCTAATATTGGCTGGACCTTGGCGTCACGCATAACCAACAGCGATACAGGGGGCGTCACGTGCCGCACCCAATCCAAGCTGCAACCGTGGTAGCATTTGCCCATAACTCACATTGGCTGACACCGGGGCTGAACTGCCTCCATAGAAGCCCACGCACATAAACAACAACTGACCATATTGATTCTGGCCGAAAAATATGTTATTGCTACGAGATACAATACAATATACTTACAGCCGGTAGTTTTATTTCTCGCTTCGGGGCGACTCCCAGAAGAAAAAGAGAAAGGAAGAAATAACTTCTTTCACGACAGTTCAAAGAAAGGGACAATTCATTTTCTGCGGACTCTGCGAGATTTGCTGCTGTTCCTTTTTTTAGTATATATTTACGTGTATTTTTCTCGAATTCGCGGCGTTCAAACTCGCGGTATACAACTTGTTTGGTTTCGTAACGGAAGTATATGATGAACTAGCCTTATATGGTTACATAAATAGCGTACCATTGCACAGTCCATTCATATACCGTTAGCTCGTTGCAAATTTAGACGGCTGAAACTTCTTTGTGCAATTTAATATTTTGTTGTACAATAATTTACTTAATGTTACGTTTCCAATTAGCCAGTCCAATGTTTCGTTACGACATGATTCAATCTCTCTCTCTCGTTTTGCTGCATGATTAGTTTAATGTGTTGTGGCATAATTAGTATAATTGTTTGTTGCAGGGATATTTATTGATTTCATAAATCTTTTTTTTCTTCTTCCGTATAAATGCGGCTTAATATTTGGTCCTTTAGGTTTGGTATCAGAAACTTAAGTATGATACTTGACATTAAACCTTTTTTTATTCTTATTCGAATCCTTTCTACAGGACAAAGGCTGATCAGTGCCTAGCAATGTATTTCAGTCCGAATAGATTATTATCCTGCAAATAATGTTAACCACACATCATAAATATCATTTCAGATTTTTGTATAAAGGGGTGAATAAAAGCTAATTGACTTTCCAATTTCTATCTCTGTTTCCAAGGCCCAAAGATTGATCATTCCAAGCTTTTATCCTTTGAAAGGTTAGGACTTGGTCAGTATGGAAATTAGCTTATTTCATACAAAACGATATTTGTTAATTTATTTGATGTTGTTTTACGGCGCAAGGACAGCCAAGATTATGCTACACCGGAACTTAATGTTTCGAGGAATCCGAACATCCTAGGATCTAGGGCATTACTTTTCGGACAACGGAGTGAGTATTGTGTCGATAAGAATTATATTTTGACACCGTTAGGGCTTGATTAAAGGAAATCGGCACCACAGGCCAATGTTTTACCATCACAGAGCCTTTTGTTAATTTAAACGAGCCGTGACACTACACAAACTTGTCTGTTTCACTGGCCTCATTGTGAATGCTCAAGAAGTAGGGCCCTAAATTAAAAAGTTTTAATTGAGTTGTTTATGAAATTGAAATTTGAATGGCAACAGTAAATAGTAAGAAATATGTAGGAGTGTGTGTGTGTGTGTATGTGTGTAGTCAAATATCAGAGAAATTAGCACTAGTGGAAAACAATGAAAAAGTATTGGGCTGGTTGGAAAGGTTCAAAAAGTTTAGTATTTAACTTCGTTACAGGATACTTTTGAGTTCTAACAGATTATATGGATTTTCATCGTGTAAAGTTTTGCTAGATTATAATAGAAAATGTGGACATGTGTGTACAATGTATGTAGTTGTAAATACGTAAACAAAACATATGATTTAATTTGTGAAAGCTCTAAAACTTGAGCTGCTCAACATACCTTAAAACTTTTTGAGAAAGTGTTTTACTTAATACTTTAGCTCAATATTTGTCAATAATTTTTTCGAAAAATTCTTGTAATTTTGATGTGTAGATATAATTATTATAACTATCAAATTATGATTAATATATATTCATTTTCGCTCTTACTAAATGTGTTAATGATTCGTTTTATACAATTGATTATATCGCAGACTTACATATAATAGCGTAGACTGTGTATTTGATTAGATAATGTCATTCATTACATTTGTTCGTTCGATACACATAGACATGTCCAGTGCTTGTGTAGACATGTCGAGCCCTTAAATATCTTTCCGCTCATATCTATTCCACTTAAAAATGTGAAGTAAGAATAAAATAAAACGATGAGATTAAAATGAGAATAAAATAAAAAGATTCAGCATCCATAAAAATGAACGCCGATAAACAAAAAAGTACAAACCCATCTTTCTTGTGCACTCCGTTAGATTTATAGAGATGATAAAGAAGTGAACAAGCCACTTCTAGACAGAAAATTGCTGGACATTTGTGCGAAAATTTCCTTCTTAAATCTTAAAATTTCGGCCACATTTCTCGAGTCTGTTCTTTTATGAAACTCTGAGGAACTATCGTAAAATTTATCGGCGTCCCCATGCAAGATTCCAGAAAGTAAATGGATTCATTCTCTCACAAAGGCTCGGTTGGTCTAGGTTTAACAATGCTCAGGAAGCGCTCAAATTCCGTAGCAGAATGAATTAGACGCCACGGAATTCGATAGTAGACAACAAATCAGCTATAGCATTTAAGGTTCAAACACAGAATGTGAAACCACAAATTCAAACAATGTCCACATAGAAATTTGAGTACTATTTCCTTTCGCGAGCTTGCATATCTTTAGCCAGCGTCTCATTCACAAATAGATGTGAGCGTTGTCATCTGCCTATTATGAGTAAATTAAATGTAATATTTATGAAAATCTGACATTATTTGTTATTTATTTTCACATTCTATCCCAAAAATAAAACTGGGAGCAAATTGAAAGAAACCAAAGTTATTTGTGTTGTGCAAATCCTTTCAAATTTCAAAAGCAGGATAGGTCTTTATATTATGTACAGTTTGTAGCAGTATTCATAATTTTAGTTTATATATAAATCTGTAGTTCCTTTTATCCAAATGATTGTTAGAAAATAGAGCCCTTTATCCGCATTTTAGCTTAAAGATTATTTAAGAATTTTATAGGCAAAGTAACAAAATTAAAATTTTACATATAAAATATGTAACATTGAATGTTTTATAGGATATATTTCAAGACCGGATACTTGGCATATTTTTCAAACTAATTGAGAATTTTTTAAAAAATTGGGCAAATTTTTGTATAATACTTGTTCTATAGTATCGTGTACGTGCTAATACACAGTATATTTTTATGTGTTGTTTCATATTGTAAATATGGCGTTTATTTTTAATACTTTTTTCAAGTTGAAGTACAGCACTTTGTGATAGTGTTATGATTAATAATTTAAACTCTTATAATAAACTAAAAGGTTTTATATACATGTCCACGTTGATTCACTCATGCAGTTTTTTTGCGGTTATATATATGACAACAAAAGACGCGTAATCCACAGAATGCCCCAGCTCATAATTGTGTTTTTCAGCATATACGCAGGCTGTTATTAATATGAAATGTTTGTTTTGGAAATTCTTTATAGATTCTTGTAACGTTTAATAATCATATGTTTTTAATGATTGTGAAGTAAACCCATTGTTAGAACAGTTTACAAATCCGAATTTCTAACTAATAAAATACTTTCTTCAATTTTGCTGCTCATTTACTTTTTCTTTTTTCATTCTATAGCAGTGGCATTGTGTGATTTCAGGTATAGTGTATTTGATCTGAGTTGTCGCCCGATACCTTTAGCAGACGGGTTAGTCCATTGCAGTTTAGGGAAGGGCGTCTTGCCCGAACTGGCTTTTCGCGCCGGAAAAAACCAGTTGTTCAATGGGGGTTACAGAGCTACAACTCACATATTCCTATGTTAAATATACAAAATTTCATTGCAATGGGGGGTTACAACCCCCATCAACACCCCCTGCGTACGCCAGTGAGGATGACTCAAATAAGGACGTGAATAGGATACACTGAGTATGTGCGAAAAACATTCTTTATGTACAAATACGGATGTTCTGGACATCCTCAGGACGTCCCCAGGACTTTTACTATAAGATGATCCAAACACGGACATGGATAGGACATCCTCAGGACGTCCTATAACGATGTCGTCCGCACGTCCTAAACTGACGTACTGAGGACGTCTGTAAAACATCCACTACGTCCTGGGACCAAATACGGACGTTCAGGACGACCTTTACTATCTGGGAGATTCCTTAACCAGGAAGTCAAGAAACTGAGCCATAATATGCATTGGGGCATTGCCATGATGAATTAGTGTCTTGTTAGAATACAGATCAGGTTTTTTCCAGCGCGAAGAAATCAGCAAATCTATTTAATTTACTTTCTGTCTCTTTATAATATAAGGTTGTGTTGTCTACTTATGGCGTTCTCGTTTGTGCCTTCTCTCGCTTGTCCCTGAACATATCACACCATCTAAAGACACTTGATTTTTGCATAACATCATCACCATATATTACTTTCAACAGCTTCAGTGTCACTTTTGCCAAGCTGCATACATAATTAAATTATAGTATGCCTGATCTAAGATTTTATCGCTTATGCTTACGCCAAAATCCCAAGCAACTTCGTTGCTTTCGCAACTTCGTTGCTTTCGCAACTGTTCACTTAAGGTAAGACTAAGGTGAAAAATGGTGAAAATTTTCGGAATTTTCAAAAAAAAATGTTTTTGGCATATTTCAGTGGTGCATAGCTTGAAGACACAGACTACAGTGAGATTTTCCAAAAAATGAAAAAATATTGTTAAAATGAGCAATTTCTAGATCCTAGTTCCAAATTTCAAGCCCAGTTTCGAACTCTAAATTTCAATATGAGAAATTCAGGCTAAACAGAGAGGGGAGAAGCAGAAACTTCAAATTGAAGGAGTTGCCTACAGTGGGGAAGACTTTTGAGATAACTTACTTGAATACTTTGCATTATTTTCAGAAAATTTTACGTTAAACATCAAATATATTGTATTTTATTTTTGTCGGGCCCGTTTCTCAAATACTAATTTTTTCACTTACCGCAAATTTTAAAATTAGGTAGCGCATACAGTTTTTAAGATATCTGCACAAAATTTTGTAGAAATGTTGAGTGTCATATAACAAACATAAACGAATATTATTTTATTTGTATGCCAATATTTGTTGTCTCTAGATGACATTGAGTAAACAAATATATGTAAAAAATACAAATTTGGAATTTTTTTTCTAAAAAAAAATCTCAAAAAGTGGTTATGATATCTTAAAATATTCAATTTTTTCTAGAATCATGGTAGAAACTATAAAAAAAATTCAGCCATATATGGCAAACCAGTTTTGCGCTACGACAAAATTTACTGCTGGAAGTTTTTTTAGGACATTCAAGGTCATAAAATCCCACAGAAGTTACTTATGGTTATTAAACCCAATAATAACATTTCTAGTGTTCATCTACGCTCATACAAAATTCCAAATATCTCTCTCTAAAATTGCGGAGATTTCATTTTTCACCGTAGTCTTACCTTAAAAAAAGCTCTTTGCAGTTTATGATACACTAATTGAAACATGTCTAAATACGTGTAACTTCTTTTTTCTGCTCACATCGTTACAAGAGCGAAGCCATTCAGCAATTTCCAACCATTCTATTTATTTGTCACCGAATTACATACCAATACATTGAATTTATCAATAAGATTGAAAATTTACAAAGTAAATTTAAAGACTATTAGCGCGCAATACATCTTTAACAATGAAAAAACTACGATTAAATTGCAGAGTTTTTGTGTGTATTTTTATACAAATAAAAACAAAATATTTATCATCAGATATATATCATTAGAAAAAACGTTATATATATATAATAATGAATTAATTAACGAAAATTAAAAGATAACGTTTTAAGAACGATGGTGTAAACGATATCATCGTTGGCGCCCCTTTATACCTGGAAATCTAGGCTAGATGGCGTTATAATTTACCATCCAAGTAAATTAATTAATCGCTAATTGTAACTTAAGAAATGAACAATTAAACGCATAAGAGATTTCATTTATTGTTAATATACTTCAGTTAACTCGCGATTAATTATCGGAATATTTTAAGGTTAGTTTCCTCGTGAAGATAGACAGTACAATTTAATATTGTCTGTGTTTTAAACGCTTCGTCTGTAAAATTAAATTTTAAAATCGAGTGAGCCGCATACGTGCACTAATCAGGCCTGTCAAATTTTGTGTTCTTACATACCTCCTACTTATTTATTCTTCTCGCCATTAGCGCAAATTCGGAAATTTTAATTAAATGCCTTTCAAACTAATTCCCTCGCGATGTCAATATGGCGCGTCAAATTAAGAGAAAACAAACACCAAAAGTATTCAGTGAAAAAATAAAATATTTTAAAGGGCTCTTTTAATGCAATTGATATGCACGCAAGCTGTTCATGAAACTTTTAAAGAACAGTGTGATATACGCAAGCATGCTTTACTGAAAGATTTTTTTTTTCGCCTTTGAAACTTTACCGACTAAATGTTATGTATATGAAACTGTAAAATAATGGCCCGTTTAGTATATCCTCACAAAGATAATGTTAAAATATTCCTTTTAGAAAGATTTAGTATGTTTTGTCAGTTAAAATTTAATATGGCTTACTTCGAAATATTTAGAAAAGGGTGGAAAAGATAAAAAGTATTTAAAATTTTTACGTAATTCAGACTCGCATCCCCGTAAATTATTTTTTGTCTTTTACAAAGGCATACAATATTAAATCATAGGCGTACGCAGAACGTTCATAAGGTGGGGGTTATAGAGCTACAACTTACGTATTCCCATGTTAAATATACGAAGTTTCATTGTAATGGGGGTTACAACCCCCATCAACACCCCCTGCGTACGCCAGAACAATAAATAAACTATTTTATTCGTATTGCCTATCATTTGCTTGAATCTATGCTTCACCCTAGTTTATCGTCATACGAATTGATGCATTTAACAGAGCACCAATTTTAAGGGCCCGGCTATTATGCAGTGGTAAAGCGTTCACCCAGCGTGACGTTAATCTGGGTTCGATTTTCAACAGCACAAAAAAATGCTTATACTGACCCACTACACACCGTATTCCGAGGGTTTGTTTCCTAAGCTTGAAAAGTTTCGGATTCCTCTGAGAAATGTAGGTCCAATATCCCACGGCGGGGTAGTGGCAACACATTCATTCATTATCCTGGATTCGATTTTCAATGCCATCGTACAAAGTGTGCTGTTTCTCTGCCCACTGAGGTCAAGGGTTCAGTTCCTCTGGCGCAGGGGGTTCGGACTCCTCAAAGCACCGTAGGACCCGATTAAGTATGACCTTTATTGTCCTTGCGCCGTAAAAATACGATAAAACAAATTTTAAGAAACCGTCTTCGTTGTAGTCGGTCGACAAAGCTTATCCCATATCTTTTTTTTTTCTTCCTGTATATCGGTGACAACATTTAAAACAAATTTAACACTAATTTCTTGCAACCAAAATATTCAGTGAACGAATTATTGACACAGTAAATTCATTATCATCATTCATCAGATTAACACAGAATCAGCTTTCATTTATCACTTAATCTTTCTAGTCGAGCGTTATATTTTAATATTTAACAATTTTATATTATACATTTGTTGTATGATACCTTTTTGTTTGCATTTTTAAAAGTTACAGTAAGTTTTCTATTCCTGTTTGCGACATTTTGTGTTGTTTTCCTCATAGGTAAATTGCCATGCATGCGCACCAAATCAATTTCTACGTGGGGATATTTTAAAACATTGATTTGCATGAGATTTGCACGAGATATGCCATCAGTATATGTAACTTTATTTGGAATTCCGTTTTATTTTCTTTGTGTTTTAGAGTACAAGGACAATTAAGGTAATGTTGTATCAAACTGGATTTTTATTCATTTAAAAATAGTACTGGGTGGGATTTAGATCTCGATAATAACGCAGGAGTTCAGTTCAGACCTGATCTATCTCTGGTTTTCTGGGTTATTTTTTTTATAGTAAAAATGTGATGACGAACAGGACAAGAGACCTTGAAGTCTTAGGTCAACTTAGTCGCATCTGCTTGCCAAGAAATAAAATTCTGAGCTCAGTCTTGTTTCAACGGAATTGCATTCATTTGCTCGTCTTTTAAATCAAGCATATACACTCTTACACTTATCGTAAATCCCCGTTGGTTATGGATTGTTGAGCTCCAATCTACAATCCCTAACTTTAACTAGGGCCGATATATACGGACCACTAGACAGTTCAACAGAACGAGAACCCCTCTCAGCGACCCATACCTACACCCCCGAACATTTTTCAAGAGCTGCAAGCTTACAGATTACCAAGCTCTCTTTATATATATATATATTTTAGGGTGGGTCGAATTTTCAAAAATTGCTCGAATCGAAACGTAATAATGCGGAAACGTTGCTGCTTGTCGAGATAAACACAGTGGCAAAAGAAGTTTTGGAATCTGATAATATCTTCAGGTTGCGCATGACCCTCAAAATTTGTGAAATTAGCCATAAATTGACCTTTTTTAGAAACTTTTGAATAGTGCCTTAAATTGGTTGAATTATCATGAAACTTCAATTGTGACAGTAATTAGAAACAAGCTAGCGGGAAATAATACTTTGAAGGACAAAAATACCTCCAAAGGGAGCTGGCAGGGGGTCGCATTAGGACGAAAATTGGCCAAAATTGTGAAAAAAACAAAACACCGTAGAAGCGTTCATGACTTCAGAAAAATAGGTTAAGTAGACTGTTTGATTAACTATTGCTGTGCAGCTCTTCGCCTGTTTGCATTCCACATTCAGTGTAAAGGAAAACGACCTCGAACTCACTACGAGAAGGTAGCCGCACTTCGACTTCCACCCACGCCCTTCCCAACGGACCAACTAGAGCTAGACGTGGAAAATCACTATTTTTTGATTTGGTTTGGTTCCCCATTAACTGGATGTCGTTTTCAAATATTGACATTTGGCAGCGGGAAAGCAAAGTTGCTCTGATGAAACCATTTTTGCTGTCACCGCCACATACTTAGCTCGTTACTTCTGTGGTTAGTTCCACAGCACGTTCAACTGCCTGAGGGTGACATGGAACTTCGTCTACGTCGAAAGTATGTATCTGCTTGGAATGGATAAGGTCGAAGACTTCCTCGAATGTTTCAGATGCTAGAAGTGGAGGACAGGTAATTTTCGTTGATGACTAGATGATCCACCTTGTCTAGTCTTTTGCATCAAAATTTAAATCAGGAATGATGAACGTACGTACGGATTTGCATTTCTCTAGTTTTTTCCTGGCTTTTAAAATATGTCTCAAAGCAAACTCTCTGACATGCCGTCTTTCGTCTTTCACAATAGCCAGAAAAAATTCTCTGGATGGGCAATGAAAGCATCGTGTTGGATTATTGGATCAATGATTGTTTTGAGATGATCTGGTAAGTACTCACACAGTGTAAGTATACACTGAAACACATGTTTTGGGCCTTGAAGTATTGCTGGTTGGGTTTTGATTGTGAACCATAGAGGTGAGTATACTTTCAGGATGAACACTGTGATATGAATAAGATTTGAAGATGGGTCTGAGGAAGCAACGTATAGTCTAAGGACTCTATTAGCCGTTGTCAATCACTTGGAATGGCTGAGCAGTCCAGGGTTACGAATGGCAAGATCTGGAGAATAAACACCTGAGTGGGTGGCCAGTGAAATTTCAAGTAAACACTTTTGATCTTTGCTTAAGATATCCTTGTTCACTTTTGAAAGTATGCAATGAATTTCCAGAAATTTTGCCATTGGTAATTTTTCGCATCTTTGAAGGTGCTTTTCGATAGGTTCAGAGTACGACTACGGGGCATTTGTTTTGCCATCTAATTTTTCAATGAAGTGCCTCAATGGCAACTCATTGAAGTGGAGCATACAGATGGACCACTGTAAAGGAATTTTGACAGAAATTTCTATAAACCTAATGGCTCCATTTTTCCACCTAGTTTTTATGTTTGTTCCATTGCATCCAATGCCTTTTTTGCCCATCTTAAGAATCTTTTTCTGGCTATGGTGAAAGACAGCATGTCAGAGAGTTTGCTTTGAGATACACTTTAAAAGCCAAGGAAAAACTAGAGAAATGCAAATACTTTCATCATACCTGATTTAAATTTTAATGTAAACGACTACACTGTGTTGACCAGTTGGTCATCAACGAAAATTACCTGTCCTCCACTTCTAGCATCTGCAACATCCGAGGAAATCTTAAACCTCATTCATTCCAAGCAGATAACAACTTTCAACATAAACGAATTTCCATGTCACACTCAGACAGTTAAACGTATTGTGAAACTAATCACAGAAGCAGCGGGCAATGTATGTGGCGGTGATAGCAGAGATGGTTTCATCAGAGCAACTTTGCTTTCTCGCTGCCAAATGCCAATATTTAAAAACGAAGTCCAGTTTATGGGGAACTAAATCAAATCAAAAGAATAGTAATTTTCCACTTCCAGCTATGTTTGGTTTATTTGGAAAGGCGTAGGTGGAACTCGAAGTGCGGCCACTTCACCATGGTGAGTTCGAGGTCGTTTTCCTTTACACTGAATGTGGAATGCAAACAGGCGAAGAGCTGCACAGCAATAGTTAATCAAACAGTCTACTTAACCTATTTTTCTGAAGTCATGAACGCTTCTACGGTGTTTTGTTTTTTTCACAATTTTGGCCAATTTTCGTCCTAATGCGACCCCCTGCCAGCTCCCTTTGGGGGAATTGTCGTCCGTCAAAGTATTATTTTCCGCTAGCTGGTTTTTAACTACTGTCACAACTGACGTTTCATGATAATCTGACCATTTAAGGCACTATTCAAAAGTTTCTAAAAAAGGTCAATTTATGGCTAATTTCACAAATTTTGAGGGTCATGCGCGACCTGAAGATATTATCCGATTCCAAAACTTCTTTTTTCACTGTGTTTATCTCGAGAAAAAGCAACTTTTCCGCACTATTACGTTTCGATTCGAGCAACTTTTGAAAATTCGACCCACCCTAATCTACATCCTCCTTCTATACGCGTATATAGAATTCCAAGGTTTTAATTGAATTCTTAAAATATTCTCGTTATAACATATTCGTTTCTACGGATTAGCACTTTATTAGTATAAAAGTATTGATATATAAATGCAGTTAGGCGATGGCAAGGTCAATTTAAACGAGCGGAAATCAATTTAAACGAGCGGAAATGTACGAGTAATAGCCTTACGTTTATTATCCTGCCTCTTACTTCATCAGTTTCGCGCTGGGCTGCTTATGATTCCGGGCTCCTGATAGTTGCCCCTCCGCTGTTTCCGGTCCTGACTTTAGCATATTCTTCAACAAAGAAATTCTTGACTATCGTCTCGAGTACAACAAATGTGTACGATAGGCTATGAATTTGTCTACGACTTTTATTTTTCATATGACTTTTTATGACTTTTCTTGTCTATACTATGGCATTTCATTATTTTTCTTTTCTATACTATGACTTTTTATGACTTTTCTTTTCTATAATATTACTTTTATAGACACTGTATAGAATCAGTATTTTATTCGTTGAGGCATCGCTGTGCTACACATGATGGGTTATAAATGCAAAAGTGTTCCATGCGACCCCACCGATCACAGGTTTAATCCAAACAATCGTTTCTCATGATCAAGCAGTGATTAATTTCAATTTTAATTTAAATCCGAGAGGAATAAAAGTGAATATAAATGTTATTAATTTTTCTGATCATTTAATACGAGTTTCATAAAACTCCGTTTGCCGATCATGATAATTTATAAAATTAATGATTTTTTTCCCAGCTATGATCCATTTTTGGGTCAATCGGTTGTGACTAAGACTAGGATAACTTCGATTTTTCAATCACACCACTTCAAGAGAGCCCCCTATGATTGATGCTCACCATCATGGAGATTCTCCCCTTGGATTTTAGTTTTTTACTATCTCCAAGAGTTCTTATCATTACATAGTTTTCGAAGTTTTCCTGATTTCTGCTAACAGCCCCTTTCATAGCTCCCTTGGTAGCAATTTCTCAAGATTTACAAAAGTTTGAGCAATTCCTGGTTGGGTTCGGTACGTTGGCTTTTTCATTGCACACTCCTAGTGCTTTTTCTTACGTTGAGTGTCAAAGTTTGAAACGCAGTTTAAAGGGAATTTTGTACTACATCACTGCTTGTATCACTACAATGCCTTTTAACATCAAGTGGATAAAAATTTTACCCAAAATATATATTTGTGGATAACAGGAATGTTATATTTTCAACGCTTTATCCACAATGTGAAGGAGAAAAATCATCCACCCGTTATTCTCTTGTCATTATCGTTCCGAAAACGATATTCATCTGAATTGAATTCAGATGGAGTTTTTGTATTTTTGAATAATTATGTTGACTGATTTCTATTGCCTAATTACTTTGAAAGCAATACATTGAAAAAGTAATGAAATGTTCCTAAAGAAGCATGGGGGGCGGGGAGAAGTTGCATTTAAGTTTCCTAAATAGGAGAGCTGACGCATCCGCCATTTTGATGTCATAGTACCACGTGATCGCATTCACCGCTGTATGCAATCCAGTGATTTACGAGTGTGTTATCTTCAATAAATAAGATGAAATGGGTGGATGTGCAGCAATGAATTATTCAAATCATTCTAGGGATAAATATAGAATGTTTAGATTTCCGACATATTATGTAAGAAGAAAATGGATTATTAATTGCCGAATAGTAAACGTTGGTAAACGAAGACGTAAGATCTTATTACCCTTCACAGGGACAACACAATTGCCAAATAATGGTCAACATAGAAAAGCCTACGAGGCGAGTTTTTTTGTGAGTTTTAGTGGTGGAATTTATTATACAATAATTTTTGCCATCCACGTATATTTAGCTCACGCTAGAGCTTTTTTGTTTTTTTGGAGTAAAAGACGCCGTTCTCATCCTGGATTCCAACAAGGGTCCCCGCGTTGAGTCCGCGGTGTCTTGACCTACTAGAATCATTGTATAATAAATTCCCCCACGAAAAACTAGCAAACATCTTGCCCCGGAGGCTTTTCGTGTTGACCATCATTTGGCAACTGTATTATCCCCTCGAAGGGTAATAATATCTTATATCCTAATATACGAAGAAAAAGAGCATTTGTTCCTGTCCTCGGTCCTCTAGTAGGTCAAAACACCGCGGGTTCAACGCGGGGACCCTGGTTAGAATCCGGGATTAGAACGGCGTCTCTTTTTCTCCAAAAACAAAAAAAAGCTCTAGTTTGAGCTAAATCAGTAAACAGTAGTTCCACCCCCACACCACTCAGATGTTTTTGAACCCCTCCCCTCTGCCGGGTCTTCTTTCTTCCTTAAACCAGTGAGCAGAAACGAGGTCAAGCGTTCTATTAATGCTCTTAGTTCCAAGTCCACAGGTCTCGATAATATCCCGCCGCATATTGTTAAAGCCAACCCAGATTTCTTTGCAAATGCTATTGCGCATTTAATCAATATCAGCTTCAATAAGGGTATTTTCCCCTCGAAGCTTAAGATGGCTAAAATTATTCCTATATTTAAAAAAGGCGACCCATCTGACATTCAGAATTATCATCCTATTTCTATCCTTCCAGTTATTAGCAAAATTTTTGAAAAGGCTTTACACAGTAGACTTGAATCATATTTCGAAAGTAAAAACTTACTTTACAAACATCAATTCGGCTTTCGAAAACACAGGTCAACAACTACCGCCCTCCTTAATATCAAAGAGATGATTTCTGACGAAATAGACAAAAGCAATTTTGTAATAGGAATGCAAATAGATCTCCAAAGAGCGTTTGAAAATGTTAAGCATGACATTTTACTGACGAAATTAGAACGGTATGGTATTCGGGGTACACCTCTAAAATTACTGAACAGCTACCTTTTCAATAGGCAACAGCAAGTTTTCATAGGTAAAACTCCCTGAACTCGCAAAACTATTTCTGTTGGTTGTACCACAAGGAAGCTGTTTAGCTCCGCTATTCTTCCTTCTTTACATCAACGATTTGCCCCAAGCTGTCCTGAATAGTCAGCTGTTTCTTTATGCTGACGACGCGACACTTCTGGTATCGGGAAAAAATATCGAAGAAACAGTGCAAAAAGTCAACCAAGATTTAGATAACATTTCACGTTGGCTTTACGTTAACAAACTAGAGCTAAACATTGCAAAATCTAACTACGTTATCTTCCATTCCCGGCAAAAAATATTACCTAACAGTTCTCCTATTACTTTCCGCAACTCCATCCTTCAGGAAACGAAATCAGCCAAACTTCTTGGAGTAATTTTCGATTCAAATTTAACCTGGAAAGAACACATTAACGATCTCACCAATTCTCTTAGCAGTCTCCTGGGAATTTTTTCGAAACTCAGACATGTCGTTCCTCAATATATCCTAATGATTCTTTACTATTCTTTATTTTATTCAAAACTTACCTACTGTCTTGAGGTCTGGGGAATCACATATTTTACTTCCCTTAGGCAATTGATAGGAACGCAAAAAAAAAAGCTTATGCGAATAGTTAACTTTGCAGGCTTCCATGAACACGCTGGCCAACTTTTTAAATTATGGCGCATTCTTCCTTTCACTCTCTTAGTAAAATATAAACTTGCACTCCTTATGTACAAAGTCACAAAAGGTGACCTAGTTTTACCTTTCTCCATCTCACAGACGACACATGATTACAATACACGTCACCAGGACGATATCAGGCTACCGCGGACTCGCACAAACTATAAAACACACAGTGTCTCCGTTACGGGTTCTAAAATCTGGAATTCGATTCCCCAAGATTTAAAAGCTCTGTCTTTTCTCACCCTTAAAGCCAAAATCTTTGATTAGTACTTAAATCAAGTATGCTCTGCCTGCTACTTCTGCCTTCCCACTCTTTCCTTTTAGTTTTCAGTTCTTCCCCCTCCTCTGCTCTCCCTGCTCTTCCTTTTCCATTTTTCTTTTGTCTGCCTTTCCCTTTAAAAGTCCTTTAAAACTGCACCCGCAACGGTCAACTCAAAATTCATTTACATTTTTCTACTATTTTTGTTTCTCCTACTTCTTCTCTCGGTACAGGCTACAAGGAAAAACATTCTTACTCTGCAGCCCACAAAGATTCCACCTTTGGACTTCAACCTTCACTTGTAACGTCTTCGAGTCAAGACTCTGCTCATAAACTCTGTAAATGTGATACACCTGCGAATGTAAATCTCTTAATAACAATGCGGATTTGTACGCGCGAATCGATATCGTTATTGTTTCTTGTTGAATACGAGAAATCCCTTGCTTTGTCTTCCGGAAAGAGAGCCCCGTTACTAGCATCGCTACTGCTCTCTTTCCATTTCCCAAGCAAATCGTTTGTATGGTCTCCTGATGTACATAATAATAAGGAATAAAGTATTACTTACTTACTTAAATATATGTGGGTGGCAAAAAGTGTTGTATAACTTGGTAAATGAAACCTGAAGTGTACAAAGAAATGGCAGCTTATGCGCGTCGGCTCATAATTCTATGGGCTCTAGTTCCATTAGTCCGATAGAACCTCCCCATGCTTTCTTACGAATAATATCCCATGACCCATTGATCGGTATTCTGAGAAGGGATCTTGTGAATTTAAAAGAAATCCCTGCGATTTTTTTCTCTTTTAAAAAATGATAATTACTTTCTCTTGTTAAACAGAATTAAACTAAGCCACCTTAATACCCCTCAATTATCCGCTCTGATTATAACCTAGAGATTAGTGTGGGGATTAAAGAATTTAGCAAAGTAATCAAATAAGTAAAAACTGCATATTTAGTGTCCGCAGATTTCGAAGTCCGAACATGTCTAACCATTTTTATTTCCAAATCTTACATTTTTGATGCCTCTCGCTTTATTTTGTTTAAATTCCCATATTTGTTGATTAATTTTTCTTATTCTTCGGTAAAACCGCTTTGACAATTTTGTAAAACGTTCCGAATTTAGTTTCTAATAATAGGTAATATAAACGTATTTTTGTAAATTTATATCTCACGGTTTTTCGAAGCGAAGATTCGCGGAGGAAATAGTTAAGGTAATTTGATTTTTAGCATCCACGTGTTTTTGGCTCAAATTAGAGCTTTTTGACTCGTATTAAAATCTGAATATGATAATATAAAATTTTTTAATACTTGAGTAAAGAGCTTTAAGTTGAGCCAAAAAATGTGGGCTTAAAAATTTAATTTCCCTGAACCATCGCATTAAGCGCAGAATTGCCCTTATTGATCTTGCATCACAAAAATTCAAACAACCAATCACTACTTTTATTAAACCGTAAGACTTAAATTTATAAACGCAAGTAAGAAGACAAGATCCCATGACCCGTGTTTCCGTCGTTCAATTGGTAGAGCGGTTCCAACTAAGAAGTCATTGGGTGAAACCTACCTTAAGACGAGGCTTTCTTCTCACCTATGCTATAAAATCAGCCTTAGAGGATTCCCGTGCTGAACAATTTGTGTTCAATTTCCAATCACTTGTGTTGTACTTGTGCTGACTCCAGGAAAATCAATGAATTCTATATTTGTAACACGTGGGTCAAGAAGCTCTTTAGTTTGAGCCAAAATTCATGGGTTCGAAAATTTAATGGCCTTGAAAACTGTGCTTTTTAGAATTTTTCACATTTATGTTTTGTTACGTCACTGATGTTTGCGATTACAGTTAAGGCAGAGGCATATTAGGATATGGAATTTTCAGAAAAGTTATCAATTTTCCATCCATTTATGTAATATCCATGTTTCAAATAATTAAATTACTCTTATGAGTATAGTTCCCTTGTAGGCACTTTACTACCTTATAATAAGGTAGCGTATTAAAAAATGGTAATGTCTAGGACGGAATTCCATAATTGTTAAGAATTGAATACAGGAAAGCTATGCATTCCTTCGCTATTTCCAGAATAATGTCTGCAATGAAGTGTATTACATTTTTAATACATTGTGAATATCAAGCATCATTTTCATACATGAAATATACATAACCGTTTGTTTTAGGCAGGCAGAAGACCCTTGAAATCTACATGAAATTAAACAAAAGTGCACAGCGTAGCAGGTGTATGTAGATGGAAAATGATCCACCTCGAACTGAAAATGACACCCGAGGGCAGGCAATATCCTTTGATTTATTAAATTTCAAAACAGTCAAGGATAAATTACTTTCAATCTAAATAAAAGCACATAAAAATATTTCTTGGCAAACGTTTTTCCAATTTATAAATCGCATTCAATGACAAATTCGAAAACTAAACCTCAGGTCTTAATATCAAGAAAGAAAGTTATGGACTGTCTTTTACAAAGTCCGGCTTCACAAGGAGAACGAAGATCAATATTCTTAATCTTGAAAAGCTGGTGCTGGATTTTTATTGAAGAACAGAGATATTGAAAGAAATTCTTTTCAATTTTTAAATAAATTTGGGGCGACACAGCTGCGACTCTGAACACTGGCGAAATTTTAAACCAAACGTTTCTGAAGTTTATGAAAGAACTGTTCTTCATATTTACTTGAATAACTAAAAAAGCGTGCCCCATTCTTAACAATCACCAGGAGTTTTCCTAAGGCATAATTTAGTTTATTTCCAATTAAGGAAACGTCTTCAATAAAGCTATTGTTGTTGTAACAGACCCTTGAACTTAACAGATTACATTCTATTGCGAACATTATAACGGAATTTAAAAAATCTGCAAATATCTGCATTTGCCTTCCTTTCCCCACGTGATCTGCTCTTCTGGAAAAAATATATTGACGGGCGTGAAACTATCAGCTGCCCAGATGAGAAAACTGCCTCTCAGAGGCCGGAGCAATAAACGCCACATTATGAAATTGCATTTTATGTCAAAAGCACGTTCTTCGAGCGTTGATGTTTGTAAAGCCGACCCTGTCGCTAGCAAGTATAGGTGTGTAAGAAAAAGCATTACAACTTTGTGTGTGTAATAGGTAGTATAGATGTATATTGTGATATGCTGATGAATTGTCTGCAGTGATTTGATACAAAAGTATTCAGCTTCTGTTGAATATTTTTAAACCGACAGAAAGTAGGAAAGACAACTTTTTTTTGCAAAAAGCTCCTCCGGAGGTAAGAGCAAAAAAATAATCAATATATAAATAAATATTGATGTCAAAAAGATACTTGTTTAAAATTTTAAAAATAAATGTGCAATGATAATTGTGTGACGGAAAAGGCAAATTTTATCACAGTTCGAAGGAAATGTTTTTGGATATTTTAATATTTTAGGCGATGTAGATAATAGCTTGGAAGAAATAACTAACACAATACCAAATTTACGAATATACTTTCTGCCAAAATCTCAGCTGAAAGAGGAGCCATGTGTTTAAAAAGAATACCTGAATTTTGGCCCTATTCAACTGCAGTGCCACGCCGAACGTAGATTATGCCCGGAGGCGAAATCCAATTTAATCGCTCCCTTTTGGCATTGGCCTCCTTAGGTAGATGGTAGGGTCAAGATTTACCCTTAAATTATATGGTTAATGAAACCAGTCGGTATACAAATAAAATAGGACGTTTCATAGAAAAACAACTAAGGAATTATCGATTCTTGCCGAAAGTCGAGTTTTTTTGATGACCATAATCCTTAGTTTAAATCTGGGAATACGAAAGTGTTCCTTCTCTTTCGTTCACAGATTTCGTTTTGCTCTAGTAAATGAACAGATCTATCATGAAAAAGACAGCAAGATGTATAGTAACTGAAAAAGTAATTCTGGAATTATAAGTTTTCTCTGAGGGTCGAATTTTGTCACTGCATAAGGCCCTAAGTTCATTCTCCGGCATGCGAACGTGCTCCCCTTTTTCTCGTTAACCAAATTAATTTTGGTCTTACAAATGAAATCAGATATTGTAATATGTATATAGAACGTGCAGTAACTGAATGCACGTGTCAAAATAGCGACTATCACCAAAATATGGGTTTCCTCGCTAAATATTGTTTTAAGTTCGATGCCAGGATTGTAAACCTTTTTTTTTTTGTAAACCGGTTTTTCCCATTATAAATGAATGTATCTGTCAAGGAAAGATAGCAGAACGTGGTAATGACTTAAAAAATGTGGGTGGCAAAAATTATTGTATAATAAATTCCCCCACGAAAAACTCACAAAAATCTCGCCCCGGAGGCTTTTCTGTGTTGACCATTATTTGGCAATTGTGTTATCCCTGTGAAGGGTAATAATATCTTACATCCTTATATACGGAGAAAAATGCGTTTGTCCTTATCCTGATTTGTCTAGTTGGTCAAGATACCGCTTGCTAAACGCGGGGACCCTGGTTCGAATCCAGGATGAGGACGGCGCCACTTTTTCTCCAAATATAAAAAAGCTCTAGTTTGAGCTATATGAACGTGGGTGGCAAAAATTATTGTATATTAAAAAATGCTTTAAAATTTCCGCTTAAAATCGAGTATCTTCACTATGGGATTCTAAGCTCGCTGTTGTTAACGTGCACGTACTTTTGTTCGTTAGAATTTTTTCTCTGGTAAATAAAAAATGTTGTACAAAAAAAGAGAATAAAGTGTAATAACTAATAATCAGCTTTGCAATTTTCTATTATAACCAAAAGTTGAGTTTCCTTCCTAAATATGATCTCGAGTTTGATGTCAGGAATGCGAATGTGCGCTTTTTTTAAGACATTTGGTTTACCCTGTAGCTGAAATCATCTGCCCTAGAAAGACAACAGATCGTATAATAAATTTAAAAAAAATGTGGGATTATCGCTGAATGTCGAGTTTCGTTGCATACATTTTTTGTTTGTTTGTTTGCTAGTACTGTATACGGTAGGGTCATGTGTTCTCTCCTGTCAGCGTGCTTTTTTCCCGTTATTCAAATTGGTTTTCTTACTCACAAAAGTTGTATGATAGCATATTACTTAAGATCATCTTATATGATTTTGTTACATATACTGTATGATACCATCTATCATCCTGCATAATCCCACCATGACTTCATGCATCATGCACTGTACCGTTTTACATATTTCATTATGATAATATACATCTTTCGTGATACCATCATGTTACGACTGCACCAACTTTACTTGGTAGTTCCATTCACCATCATAGTTTACTGCATTGAAATTGTATTTAGAACAAAAATTTTACATCCAACTTTATATTTGAAATAAAAGAAGCATTTGCCTGTTTGTGCTCATCGTAGTTATAGTTAACGCAAGATAAAAAAAAACATGCAACAGTATGATGAATAACAAGTGCAATAATAAAATTATTTGAATAAAAATATGCCTGATATATTTTACATCCTTTTTCATTCTTGATAATAAAATTGAAAAAAATATAACTTCTGCTCTTTCTTAAATATCCAAGTTTACAAAGTTTTCAATGAAAAAGCTTCAAAGCTTAATGCTCAAGCGTTTCTGCATGGTCAAGCAATTGTGGAAATGCTTTTAAATACAAGGTATATAACTACCATCAAAAATAAACTAGATCATTTATTGCCTATTAAATACATTACTCTCTGATAGTAAAATACCTCATAGTGATGTCGTTATTCTGAAGTTCATGTTAGCAACTGCGTGTGGAAATCAGTTCAATGCTTCGTCAACCAAATGTCACTCGTATCTTGAAACTAAGAAAACTCTCAAGCTATTGGACCATTTAGAATTTTATTTTTTGTATCGTTGTGCCTATTTTACGTTTTTCCGATTCTGGGCTTTTTAGGTCTCCATAGTGATTGATGATTCCGATTGCAACAATAGTGTTTATTTTGTATTATTTGGTTTCCTTACAACCAGGCCAATCATTCAAATTGCCAGTGTTTCCTTACCGATCTTGTTTCGGCCAATTTTTCTAATGGTTATTTTTACTCTGCAATAGATTTTATCCAAGAAATGTTTTCGTACACTTCTATAAACCGTCGAGAAATCAACAACGATTTCTTCTCCTGTTTCTGCGTGTTCTTCTGCTTTTTATTTATTGCTGTGTCTTTTAAAATCGAACGTTTTTATTTTTATAAAATCTATTGGAAAGGAATTGTACAAGTAAAAACAGATTTAACAAAAGGCAATTTGTTTTTGATTAATACTTACTTTCGGCCTGATGGTGCCCTGTTTACTGTATGTAGTACTTACATAAACGAATCATCAGCACCACTAGTTATCCTTTGTTTGCATATTTTACGTCTCGTGACTGCCCTACGGTTCATCCGGGTTGGGACAGACAACTTAACGCGACTTCTGACCCACAATGAATTCGCACACAGCCAAGTTTATTAATAGTCGAACTCATACCAACTGGCTTGAAAACGGTGGATCTAGCGACGGGGACGTGCCGATGGTTAAACAGAAGCTTATCTGAAAAACAAATGTTATGCAGAAAATAATTTTTCATGAGAAAATTCGCATGTAAATATTTGCCCAAAACATGGGGCGGGGAGGGTATCCACAATCATTACATGCAAATTTGAATTGCACACATGATCATAAATTAAATTAAATGATTACAGATATGTCATTTTGACATTTTTTTTTTCGCGATCTTCGGAACCCAATCATAAACTTGGTTCCTTTCTCCTAGTCTTATCAAAATGCAGTAATAAATTTAATATTTAATGGTAAACCTTAATTAAAAAAGTTTACTAGAGTATTTTAGTAATTAAACAGAGCAAGCCATAGTTCACAAAGTAGTTCGGAAAAACTAATAACATTGGTTTAGGCCCTGCATTGGTGCAGTGGTAAAGAGTTCGCCTAGCGAGCCTTTAACCCTGGTTCGGTCCCTAACAGTGCAAAAAATTAGAACACTTACCGGAAAACTGCTCATTGTAGTCGAGAGAAGGTTCTCTAGTCATTGAGAGGTTCGGATTCCTCGGAAAAATGTGAATTTCAGTCCAGCATGACCCTTGGTGCGCTTGCGTGGTGAAGTAAATGAACAAAGATTTCTTATTGATTAGATTTTGGAAACAAAATAGTTAACAGAAGAAAGATTTATTAATTTTTAAACCCATTCTTGATTAATCATGCACCTATATTATAACAGGGGCGCGTTGCAGTTGTAACGCGTTTGCCTACCGTACTGTTATCCCAGATTCGACTCCCAACTGCTACAAAAGAACGCTTACCAGCTAACTGTTCACCATAGTCCTGAGATTGGGAACGTAGGTCTGGACAGGTTCGGACCCCTTGGAAAACTGTAGGTCCCGGCACAGCATTAACACGTGACTTTGCGCCCTAAAACTCGGATATATTAACGGAGTTAAACATAATAAGAAGCAGTTAAAGAGCTTAGTAGTAGACTTTTACGAGAAATGCCATTTTTGTATTTATTCTTTTGTACCTTTTATTATTTTCATAATTGTATAACACGTTTCTGTTTTCAAAACTGCTGAATTTGCAAAAGAAAATAAAAAGGAAATCATCGCGGATACGCGACTAAAACGAAAGAAAAACCATTGCAAGCACGCAATTAATCCGAAAAATATGTCACAGCTATACAACTAAAAAAAAAACCGAAATAAAACGTTACAAACACGTAACTAAAACCGACAGAAAAACGTTTCAAATATGTAACCAACGAAAGAAAACGTTGCAAATATATTAAGCATCGATAACGGCAACAATTTATCAAAGGTTCCAAATATCCTGGAAGATTACTAAAATAAGAAAAATATTTTATATAAATATATAATGTAGACAGGGGGCCGTCCGGGTCCCCGTTTGGATGAGGGCCCCAAATGGAAGTCCAAATTTTTTTAATTGACCCAACAATAGAAAATCTCTCTAAAAAGGGAAGTTTAGAGAAATTCTTTCAGAGACTTGTGGTCACTTTTGTATGCTATATGACTCACTGTGTATCTGTGAAAATCTCCTGTTTTCGCCGAAGGAGTGGGGCGCTAAAATGTAATTCGTGCCAGGCCGCCCTTGTTCAAACCTAACCTCGTGCCGCCCCTGAATTTAAACTATCAAATTTTAGCCAACAAGTGCTTCTGAATTATCAGAAAATTTTATGTGCTTATTTCAGATACGTATGAAAAATATAGAATCCAATTTTATGATTTAGGTATTAAGTCTAGATTTAGTGACCTCGGTATGGACTATCTCCGATATTGTCCCAACATTACGATTAACGAAAAATGTAATTATTTCGATTGAGATCTGAAATCGATAGAAAAAAAGGAAATTCTGTACTGGCAGTGAAGAAATATTTAATATTACATCTTTGCAATACTATAACTTAGGTAGTTCTTGTACCAATATACAGATGGGGGAATCTATGGAATGCCAGCGAATTATATTAGAATAACAGTGCCATTAAACGGTTTATTTTAAATCACGTGTTTCTTGCGCATGCGTCAAAAGCGAATTTCTTGCTATTTCAACTCTGTTGTCCCGACGTTTTAATCCTACGTTCGAAGAACATTCTAGGAGGCATTCAAGACATGAGAGCCGGTTAAGCGAAGTTCTTGAATCAAGGTGTATTTATAGTAAAGGTGCGCGCTAAGCTATTAGTGTTTAGTGGAACAATGATTCCTATGTTAGAAAATTTGTAACATGCGCCGATAATCATAACAGAATGTTTATACTATCGTTAAAAGCAAGAACGTTGGAACTAATAAATATACGTTACAGTATATATTAAATTGCTCGACATTTGTAAGAGAATAATCACTTTTAACTTTATCAGTAGATACAGGAAATAATAAAATATTACGAAAAGCCACCGGAAAAGGAGTGGTAAACGACAAGAATTAGGTCAAAAAGCACACCTAAGGACGTCGGAATGTACATTATGACATAAATAGATAACCACTTCAAAATAAGTAGCCAAAATCAAAATCGTTATTACAAATCTGTATTGATACTATCCATATTCGTAAAAGGGTAACGAAATTTTTAAATTTTTGAAAAATACACGGTACAGATATCAAATGTGTTTCAAAACTTCTGCAGTTTGTATATGGAATTGAAGGAAATAAATAAATCAAATTTTATCTCCCATTGTTTGTTTTGTTGAAGCTAAAACTCCCTAAATTTGTAGGGAGGGGGCTTCGCTGCAACTCTGAGTTTCTAAAAAAAGAGAAATAGTGCGGGACAGAGGAAAAGGTATTCATTGAAGTCACCTGAATAAGTAGAAGACTTCGAAATAACAAATAAAATTTGGGGAGGGGGAGGGAGAAGCATTGAAGAAAAACCCTACTTTAATTCTATTATTTTGAAAAGAAACTCGTGAAGCAAGGATGCTTTAATTCAAATTTCTGAATAAAACGTTGTAAGCGCCAACTCTGCTGGTTTTTTAGAGGTTGGGTTTTGGTTTCGTGAGCCAAATATAAAAGGAGAAGAAATTTTTTTCATAAATCGATAGCTAAGGCAAGAGTCGTAATCTCATGAGCTTCGGACTGATTCCTTCCACCATTCTCAGAAGAAATAAGTTTCTTTCTTGACTTTGGTTAGTCCAGTTTTGAGTAAGGTGCCATTCCAAATATCGTCCTTTGCTTTCGAATCAACGGGCGGCTTCTAGCGAGTTTGTTGTGAGGCTTCTGTAATCGAGAATTTCGGGATTTTTTCCTTTCGTGATCGATCTTAATGGGATCGATTTCTCTTTTCTTTAGAAAAATGTAACAAAAAATTCAGTCGTCCTCATTTCTGTGATCCGATATCATTTTTTTTTCTCCAAAATAACACCCAACTTCCATTTTGATTAGAAGGGAAAGAGGAATGATTTCTTTCCAATTTTGGGGGGGGGGAGGGGGAAGTGTGCCTTTAATCTAGATATGAATTGGAAATTTATACGGAAAACATTTGCGGACACTTTGCAAATGTAATTGATTTTTGATTGGAAATAAAAGTTGCATTCGTTTCATTTTCAGAATGATTTTTGTAAGCGAAACACAAGTTTTTCCAATTAAATAAACGCGTTTTGTGCAAAAGTATTTTAAGAAGGTTCCATTCGCTCGGTTAATTTTAGTTCAAAATAGACAGACCCTTGCTCCGTCGTTTAAATTTTTTTCAAAAACAATTCCCTCTTAAGTATACTGGCAAATTGCTTTAACGGCATCCGGAAGAAAGAAGTATCAGATTGATGTTTTAAATTGCTTCTGGAAGATAAAGAAAGGGGATTCGATTTTCCTTCCATTTACGATATATTTTCTGGCTCTCAAAATGTAGAATTTGAAGCGTAATGAAATACTTTAATGACAGTTGCATGTGTGTAGTTGACAATGGTCTAATGGTCTAATATCCTTAGGGAATCCGATGTCTCTGCTAGGGGTTACTGGGGAAATGCATACGTGGGTTTTCCAAGCAAGCAAGCGTCCCACCAAGATGTCCATTTTCTTCCACACGTAGGTTTAAACACAACCGATCCTAAACGCGGACCCAAGCCACGTAGATTTTACACCCAAATTATATCTAAAGTGGTTATCTATTATATTAGTAAGTAACAGAATAGAGATTACAGTCAAAAAAGTTAAATGAATAACCCAATGGCATAAGAACTGATATGTAAACCAACGAACGAAACGATATGACTTTTCTCTCAGACACGGTGGACTCAGAAAATTGATATAGCTTCTCATTATAACAATTATTATTATTATTGTCATAATATTATTTATAAATTTAGTTATGATAGCTGCTTATTCTTTACATAATTTCTAAGGCGAAATTTACGAATAAAATAGCTCTGTACTTAAAACAAATTATGGCTTGCAAAACATGTCATTGCAAATGAATAATTTTTATTTTTGAATGCAGTTGTTTCTTCGATATTAGTTTATAGCAATTTATATTAATACTATTTTATAGCACACTTTTCTTGCGTGGCGCAGAATGACCGTTATCCTTGCGCCACAAAAATACAACAAACCAACCGTACCACAATTCATATTAATATCTTTTCATAATTTTATATTATATATTTTTACAGAAATTTTAGATTAATATTATTTACAGTAATTTTGATTATTATGTAATTTTCAGTAACTTTTATATTAATATTAATTTTATAATAAAATTTTTATAATAAAATTCTGAGTTAGTGTGGCAAAACTGTGTCTTCGGAGAAGAAATACACGGGATGGCCAAAAAATTATGACACCCCCCACTCAAACCAACTCTTTATTAGCATTTGCGCTGACAATATAACTTGAATTCGCTGATAAAAAGCTTTCTCCTGGTCAGAAGCACCAGAAAAGGTTACAGTTCGCCTGTGAATGGGAAAAGATATTCAAGTGAGTTTGAACGTGGCATGCTCGTGGGCGCCAGAAGGACTGGTTCCAGTATATCCAAAACCGCTAACCTTCTGAGCTCTTCTTGTAAAACAGCGTCTCCAATCTTCAAAGAATATTAGCCTTTTAAAATAGGATATACAGGATGTTCGTAAACTGTTTTGACAAAATAAGAGGGGTGATAGTACACATCAAGATGAGCAATATTTACAGCGGAAACTGGGGTCGCGTTCCACTCATAGTTCTAGAAAAAGGATAGTTCGAAAAACGTCCAGCATTCACAAATATTTTCAATTAGTGCATAAAAACCACAATATACCGTGTCTTGATCGTCTACGTACTTGATCAGCTGACCCGATTTGTATCTTGTGCATTTCATGCACTGCTAATAAATACTTGTGCATGCTGGACGCGTTTCGACGTTACTGTTTTCTGTCACTCTGAGTGAAATGCGACCCTAGGTTTTATATAAATATTGTTCGTCTTAATAGGTACTATCACTCCTCTTATTTTGTCAAGACAGTTTGTGAACACCCTGAATATGGCATTTTTGTTATATATTGCAAGTATATAAGTGTGTTCGTATAAATGCTTAAAATCAAAAGCAAGACTTCACCTTGTTTGATGCAGAATGACCGTCACTGTCCTTGCGCCATAAAGTTTCAGCCAACATCATCAAAAACTGACTGCAAAAGAACTCAAGATACTCAAGAATGGAAATTGATCAGGTCTGTGTTGTAACGTTTATGTACTGGTGCTCAAAATTAAAGGATACAAGAGCGAATCTAAATTACAGCATTGTGCTACGAAAACCCACAATACTGTGTGTTTGCGTGTGTATGTGTGTGTGTTAGACTGCATAATCTCAAAATGCTTCTAAGGACAACACGACCCTTCATATGAAAGGTACGCGAATTATTGAAGGAGAACAGGTGAAATAAATTGTAAATGATGCATGTGATGCATAATCCTGAAATGCTAATAAGATTTATGATCTTGCAGAAAGTTATATAGTTCACAGTGATTCCTCATATTGTGTGCAAGACTGTTAATCGTATCTTGGGCCCAGAGGTATTGCAATAGTAACAGGTTTACCTAGCTTGCCGTTAACCCGGATTTGACTCCCAACGATGAAAAACAAGGTTATCGACAAATTGTGTAAAACCGAACATTGATACGGCCTCATCCTCTTTGGTGCAGAATGACTCTCGCTCCTCCTTCTCCTCGGCCATAAAAATTGAACCACCCAACCTCCCATTGTTGTTCGAATTCCTCAGGATTCCAAATATTTCGCCCTTGCCAATTACACGTGTCAATTACATTCCTTCCCAGTAATATGAAATAGCCATACTTTGAAGGTCACTCTTTAATTTTGAGCAGCAGTACTGAAATGTATGTATACCAGGGTATATTTAATTCGTTATTTCAAACCACCAATACATTTTAATGTAAAGTGCCATTATTTTTGTTCACAAACCGAGAGCGAACTGCAAAGGTATAAGATACAGAACATGCAATTTTAATGTCTTTTTCTGGCACCTACTAAGCTGGTAAAATAAATGAGGAGCTAATTATTTGATAAGCTCGAAATGACATTAAAGTAATTAATATGAAATATTGAGTAAGATAGCTTACCGTAAAAATTGCAATACGAATTATACTTTTAAAAAATTTGGCTTTCTGTTAAGAAACTAAAAAGTTGGAACCCCGAAACCTTTTTATTGGAAATTTGCATTCGTGTAGAGTCTGATCTGCGATAATAAAGGAATTATGGTAAACGCAATTAAAATTTAACTCCCAAGCTCTAGTAATTATACCACATCATTTCGTGGAAATTTTATTGTCTTATAAGCGTGCTAGAAATTCTGGTTCGCTCCACTTCTTTACATACCAAAAAAAAAAAAAGAGAAAAAACTTCATTGAGGAAGCTATCGACAGAGGTGACATGTTGGATGGTTCCTCCATTGTGTTCGTTTTCAGTGCTACCATTATCTTTTTCAACCAGCTTCCCTAGTTTTCAGGCTTTTTCTGAAAATTTCATCTTCAAACGACTTTTCGTTCTTTCCTTTTCTTTGTTGCTCTGCCCCTATATAAATTTAATACATGCGTCAACACAAAAATTCATTCTGCCCAATCAATATTCGTTTCTCACATGAGGCCATAAATCTACATAAAAAAGTGTGTTTCATAGTCTAATGAAAAAAGAAATACTTCTCTCTTTTTCATTAGGTATATAAAATAATTTGAGAAATCGCGGCAACCGAAAAAGGAACTATGTTTAATAGAATATATTACGTAACTAGAGGTGAGTCTCTTGACAAGGCATTGCTTTCTTCTCCCCACGATTTCTTGTCTAATATTGTCAATATTCTCTAAATCTAAAGAATATCAACTATGATATTAGAATCATACAAAACCAGATATATCATCAAAATGGGTCGAATACATTTATTTCTTACTTCTATAAGAACTTTGCTTTCACCTTGAAAAATAGTTTTTATTATATTTTTATTGTTCCTTCATCTGGTCACAAAAATTTTACACTTGTTGATAGCGAAACGTCCGTTATCGTTGATTTAGTTTAGTTAGGATTTCACATTGCTCATTCATTGCCAATGTTCATAGTTAGATACTTTTTTTGAGAAGTTCATGAAATATATCGCTAATCACAATATCAACTTCTTTGAAGCTCAGTGTATAACTGACTCTCATATGATTAACCTTATCAGATTTTTTTATTTTTCTGTGTATTAGCGGGTTTCAATAGATATTGAACCCGCTATTTTTGTACTCAATAAAAAGGGTAAGGTAAAGGTCTTCCGTAAATGCAATGATAATGGCTAGAGTCCGGAAGTTCAGGCAAAATGCCATATTTTGCATATTTTTAATTTTTTTTAGTAAAATGACTTTTTTGAAGAGTTTTGCCGCAAATGCCTTTTTTTAAACTTTTTTTTGCCCCAAATGGTTTTTTTATTTTTTTTTGCCATAAAAACATATTTCGGCTTATATTTGTGTTTTGAGTTCGTTTGCTTTGTGTTTTTATATATTTTTAGAATTCCTACACATATATACCCTCGTAACGCACACTGTCAAGTACGGGTATTTCATTTTTACGGCCATAATCCCCATCCCCACCGGGAATGAAAATAAAGTCTATAAATCTATTATGAATGGGAGTGTTCAAGTATTATGTAAGCAATATTTTGGCTATATGATAACCCCACCCCACACACACACACACACACACACACACACAGGGTGTAAGCTGCGTTAGTTTTTTTGGTTTTTTTTTTGCATTTTGCGAAAGGATATTGCATTTTCCGCAAAATTTAAATACCACTTTCGCTAAAAAGCGAAAGCCCTGAAAATTAAAAATTTTCACAGTTTTATGTCCGCGGCCGCCGTCGATGACCACGAACATAAATTTAAAGAAAACGAAGTACTGTCAGAATGGAATATTTTCAAGAAATTTGTAGGTGCCTGATGTAAAGAAAGGAGTTTTCATTTTTGCAGTTACTACAGTTTTTAAATCAAAATGAAATGAATGGAGAATTTCCTTCACTAGGCTCAATAACTGAATATGCGGCAAGTATACCTATGCATACTGCAGATTGTGAAAGGGCTTTCTCCCAAATGAACTTGATTAAAACTGACTTGCAAATTCGTTTAACAACGAACCATGCAAGCAAATTTCTAACAATAAATATTGCAGGACCTATTGGAAATAAGTTCAATTTTGAAAGGATGCAAGATCCTTGCGCAGTCAGACTACAAACATAGACACGATCAAGTAGCGAAAATAGTCCACCAGAAATTGGCAGCGAATGCTGGCTTTCTGACAGAAAAATGCCCGTACTACAAATATGAGCCAGAGACCGTGCATGAGAACGAAACACACAAGCTTTACTGGGATAGAGCAATCATAACAGACAAGACAGTCCCACATAACCGTCCTGACATAACCCTCGTCGATAAATCGAATAAGACCACGTACTTAATCGACATAGCAGTACCCAACACCAATAACATACAGACAACCTACACAACGAAAATCACCAAGTACCAAGATCTCAGACATGAAGTACGAGATATATGGGGTATGGAAAAGATCCTCATCATCCCGTTAGTCATCTCAGCAACAGGGATAGTACCAAAAACGCTTGCGACGAATTTGGAGATACTCAACATTGACCCAAACACCTACATTGAAATACAAAAAGCCACAATCCTAAACACGTGTCACATTGTCAGGAAGTTTCTAGACATGGCACATTAAGAAGTGATGTAAAAAGAGGCTTGGGAACATGGCGCTCTGCCCGTCCCAAAGCCTGTTTCCGCCAAGAATGGGCGAGGAAAACTTTTATATATATATATATATATATATATATATATAATTAATATAATATAATTTTCTATTTAATGTGTTTTCTTTACTCTGTTAAAAATGCTTTTATTATGCAAATGTTGCGGTGGCAGACAGAGGGGGTCACGGATCTTTTGGTTACTATAAAGGGGGTCGCGAATTACTTGGTTACTATAAAAATGGGTCGCGGCTTGAAAAAGGTTGGGAACCATTGTAATTGTACTAAACAAACCTAGCTTAACTTCAATGTATATAACTAGCTAAAACTTTATAGCCAAAAAAGTTAAGTGAAATGGGGTTAGGTAAGATTAAACTGCATTAAGAAAACTATAGGTTGCACCACAGATGAATGTACTAATAGCTCTAACGCTAAAACATAATCGTCAGTTGGCTGTACTATAGTGTACTGTGGTTCCTTAATAGTTGGGAAGATGCACGCTAGCGTCCCGAATGGCGCTTACAATGGCATCCTACGCTTAAGTGGCTTTTAATTTATAGATCAAAAATTCATCAAGTAGCAAAAAAGAAAACGGTGTCACTTGGCGCAGATATGTATCGCCAAAAACCTTTGGTGCTTTTTGGAAGTGTAATTTTAATCAAATATTGTTTCGAAAGGAAAATAAACCCAATTTAATTAAAAACGTACGAAAGTTGTATCTGGCATTTGATACGTCTCTTGAATATTTACTTTCTTTATGTCCCAGCGGAATTACCCACTTTCGATTTTTCTGAAATTGATTCACATTAAAGTGGAAGAAATATCCCTTTACAACAGCCGTAAGGAGGGTTTAAGGGGCTCCCCCCCGTAATGTCCCCTTTCTGCTCCCCTATCCCCTACGCAGTGTGTCCGTACGTGACAACACGAAGATTTGAATAGCTCCTTGCAGTGTAAATCTCCTGATTTTGGATAGAGCGATCTATTTCAGCAGCCTGGAAGTCTTCCTATAACTGTGAAAAATAAGCTTCGCCGATAAATCTTATAACAATCTCACTTGTTTTACTTCTATTTCTTCTCTCGCAATGGCGTCTTGCCTCTGAAGAAATGAAAGAGCAGGAAAGAAAATGTAGGAAGAACTTTTTTCTTTCACTCGTTCATCGAAAATGACGAGCAGGCCTCGTCATAAAATTGTGTTTGCTGGATATAAATTCTAATTTGCGTTAGCACTTTCGCTTTTTCTCCTTGAGAGCGTCATCTGGGAAAAATGACGATCTCTTGCGCACAAAATTTGGTTGAAATTGCAAGGTTTTTAAACAGACAAGCCCGCCGAATAGCATAAGAACAAATAATGCATTTATTGGAGTAAAGTTGCATCCATTTAATTGCGACAACCTACTATTTGCAATACGATCACCTGTGAGAGTGGTATAATTTTATGGCGACCCGTGTTTATTTCCTTTCTGTTTTTTCATGATGAAAAAGACGAATATTTGTATACAGCGAATGAATCAACTGATCTTGTGCGTATTGATTATGTAATCTTTTCAATTTCATTGTCATTTTGCAAGCTAAATTTCAGGAATTAATATAAGACAAATTTTCTTAAGTAATTTCGGAAAATATCTTTGAAAGTAAATGGTGAAACTTTATTAAATGTCACAGAGAATGGCGGAAGTCAAAACCGACGAAAATCTTGAAGTCGACGCAAATTTAAAAGGCACTGGAAATTTACATACCTTAATGAATTACCTAAATTTCGGAGAGTGATTTGCTGCGTAAAAAATTTAATGGCTACCTGGTGAGAGAGAGAAGCGACAAGTTGAGCTTTGTTTAACGGAATTCCACTTAGTGAAAGTGACTCTTACGTTCAAAGAGTAAATTAACGAAAAAAGCTAAAGCAAAGTAATTTAATAATTACAAAGTCGATTCTAGAAACTGTTTGGTCGGAATTGTTAGTACGAACACCCGCGTACTTGGAAAACTTACATTACTACGTAGATGTTCGTTTATAGGGATTCTGAATACAAAACTATATCACATAACTAGAAATGCCCGATCGATAATTAACATATACATATAATCACGGTTTTAATCCTTGCGGCCAAAATAAAAAAAAAAAAAACTAGATCTGAACGATGTGATGGCAGTTATCTTTTAAAAATACAATTTGTCTACATTTAAATTTCACATCCAGGAAATTTTCAATTTAAATGTCAACTACAAAGAAATTCCCCCTTAGGCTGAAAAACGCATTGTTTTTTTTTATTTGACATGTATGGAAATATTTGTAAACACTTTCACTGAAAACTCGATGGTAATGAATATATTCATCAATTTTTTTTTAAATCTATTTTTAACATTATCATGCATATACCGCATTTCTTCTAATGCAACTTAAAACACTGCTCAGATTTTTATCTATGTTTAGGCCAACAAAATACCGTATTTCAAAGGTAAAATTACTTTAAGTAAAAGCGAATGGTGCACCTACAAACACAACTTGTTTGGTGCCAAATGGCATTTGCGGTTCTTGCGTCGTAAGAGTTCAACGAGCCAACCAACTCGAAAGAGTTATCCACTTCTGGGTACAATAGTTTTTTGAGAAGTGATTATTGTAGCCTATGCAAGTTTTACTCCTTGATAAATTTTAACCAACAACGTTCATTAGCTTTTAACCAAAATAATTTTACCCTTCATGACATTTTATGCAATTCTTTTAATCATGAAATCATTTTTAATTTTTTGTCGAATATTAGCTTGTCCCATCTCGCCTGATTTTATTATATAGTTTCGCTCCATTCTCCGTTTATTTCATCTTTACCACTATAGTTTTAATTTATTTTGATTTTAAAACCGCACGTGCGGTTTCTTCTCATTTGGCGCAGAATGACCTTTGTCCTTGCGCCATAAAAATACAACCAACCATTGAGGTTTTATTAAAATTATATACAATTTATCATGTATAATATTTTACGTCTTTCCAGGGTATGGCTTTCCTGCAGTTAGACGCACTTTTATAGTACTTAGAAATTGAAACGTAGAAACATGATAGTTCTAACATCTTGAATTTATCTATGTAGGCTACTACATGAAAATGAAGTGTACTCTGGCAATTAAAAGAAGTGCCATTTCATGTTTAGCAATACCAGCAGTTTGATGGTTCAACGAGGTTCTCCTGCTCCCGAGATTGGTATTTGATTCCTAAAAGGAAAAATATGCATAATTCGGAGATCAAGTTAGACCTTCGTCCACGTTAAATTACCTTAAATTCATCTTAGAATCTGAATTTCCAAAGTAATCATTTTAAAGAACTTTTAATAAATTTGCGGATCTGGCTTTTGATAATTACAGCATCTGGAACGCAAAATCATAAACAAATGCAAATCCAAATAAAGTTTAATGTTTGGTCTCAATTTTCTTGGCACAAAATTACCATTGTTGTCCTTGCACCATAAAAATACAACCAGCCAATCAATCAGTGAAAATCCAGTTTTTCACGTGACTCTTAGTACCGGAAAATTTAAATTATCACTATTATTTCTCTATTGACTTCGGCCAGTATATCACTTATTTAAGAGAAAAAATATTAAAACGTAGCTCGAAATTCAGCTTCATTGAAGTTAGAGCAATGAATAGAGGTGTTTTATAAGCTTCTAAGAAACAGTAATTTTCTTCGAATAAGAGCCAATGGGCGATGTAAAATTCTACGGAAACATGCACGGGCGTATCGCTATCTGGAGGCGTAAAACTGCACTGCTAGCAGATGAAGGAAACCCAATAAAAACATAACAAAACCGTTTCTAAAGGTGAACTCCTCATAGCGGCAGAGTAAGGAAGAAAAAGAACGAACAAAAGGTCGTTTGAACAAGAATATTTTCCAGAAGAAGCCTAAAAAATAGGGGAGCTGATTGGAAAAGATAATGGGAGCCCACTGAAAAAGCGCACAATGGGGGAACGGTCCAACCTGTCACCTCTGTCGATAGCTTTCTTAGTAAAGCTTTTCTCCCTTCCTCTTGGAGTGCAATGAAGTGGAGGGAACCAGAATTTCTATCACGCTTGTAAGACAATAGAATTACCATGAAATGGTATGATACAGTTATTGGAACTTGGAAATTAAATCTTGTAATTTTGTTGTACCATAATTTCTCTATTATTTTCACGATTATATAATACTCCTCTGCGTGAATACAAATTTTCAATACAAGATTTTATTTTCCAACTTTCGGGTTATCAATGCCAACTGTTAAGTTTTTAATAATTTTAGTCTTTTATAGTTCTGTGCGTGTGCGTAGGTAATAATAACTACATGCCACGCGGCATGAATTGATCACTTCCACTGCTAAAATTAGTCGATTTTTTGGGATGTTTCTTAACCTGATTATTCGAGATGATTATAGACATGGTAACTAACAACATAACCGACATACGTAATAAAGTGTTCAACTTTTGCCATAAAACCTGCTGCATCTGTGAGAATTCACGAGTTTCTAAGTGCAGAAATAAAAATTTACGAGAGATTATTGAGAAATTATTTTATTAGTTTTATCATTTTTTAGATTATTCAGAAATTATTTTATTAGTTTTATTATTTTTTAGATTATTGAGAAATTATTTTATTAGTTTTATCATTTTTTAGATTATTCAGAAATTATTTTATTAGTTTTATTATTTTTTAGATTATTCAGAAATATTTATCGAGAGATATTCAGAAGTGAGAATTTACGAGTTTCTAAGTGGTTTTGGCAAAGCGTTCAACATAGGTAAGTGCCCCGCTTTCAAGGAATGCCTTTTTTAACTTGAGATATCCTAAACTTCAGCTCTAATTCCAGCCTGATAATTGTTTACGAAAATAATCGTAAGCCATTTTTACATTTATCCTAAAATAATAAAACTAAAAACGATAGCCACTGATTTCGAAAGAAGTAACGATTATCACGAAGAAGAAGAAAGAAGAGAGAAAAGAGTGTTAATTTCTAAGATAATATTGGTTTTCAATTTTTTCTGAGTCTCTTCCTGTTCATAATGGTAATGAACCACAATATTTAAATATAGAATCCATACAATTCCTTTAAAGATTGCTTTGGATTTTAAGGAATAGTTTTGTGCACGTTCAAGCTGTCAAGTCCAATTCATAGCTCTTCCTAGTTTCTCATGGTCGTAACAATGCACTGGCATTTGTAGAAAGTTCACAAGGATGACAATACGGAGCTGCGACTTCATACATATTCAAAATTGTGTCATAATGGAGGGAGGGGATTTGACCACATTAATTTCGCTGCGTGCGCTTATATAACATATCAACGATTACATTGACGCGTGGTTAGGTGTCATCTCTAAAGTAGAAATATATTTTTAATGTAATATGTGTGGTTTCTCGAAAAGATAAATCTAATTAAAACTATGAAAATAATTACTTTAGTAGAATCAGAAATTAGGAACATTAGAAAAGCAAAAATAATTATTAAATATTCAATTTCTAAATGAAATCGGTGATATGTTATTGAAAAGAATCATATTTTCTCATACCCTTCCTAAACGAAGGATTTTGTTGGCACCAATTATAAAATACTTGGTATATCTGTTTTAAATGGAATATTTCCTCAATTCCTGTCAAATATTTCAGCAGGTCATTGTATTTCCGGCCCAAGTCAAGAGAAAAACTCAGATACTGATATTTACAGGGAGGGATTAAATTTTCAGTGGATTTCATTATAAATTGATGTGTCGTGGTTTGAAAATTAGGTTAAATCATCCGTTCCATCTCAAACGTGTTAGAGAATATCGCAATAATTTACATATTTACATCATAGTATGACGTAGTTTTTTCTGCGGACTTGTATGAGGTGCTATGTTGTTTTTGATTGTAGATTGCACACTTCTTGTTGGCAAGGTTCCTGCCTCAAGAACAAGACAAATACTTTAAAGCTGTATTATCGTTTAAATGTCTTTATTCCAATAAAATTTCAAGATGAAACTAAGCAAGAAGTCTCTCATTCATTTTGTCATTTAAATCTTCAATTAATTTTAAAACTTCCCCTTTCCAACCGTCTTGGCACGTAAAAAGAGTATAGAATTCATATACCTTTATACACAGATTTGGCATGGATTATTATAAGAAAACTCACAGTTCTTGAAATAATTCCCAAAAATCACGCCACGAGAAGCTTTATTTCAGAGAAGGCTCTAAGAAATTCTCCTGATTTTCTAATATGTGAATAAAGGAATAAGATCGGATAAAATAAAATTCAAATTTGGGAGAGAAAATTGTGAAAACGAAAAAATTACAAGAAAAATAATATGTAATAAAGTTCTTATTTTTATATTTTTAAATAATAACGAATCAACTAAGCTTTCAAAGTATCCCTGTCAGCCGCGTCCCACACAACCTTGCGTTTCAAACGCAAACTATTGCAATTCACGATAGGGGTTACTGAAATCAACTTAGCCTCTCGCTAAGTTGGCGGAACCGTCTGCGACGGAAAACAGTTTTCGAGGGACTTGCTTTGGAGACTGTCCTGAGTTAACGAAATTTATGCGGGCAGTTTTAATTATTCATCAAGCCGAACTGGGACCTTGCCGTTCCTCCCCCAAGCAAGAGAAAGATTTGCTCTTTGCAATTCGCGCTACTAATTTGTTCTACGTCGAGACTGCTGTGTCATCAGCTACCAAGAAATGCAAGGCGGGCATCTGATGCTTATCTATTATGGAAACGCTTAAGAGAAAACGGTTGACAAACGTTTGTGGATGGCTTTTGGCATACACCTTCAGTCTCCTTTTCTGGCAATCCCCACGTTGCTACGTAAAAATCTTCTCTCTAACAAACAACAATCAATTCAGCCCTACGTAACGAGGGGATTCTACCTTCCATTTCAATGTTGCGTAATTTATTTTCAAGATTTAAGGTGTTCCTTATATAAAATGGTGTAAAACTTTTCTAATACAAGTGAAAATATCTGATATTTTTACTGTTGTAAATTAATTACGGGATTTTATTAAAATTCCGATAATTGAGAGGTTTTGTTATATGCAAGGACTGTTAACTCTTACGTTTTTTTCAGCCATTCAATTTTTTATTCCATTTATCATAATGTTAGGGCTCCTGTACTTTTTTTGTTATAAGATATTAAGTCCTGTTCCGAATACTGAAACACATTAATACTAAAACAAAAAAGACACTGGATCTGCGGTGGTGCAGTAGTAACACGTTCGCCTAGCGTGCAGTTATGCCCTGGGTTCCACTCCCAAATCCGCGAAAAACAGAACGCTTATCAACTAACTCTTCGCCGTAGTTTAGGTGTTGATTCCCTAGGCCTTAAGGGGTTATGATTTCTCAGAAAACTATAGATCCCGGCGCAGCACTTTCCTTTGTGTTCTTGCGGCGAAAAACACAAACCAAAAAAAAAAAAAAATGACTCTCTTCTGTTTTAAGAACAAATGACTGTTTAGTTGCTCAGTCATGAAATGATGGCGAAGGAGAAAGTTATTTTCCATCATATTTAGCACATTGCTTTTGAAACGAGGGAGAAAACGGATAATAGCTATATCCTTCTTCTGGCGGTATCCCTTATAGTGTATAACATATATTATTTATAGTGTATACACAATGTGTAATAACACCACAAACGGTGGGCGCCCACGAAGTCCAAATATAATAATTAGAAACGCAGTGAAAATCTTCAATTAAAGTTGTTAAAAATGCTTAGTTGAAAAATGTGCAATTGTTAGAAAGTACTATCAAAGAATGCACAATTGTTAGGAAATAGTCAAAGAATGCGTAATTGTTAGAAAGTGTTGTTAAAGGGTGATTAGTAGATGAAGAGTGCGTAATAGCTAGAAAGTATTGTTAAAGAAAATGCGTAAATTTTAGTAAGTATTGTTTAAAAATATTGCGTACATTTAAGAAAGTACTGTTTAAAAACATTGCGTAAATTTAAGAAAGTACCGTTGAAGAAATGCTTAGTTGTTAGAAATTACTGTTAAAGAAAATGCGTACTTGTTACAAAGTACTGTTAAAGCATTGGCGTACGCAGGGGGGTGTTGATGGGGGTTGTAACCCCCATTGCAATGAAATTTTGTATATTTAACATAGGAATATGTGAGTTGTAGCTCTGTAATCCCCATTGAGCCTATAACCCCCCTTACGAACTTTCTACGTACGATTATTTGTTAAAGAACGTTTACAAGTGCCGAAGAAGGCGTAATTCTTCGGAAATACAGTTAAATAACGATAGTAAACACTACTATCTCGAAGGCAACTAATTCAATTGCGTAGAAAAGCGACATCTTTGTGTCATCATTGTGTGTGTATCCGTACAAAATGAGGTTTTACAAATCTTCTGGATAGAACTAACGAATTTAGGGCGGCATTTTATATTCCCGATAAAGTTCAGACATATTTAAAAGTGTATTTCTAATGTCAAAGATGAATCGATTGTTGAAATAATACTCATTTTAAAATATGACAATGATCGAAACTTTTTAGAAATGTGGGGTTATTAAATTACTGCATGTAAGTGTTGATTAGTACTCCAAATTCTACAAGACTTTTAATGTCTTTCGTATGAAAGAGTGGACCAAAGGAAAAATTTGGGAAGAAGCATTGGCAAGTTAACCTATACTATGTATTTTAAGCTACTTGATTTTCGTAGTGGTACGAAAAAGTACCAAAAAAATAAATAAATAAATAAATAAAGCTTAATAAAAGTAAAGCTTTGGCGCATAATGATTGTTGCTATCCTTTTGCCATTAAAATTTAACCAAACATTCTGACTGCACATGATGGACGAATATGTACTGATGCTTGGAGAATGTCAGTTACTGGAAGATAATACAATTCCCTATTAAACATGCAATTGACGTTTAAGATAGATAACTAATAGATAGTGAAGGGGGGAAAATGAGTGTGAGTAAACAGGGTGCTTCTAAAGTCCGGATCCACCCAAATAATTTTGAAAGCAGACTCGCGCAACAATAACAGTTAGGTCTATGTATAGCAAAGCGCGGCGATGCCCGATCGAATGGGATCGACGGTAGCGCCCTCTATGGCGAAATATATAATTTATTTCTTCTAACTAGGAAACTAAGAGATACATAAAAAAATTCAAATTACAAGGTTGTTAAACATCAACTAATTGGTAGGAAATGAAAAAGTGTGTACGCTGATAGGGTAAATAGAAGGTTGTACTCGTTTCGCTGAAATGCATAGGTGTGATACCTCCCTTATATGCATTTCCACCAAATGAGCAGAGCATTTTATTTACCCTATAGGCGTGCATATTATATCATTTCCCACTAGTTTGTTACTGCTTAACAATATTGTGATTTGCCTTTTTTCTCTATCTCTTTAAATTCCCGAGTTCAGTGAAATAATTTCTAGATTTCGCCACAGAGAGCCCTGTGCCAATGATTCCATTCTATAGGGAATAGCCACTATTCTATATCTATACCTAACTGTTATAGCTGTAAGAGCATTTGTTCAAAAGTTATTTGGTGGATATGGACTTTAGGAAACATCCTGCATATATCATGGTAAATATAAATAAGAACAGCACTTTTCTTTTCTTGTTTGATCCCCGCTAACACTGCCTTATGACCAGAAATATAAGTAATCAGAGCTATTCGAGTGTTACCAGTTATTTTCGGATATGTTTGCCACGTAAATAACGTTCCTTGCGATTTCACAAGTGTACGTTAAGGTCTCAGTGTGCAACAAGACCAAACCAAAAATATTAGAAAAGCTTTTTTCTTACTTTTATGACCTAAGTCAGCTATGGAATGATAAAGCTGACGATAGCCTGAAAATATTATGCCGCCATCTAAAGCAACGTAAATATACAAACGTGAACGTAATTGAAAATAATTATCAATGGTTATTTTCTCCACAGAAACTTTCCATGATATCAAAATAAACTGCATACATTAACATCATCACATCCAAGTAAACATTATACATTTAGAAATGTAAAAACAAAATACAAAGCATTTTGAAAGAAATTCCAGGACATGTGAGTAGTAACTTTGTTGTTATTATTTATTTATTTATTTATTTATTTATTTATTTATTTTTCGATTTAAAAAATGGTATTTAGTCAACTAATTATTGCTCTAAAATTATTGTTTTAAAAATGAATTTCTTGGTGAAATATATATTCATTTCCTCAGTATTACATTTCGTTACCGCCGAATCTGAAAAGGAAAAAGAACACAATTTGCTGGGTTACATATTTAACATTATGAAATTGGCAATGTTCTTGAATAATTTATTTCAGTAAGCATTTATTTGTTGATTAAAATATTGCTCGATTGGATGGATTGAATTTATACTAAGTATCATATTATCATTATTTAAAAGAACTAGATTCGCAATTTCTGCATGAATTAAATAACTTGTAGCATCCAAATGCTTCACTAACTTCGAGTTTATCATCTGAGCTAATTTTTCTAAACACTTATATTATTTACGCTTACTGCATAAAGTCAAAATGTGTACTAACACGAATAAACAATTGTTTATAATTTTATCCTATTTACAGAATGTTTTCGATTTATTTGTGAAACGGCAAAAAACAGTTTCCATTGTCTGTTTAATATCCTTAGGGATTTCCTTCCACAAAAGCACTGACAGGAGGTAATGAGCAAATTTAATTAAATCATTAATTAGCAAAATTCCAATAATATGGCTCTTTGAATTTGATTTCAGTTAATTAAACAATTGATTTCTTAATTTGCATTAAACAACAACCATTTGTAAAATTTTAAGTCATAGCAAGTGCTACTTAAGACCTAAAAATGGAAGAAAAATTAAAGAAAAAATGAAAAGTATTTCCGTTATTTATTTCAAAATAAAATTCATTGCATTTTATCCAAAAATATTTATAATGAATCTGTAAATATCGCAATTTATTTAGACAGAAATTTGCTAAATTTGAATCAATTGTTTAACTTCCCATTTCACTAGCAAATCTTTTCGAGCACATTCTTAATAAATTATAGCTAATTAATAGACTTACAAAGTCGATTATTGTTTGCTGGAAAGAAATAAAAATCGGAGTTGAAATTAAATTTTGGCCCCTTATATAATTATAAATTTATTTTAATTTTTTATAACCACGCTGCACCCTAAATTGTAATTTTGTGTTTTCATTTTGCAATGGGGCATATTTTCATCATGCCATTTAATATTTTCACACCGTTTATACCCAAAATCTTTTTTTTTTAATATTAAAATGCGTTGTAAAAGTTTTCATAAATCCATTTGCCATTCTACGTTTGCAATGTAAAAATATTGAAGAGAAATTGGCGTGAAATAACTGCTCTCTTCAATTATTTTCCATCAATTTCAAAATTGGCGTTTATAGGAAATATAATTAGATGGTAGTTCTTAAAATGCAAATATAGCTACGAAATTGATTTTTCTTAATGCACATATATGTCATTTTAACAGCAATATGTATCCATAGCAGCAATAAAGCATCTTCACAGTAATATCTGAAACGAAATGCTATATCGGTTACTGAAATTGTAGAAACGTCTTTGGTGTTTAAATTCTTATTTGTTTAAAATAATACTTTAAGTTCATAATTAGGTTTGGAATAAATTTACTCCAATAATTCGTATTTTACGCTTTCTTTAAACGTGAGAGAATTTGGAATTTTCGTAAAGTGCCTTCAACTTTAGCAACTTACAATATAAGGCAAATTGCATGTTAGAATTTGGACATGATTTTCCTCTTCACGTGATATAAACTAAATTCCTTTGGGTAATTAAATCTTTGGAAAATTATTTAAATTTACTTAGCAATTTGCAGTCAATTTTGGTAAACAGTGTATCCTTGCCAATTTCACTAACGAGCTAGTTTACCTATGCATCTATTACACCCTTATGGGAGTAGTGAGTGAATATATGTTTTACATAAAATTACGTTTTCAAAAATGAATAAAATTTAAAAAATCTATTATTCGTTTTCCATAGAATTAAAAACCGTAAAACAACTGTCCTAACATTGGCTCTAATGAATTAAAGCTCTCTATTTCTAATTAATTAACGTTAATATTATAGAATGAAAGCTAATTGTAGTAAATTCTAACTTTAATATTATTGAATTTAATTGAATTCTAATAAATTACAGTTAATTACATATAGAGCATATGTTTGATGCTAGATAAAATTTTCTTTTACATGGCTGGTTTTATTTGGAATTAATATCAAATTGAAGCCTACGTTACGTATTTTATTTCTTCATTATCTTGATATTCGATCATTATTACTTCACTACTTGTTGAAAGTCCTTGCAAATTTTCATCACGCATTTGAAATCTGAAATGTAGTTTTATATCAGTCCACCATATTTTTATGTTTTTACCCCAGCCATCACGTTTTATTCATTTATTTTTACCTGGAGATAACTTTGAACAAAGTTAGGAATGTCGCTTATCCTTCGTTGTTCAGTTCTTCATACTACGTGTTCCCTTCGTTATTTCTTAAACTTTTTTTTAGCAATGATGTCCTTACTCTGTGTACTGTTCCACTCTAGAATTTTAATCATTAGCTTTTAGCTATTTGAACCATATGTACGGTCTCCTTGTTTGGCATAGAATGATACTTGCCGTCGTTGCACCGTAAAAATAGAACCAATAGTTCAAATTGGGAACGAAATCCCAATTTGAGACACACATCTGAGAATTCGGCTGAAGACCACTCTTTTAAAAATAATCTTCAAGGATTCCAAAGTACGTATGAGTGAATCTTATGTGGTTTCTATCTTCGTCGTAAGTCCGTTTTCTAAATTGCATTTAAGTGAAGTTTTTTATACCTCTGCTGATCTCTGTCCCGTCGAAGGATATTCACTTAGAAAAAAGATTGAAACGTAAGATTTTTCAACCTAATCCGTTATTTTGTTATTTTATGTAGATATTGAAGATATCCGTAGCAACAAGTTGCAGCGTTGCACAAGAACCAGGTTTTTATTACAAGGAAAAAGAAATTGTGTTAATATTTTTATTGTTATTATTTTATTAGAATATGTTCATTTAGCTTGAAATACATCGCAAAAGTGATCGCAGTTGGCCAATACATTTCAATAACTAGTCCGATATTCGAAAAAGCATATCTTGTAGCCGTCTGTGTGGTAGCAGCGTAGCAACAGCAAGCCAATAAGGAGCTAGTTATAGAAAGAAATGTTATAGACACAATTATTGTATTCACCAGACAGGAAGACTCGGTTGCTGCACAAGCTTTGCAACCTCGGATTCGTTTTGCATGTTTCCCCCATAGTCGCATACACCCAAGTCCTGCGCTATCGTTATCTATAAGTCTTATGTTCTTTCCATCAAAAACATTGTTTGCGGTATGATTGCGTTTGTCATTACGTTTTACTAACACGTTATTCTTTTATTGTATCGCTAATTAGTAATAAACGCTAAGTAAGTATCGTTTAAACGATACTTAATTAGCATTGTCTTTAGTTATAAATAAATGCGTATTTTTAAAATTCAAAATGAATAGTGTAAAATACCTATCCTCCAAATACCATTGATAATTTTTTAAATGACTTGAGCTAACGGAGTTCACATTTTCTTTTCTATTAACATTTCAATGGCCTACGTTCCATGAATTGAACACAATTTAATTTTTTTTCGCCAATTCAAATTAACATTTTAATAAAATAACAATTTATCCAATTAAATAAACGATAGAAACGTGTTTTTGAATTATTTCAAGACTATTTATCTGATCGTTGTTATTTTTATAAATTGTTAAAATTCCATTTTGAGGTCCATTTTGAGGCAATTCGACCTTCTGATATTAAATTCTTTTTTCAGTTCCTTTAGAAACTATTAACTATCAATTTTTCTTACGATTTACAATAGATGGAGGAATAGTAAATTAGTAAAAAAAAAAAAGTAAAATTATATGATTAAATAGCCCGCGAGTGACACTTAAATTCCGATGTTTCATAAGAGGAACATTGGCCCTTTCTGGCTATAGTGCGGACTCGCAGAATCCTATATGGCCACGTTTCACGAATTCCCATGTGGCCGTACTTCAATGATCTGCCAGCAGTGGCGGATTAAGCGGCTGGCGGCCGCTAGGGGGCCCCCATCTCCAAGGGGCCCCAAGTTCGAGAGATTCCTAGTTAAAAATTGCCACAATACGAAAAGCGAAAAATGCGGTATTTAATATTATTCATATATTCTATGTATATAAGTACAGAACATTCTTTTATTAAATTAGAGCTAATTAAAAATCATATTAGCTCAACAATGAGTGCAAAACGATTAAATGCTACTGTCATAACTGTAGTTTCGCCATGTATGGCGAAATGAGAATTAATTAAATAAAATTAAATTATAGTGGCGGAAACCAATAACGCCATTTTTCTTATAAAAAGCTGAGGAGAAGAAC
>QLNU02015360.1:79672285-79694383 GCA_006491805.2 Dysdera silvatica
TAAATCTATGACGAATATTGTGTACATTTTAATGATAATATAGTGTGCTTCCGTTATTCGGGAATTACTATGCTTTTCCTGGGTTATAATATTAAAAGTTTTGCTAGCAATTTAAACTAACGCGTCAAGACTACAGTTGTAGAAGATTACGTCCATGTACGTTTTATTTAAAGTTAAATCTGGGATATAAAAAAACTCCCAGATTTTCTGTACCACTACTTTTTAGCACCAAAAGTGCCCAATAATTAGCTTTGTCTACCCGGGGATGGTATTTACAACTTTAATTGCAATTGTTAAAAAAAAAAATATTGATTTCTCTCTCTCTCTCTCTCTCCAAATTTCTTATTTATTATTCATCCTCAAATGTTTCATTCTACATTATTTTTCTTTCGGTAGTAAACACTCTCATTAGGTCTTTTACTATACTAAGACAATTTAAATGGCATTGAGTCAAATGTATGTCCTGAAGATTTAATCGAATTGGGTAACACGGAACCCTCAATGCTGATCAGAATATTAACAAAGATTTAGAAAATAATTTTAGTTAATATGAACTATTAAATATAAAAGAAATATGTATATGATTCAATATATTCATTATAGTATATATATATATTATGCAGATTGTGTTCCAAAGAGAACCATGTAGCTGTACTTCTTGGACTTCGAGATAGAGTGTCATTAAAAATAGAATTGAAAAGGCTATTAAAATTTGCGTATGTGTCGTTTGCTGTAATTGCAATCAAATTGCAGCCTAGTGCAATAGAACTTGGCCAAACATTTCTTGGAAGGAGTTAACGATAAGTTAGAGCCTTAAACTACTCTCCCTGTAGTGACGTTTTGTAGAAAAGCCAAAGGCGATTTCCATTTCCTATAGAGGAATTCTCTGTGGGAAAGATCGAAAATCCTCAGCACTAATTAAGAGTATTTTGACGCTTACATCGAATCGGTGAAGTCTTTAAAGATAAGAAGTATAAAGAGGGGATGTTTTCGTGACTTCAAGTTACAATAGGAGTGTATGACAGAAAAATGTATTTTACGAATTCTGGGATGGGGGATATGGGTAACCACAATATTATTTTTAGAAAACAATTAGAGGCTTTGTTACAATATAAAGATAAATACTCGGATAGTATCGGGAACAGTGGCGTACCGATAACCCCTGCAACCCCCGCGAGGTGGGGGCTCCCAGGAAAAAGGAGGCCCACTTTCGTATGCGTTTATTTTCCGTAAAATTTATAAGTAAAAATTATATTGTATTTTTTAGTTAATAAGGATATTTTTCTTAATCTCAATGTAAAATATAAAATAAAATGAACGGTTTCCAACTGTGGCAAACTCATTACATGTATTTACTTTAGCTGTTTTTATTGCCTTTAAAATTGAACTCACCATCCAAACACTATAAAATCCAGATGAGTTTTGAAGTTATAGTATAAAGAAAAACCTATTTAAAGCAGATGAAATATTAGGTGAAGTTGCAAAAATTTAAGATAAACGAAATCATTTTTGTAAAGTAAAAGAAACTGCCAAAACTATAGCTTCCTGTTGAGGTGTCACATACTAGTTTTCGAAAAAAAAGACAAATTTGTACTAAAAGATGTTTTGGTGAATTCTGTAAAGACCCACGTCTTAATGATCTGGAACATACTTTCAAAATTAACGTATTTTAAATAAACATAGGTATTATTTCCTCGAAAAGCTATAACCGGTTCACTAGTATGAAACATACTCTACTTAAATTTGAATGCTTGTATCCTTTAAATAAAAACTGACGCGAAATTGCACAGTTCTGCAAAATACCTTGCTAAAAAACTCTCTGATGGCCTTTTCTCGGAATTTTCTTAACGTATACTTTTAATGACAAATGTTCTTAAAACAGGTATATTAAAAGCACAAAACGAATCTGTTAAAGACTTAGCTGAGCTTTTCATTATTAAAAATCACCTTTTACCACCCAGTATTCCAGATGTTTCAACTGCACTGAAAATTTTTTAACTCTTCTAGTAGGAGTCCCAGGTGCAGAACGATCGTTTTCGAAACTCGAATTAATAAAAAACTACCTTCAAATTTCGATGGCAATGAACGAAACTCCGAATTTCAAATTATAAACGAAACCTGTTTTCTACAATTTGAAATTTAGAGAAAATTCAAATCTTCAAAAATTCTCTTTAAAAATACGAGTAATTTTTTAACACTCTCGGGGGAACTTTCTGTGGGATCTGGCTGTCCTCCTCACAATGAGAATCTATTGCAAAAACAGATTTTCCGAGATTTCCTTTAAACCGCACCCCGCAGGTGATGTCAGTTACACTTTTGGGCAAGAAACTAGAAGATATGCTACATGGGTATTTAATGCACCTGAATTAATGAGCGGAAAATTTAGTAAACATGTGTTCAAATTCAACTTCGGAAAGTAAATCAACAATTCTTTTAAAGTTGAATTTGGTCATACTCCCTGTGCTTCCCGAATATTAATTATGTACTTTATACGCAACATATCTTCTAGTTTCTAATCTAAATACAAAATTGAATTCGTCTGTTGACAGAAATTTCAGAAGCATGCGTCTTCTATACACTTCCAATGTAATTTGAAGCTGTGACAGGTGCTTAATTTTGAGAATGCCGGGGCAATCTATTAGCTGTTTCACTTTGCTATATTGTCAGCAATTTAGTGACTAGGTATCGTGGGCTTTTTAAAATGTTATTATTTTTGTTACAGTATATTCCGACGTATTTAGCCTTAAGGCTGTAGTCCAAAATTCATTCTTTTACTCATTTTTAAACTATTTCGTCTTTACTGATGTGTTTTTTGCAATGCGTTGTAACTTCCCTTTATATGCCCATATACTTTTTGCAAATATCAGAAACATTAGTTAAAATTTTAATATGAAATATTGTTATATAAATTGTTACAAGAAAATAAGATGATATGTTACCAAATATATTTATCAATTCACCATTTTATATCAATTACTTACATTTCGGTTACAATAATAAAGTTTTAACAATGATTTCAAGTAAGATTAGCTTGGCTAAAAAAGATTTTTGTGCCTGAACGTTGACTTTTATGTTCTTATAACAACTAGTATACTTACATTTGTATACCACGCCTTTTCAGAAAAAAGTGTTCTGTAATTGGTTTTAAACGGACCATGAAAGGCGTTAACAAATGCAAGCTGCCTGATGAATGGTTAGACTTCAATTTAATTTAGCACAAAAAATAACGATTTGTTGTTATTTCATTTTATTCTATTGAAAATATTCAAAAACTATCGCCATATGGTTTTCTTTTGCGGATTAGGGAATATCCTGCATATATATATGAACCGTCAACACTCATTAGATAATAGAAATGGTTCTGGAAAATTGTAAAATAAATTTTGTCACTGTTTCGAGGCTTTGAGAAAGGTGTTTGCAAAATACATCTCATTTTATTAAATACGTAAAAATGCCTTCTAATGAATGAACACTTTTTTAATTAGATATCCGATAAATTGTGAAAATATAATCGACTAATTGAAATGACAAGCTTGAATGGTTTTAGGGATAATCCATTTTAAAATCCATGCACTACTATAAAAAAATCCAGTAGTATAATTTAAGTATGAAATTTTATATTTTTAATGCTCACTATGAATAGTAATATTTCTGCAAACTAAATTTTCAAAGGAACTAATAAGCATAATATTTGAAATGAACATACAGACGTTGTACATATTATTTGATAGTCTGTATCTATTTGAATAGTTAATACTCTATATCATTGATTTATAATTATTTAAAGAAAAAATACACATTCAGTCTCCCTTTTATTCGAAAGTTTTTTGTGTGACATTGAAACTATTTTGTGTAATTGATCATTGCGTTTTAGTAAATTCGAAAACATGGGTTGTAATGCATATCCACTAAAATGGAAGTCGGCACAACAACATATGCTAATATGATTGAAAACAAAATAAATACATAAACGATGTTCCCTTTATATTCTGATTGAAAAAGCAAAACTGCAAAAAATAATCCATAGTTGGAAATTATATACATGCGCTATAGATACGTGTACAGTGTTGTTAATATATTTATATGTTTAATTACTGTCTTTTAGACAGTCGTTGACTAAAAGCGTCGATTATTTAAGTTGATTTGTTAAGTCAGTACATGTATTGATTTAATCATTATTCCTTGTAAAATTAGAGTATAACTGTACTTGGACACCTAGTACAGTTTCCTTCAAACATAAATTATATATTTTCGGAAATTGAAAATTTAATAAAGATACAAAAATTCAAAATTGAATAAGGATACAAAAATTCAAAATTGAATAAAGATGCAAAAATTCAAAATTGAATAAAGATACAAAAATTCAAAATTGAATAAATATACAAAAATTCAAAATTGAATAAATATACAAAAATTCAAAATTAGATAAAGATACAAAAATTCAAAATTAGATAAAGATACAAAAATTCGAAATTGGGTAAAGATACAAAAATTCAAAATTGAATAAAGATGCAAAAATTCAAAATTGAATAAAGATACAAAAATTCAAAATTGAATAATGATACAAAAATTCAACGGTATCTAGGTAAATCTAGTGCTATGTAAGTTTTCCACAAAATGATTTTATGTATCACTAATGTTTAGCAATATTTTATAAAATACTGTGAAAAGCAATCTCTTTGTAAAAAATAACATAAATGTGAGAAAATTGTTTACTATTAAATTATTGAACGTGCAAGTATATAAACTGGGAAATTTTTCTTGTCACGTCACTTTCACTAAAAGCATTTAGAGTAAACTATCGAAATTATTTATGCCCACAAAAAATTTCCTCCAGGAACTGGGATTTTAATTGATGGAGGAGAAAGTGAACCGCAAATAAATCAAAGAAACCCACAATCCTATTAGACTTCAATGAAAGGTCGAGTCTGTTTTCGATTAGTTTGGAGCGAACTCCCAAAATAAATAAACGTTTCTGAGACTCAGACAATGAACAAAAGTTTGCCCTTAAAATAAGAAAAAAGGAGTATGTTACACGCACCGAAACGTTTGGTTCTTCCGCGTGGAGCTCGCCAACAATCATCGAAAAGAAGCAATCGAGAAATCTCGGGAATCTGAAAGTTTAAATCATCTTTAACCGAGGTCTCTGGTGACTGTAGACTTTATCAGAAGGGTAATTACTTGAATCTGGAGGGAAACGTGGAAAAAGGGGGAAAAGAGAGAGGAAGACTGAAATGAAATGAATAAAGAGAAGGGATAGAGAGTGGCTGCAAGGCCTGCTTTAAAGAGAAAGAGGCAGGGGAGCATTGAAGCCGGAAAGAAGGGGTGGTTGCTTCACTCATCGGGGATCGGACTCCGCAGGGACAGCGACCCAATTGATCCGTTTCGCATTCAGGCCAGGGTCTTTGAGATCTAAAATTCATGATTCTCCACCAAAGCGGAAGTAACCTCATCGCTGCTATTATCTGGAAAAGGGGGCTATCTCCATCCTGAAAGCTGTCAGCAACTGAATCCTCAGAGACTTTGCCTATTACTACAAGAGCTCCCCTCAGTTACAAACAGGCTTTATTTTCTCACCCGGTCCTCTTGGCCTCTTTCTCTCCCTCTAACTGCGATCATCCCGATGCCAAACTGCCTCAATTGTGGCCACGGTTTGGGGAATGATCTGGGGTAATCCTTTTCCTGGCCGGACTGGAGAGAGAGAGAGATTCGGCTGATGAACTCTTTAAGACCGTTTTCAACCGTAAGATCCACACGCAGATAGGCCGCCCATTTTCCAACCGATTCCAGTCGCCCCTTAAACAGGTTAAAGGGAATTTCCCGAAGGTGTGCTATATGTCGATGTTGCTTGAGCTTTACTATTCGACGGTGGTGGGTTAATGGACGTAAATGTTTGCCATTCAATTTCGACCCAGGTCAGTAGTGTCGTTACGCACATATTGGTTTATTTCCTAACTAGATCATGCATTCAGACTTCTCTTTTAAATAGAACTTTACTTGGTAAAAAATGACATTAGGCTGTCTCTTTTATTTATAGTTGTGAGATAAAGGTTTCGGGTTATTGTTAACGTCCAACGTTAATATATATGAAAGACAATTATACATGGCTCTAAGAAGATAAGATTTAAAAGTAAAAGTCGACGTTATATAGGTAATGTTAAAATTGCATTTTGACGTGCGTCTTAGACGTAATTGGCAATCTTTCGTTAGGAATACAGAAAATATGAAAGAAATATTAAAGAGGTTGTTATTGCTTGACTATTTTATTGCCAGTTGTAAATGAATAATTAATGTGAACATTTTATTAGAATTTTTTTACGAATGTAACTTGTCTTACATTGGCCAGATAAAATGAGCCTTTCAGCACAGATTGAAGGACCATTGTTGATTGACCACGTAGAGAAGGCAGAGTTTAACGTGGTTTATCATCGCTGATCACATAAATACAAGTTCAACCAACACGCAATTATCAATTACAAACGAAGATCAATATGCAAATTAGTTTTTTGAAAACGTTCCACATTAATAAGGGTTTTTCTACCATAATCAGAGAACAAAAACCAACTCCGCGTTTCAGTCTGGCTTGGAAGCGTCTTCTAAAAATTGAACGTTTATTATTTATCTACAACTAGCAGCACAATAGTCCCGTAATTATAATATCTTCAGCAGTGTAGTATTTACCTCGTCTTTTCTGTATTCCTGACGAAAGACGAGAAGTCCATCTGAAACGTACGTCGAAACGAACTTTTCAAATTTTTACGCTTATTACGTTGATTTCTACATATAATAATAATGATACATTAATGTATGTATGTATTTTTTCTTCAGACTGATTCTGGCTATCTATTTGTATTTTAATTTCAAATCAGGATTTTTCACCTTTAAATTATGATAGATGCGAGAAACTAACTTGACCTTCTACAATAAATTATTTGTATAAAACAAACTGTTACAAATCAAGAATCGAACCAATATTCATTACAGGTGCCACAATATAATGACAGAAAACTATATACTTGAAAAAGCTTGCTCCGAAACTAAAATACTTGTTCGCCCTCTATATTATATAAATCTACATACGAATTTAATATATTGAACTGAATTGAAAACTTTGAAGGTGCGTAAATGATAATAAATAATAATTATAAGAAATAACCTCAAAAATATTTATACGTTGGCGAGTAAGATCTGTTTTTTTTTTAATACCATCTCTTTAAAAATGTTTGAGCATTTTGTTATCCCCACCCTGTTCTCCTGTTTTATGAAAACTAAATTCATACGAAGTGTGTTTTTTAAACTGCTCAAAAAAAAAAAAAATATAGGAAAGAAAATGTAAGGAAGCCTTTAATAGTAAATTAAATTTTGCTAACTAAAGAGACTCATCGTACAATGACATTTCACCACAAGAAATGTTCGTTTCGAGACCATATTGTTCCGAAGTCGTATATTGCAGAATGTCCGAAACTGATTACTTATCATCGGAGATGTTTCGAAATGAAATGATGTTCTTCGGATGGTTTTGATGCATTGCCTCCTGTTTACTTTTGGCCATCTTAAAATGGTCTTTTTGTTTGTTTCCATCCACTTGCAGTCGATTTACTCTCCGGCAGGAACGATTTTGGCCACTATGAGAGAATGTTATTGCATTTCGGTGCCTTCCTGGCAGATGGCCATGATATTGGATCCAGAATAAAGACTCCAAATCGGTGTCATCCTCCAATCTCTTTCTCCCTCTTGTAATAGACGAATCAATTTGGATCGCATTTCATAAACGCTGCTTTAAAAATTTGCAGGGCGTTCCCCATTCCAGGCGGAAGATTTCGATATCGGAAACCATTCTTCATCGTTCGTGTCGCGTGCATTGGTATTTAAAATTTTATTCTTACCGGAAACTTATTGATTCTATAAATCTCGTTTGATATTTGAGTTGCAGTTAAAAATTTTCAATAAGAGAAAGCTCTACCGGGCACGCTTCATTTCTTCCTTCCGGTGGTATCTCCCGATGATACTTAATTGATGATACCGAATTGACAGAATTTGTGCTCTTCTCTTCTCCTTCCTTAATTGAAGGGACATTCTGCGTTTTGATATATATATCATCCTCTCGTGAAACGAAAAGTGCATTTTGCACTTAATTTCGGAATGTTAATCTTTGCTGATTTTATCTGATAGAAAGATTACTTCTTCTTCATTGAGCGAAATGCCATTAAGAAAATTGTCCGCCAAAGGCAGCTCTGCACAATTGATAGCGTTTTATTTTGAGAAGCAATTGAGCATTGAAGGCATAACATGGATATGATAGATTGAGAGGTCTAGGTGAAACGTTTGTTTTAAGGCGCAAGGACAGCAAAGGTCATACGGTGCTGGAACCTACAGTTTTTCGAGGAATCCAAACCTCCTAAGACCTAGGGAGTCATCCTCACCGGATTACAATGACTAATTTGTCCCTAAGCGGAATACGTATTTTTCGGAAAATACGCTGTAAATAAGTTCGTGGGGGATTGTCGTCTGCAGCTCAGTTGGTAAGAGCACCTGCCCGGTTAGCAGAAAGTCTTGGCATCGTACTCGACCAAATGCAGGAAAAACGTTTCTTTTCTTTACGAACCTTTCACCATCTAACCCGGCCACAACATCGGCGTTACTATTACTATGCCTAAAAAGTTAATAAAAATTATTTCTTAATTCTACTTTGTTGCTTGATTGGTCCAGAAAAATGCGATAACACAAAACGAAAAATCTAAACGATAATTTTTAAATAAATGAAAGCTTTAAACGATATTTTTAATTTAACCGTTTAACAGCATCTAAGTATTACATAGACACAATTTAAGAATTTTGATTTTTTATGATATATTATTTTTAAAATTAGAATTTTTGAGGTTTAGCTTTTCTAAGATTCAGAATTTTTAAAATTTAGAATTTCTCACCTTGTTTGTCGCAAAATGGCCCTTTTTGTTCTTTTGCCAGAAAAATTTGTTCAATCAACCAAAATTTATAATTTTTAAATTTGATATTTTTATAGATTTATATTTTTAAGAATTATGATTTTTTAGATTGATTTAAATCTCTAAACACTTAATTTGCTCAAATAACCCTTTATGGATGAATTGCAGCAGCATGCGTTGCACCTAAATCCCATGTAATATATATATAGCTAATCTCTGTATAAAAATATTTATTAAAGTTTAGCATTCTTTTGACAGGACTCTTTTTTTTCATATACATAGTAGAAAATTAATTTGAATTATACCTAATTAATAATAAATAATGAGGAATTAATTACTTTTGTGAATTAGGTTTTCCAGATCACAATAATTAAACTGTGTCTAAAAACCAATTTAAAATAAGAAACAAGGTGAGAACACTATTTTTAATGCAATAAACATAATAACCAACCAAATGCCTGATCTTTTACTATAGTATGTTGACAAATCTATTCGGAAACATAATTTTTATATAATCACATAATAATGTTTACTAACCGAAATAGTACCATTTTTTAACCAAAATAGTATCCATTAGCCGAAACACAGTAGCATTTATAATCCATTTCTCCCATTGGCGTTCACAGGGGGGTGTTGATGGCTGTTGTAACCCCCCATTGCAATGAAATTTTGTATATTTAACATAGGAATATGTGAGTTGTAGCTCTGTAACCCCCACTTGGGCGACCTATAACCCCCCTCTTGCGAACTTTCTGCGTACGCCTATGGTTCCTCCCCATTTGGCAATAGTGGGAGCTGTCACCCTGATAATGACGATTTCGACGGTATGAAGGTAGGCCCACACCTGAATATTCCACTTAGAAAAACTTCTGACAGATCTAGCTTGGAGAAAGGATTTGCCGGCTGGAATCGGACGTAGCATTGCAGCTAATCTCACAAATGTTCTTTTCAATAGAAAATCTGTAGAACTAGAGCTGAAACACCGCATGGTGCCTTGTAAGATCTTTTACAATTGCAGAACTTTCGAGAGAAAAATGGAGAAATATTCTAATTTCTAACTTCGTTTAGTATATTGAGTATTTTATAGAAAATATATCTCTCGAAGAGGGACTTCCAGTTAGGGTCAAAGAAATGCAACAACGGTGTAGTGATTTCTACTAACCAATACTATTATTTCCTTTCGATCTATACGTATAAGGGTATATTTATTTTATATATTCTATAAAATACGCTGACGTAAACCGATAAAGGCTTGGCACAAAATAACCATCGCTATCCTTGCGCCATAAAAATTCAATTTCTTTGTAACCTGAAAGATAAGACACTACTCACAAGATGCCAAAAAGCCAATTTCCTTAATTATATCGTTACACGTAATTGACGAGACCAATTATTGTTTAACGAGAAACGATGAACACAAAGCACTCTGCAAGATGGTGTATTTCTTGACCTAAGTTTACACTAAATTAGCCTAAGATTTTATAGTATTAAACACACATATATGGCCACTCCTTTGATACTAGGGTGTACCTAGACACACCCATAAAAGCGCGTAACCACGCCCATGAGCTGAGTCATCAGGTTGTCAGATGCTATACACCATCATCTTTATGATTTATTGTTTATCTGGGGTCTGTAGTATAATTACATTCGAACCTTCCCTTATGTAACTCTTAGCATAAAAGTTGTTGTAATCTGTTTAAATCAATTTATAAGTATGATCTTTGTCTACCTTTTTTTTCACCCATGATGGCTATATTTCCTTTGGATCATACATTTTAAGTGACAATTAACATTAAAAATGTAATCTGATTTAAATTTTAAATTAAGCCACATCATGCTACAGGTAAAATTGAAAGATATATGAAGACTTTGCTCAGTGTAAAAAATAAAAATATACATATACGCAGGGCCTGATTATCGCAAAGGAGTCCAAAGCCCGGGTTTTGGGCCCAGTAATTTTAGGGGCCCTAAAAGAATCCAAACTGTTATTTCATTTTTATATATAAATTTTTTACTTTTACCAAATTTTTCCCTAAAAATTAAAAAAATAAAAAATATTGCAGCGCAGTAGCAGTGTGCATTTTTTATTAATAGTGTTACCTCTCAATAAGGGACACTCACGGGACAAGATATTTTGTCCCTTAAAGAGAGGTGTCCCTTCTTTGGAGGTACGTGCGTATATACATATATTGCGGCACAGAGTAATTGCCCCTTATTTGAAGGCATCCCTTACAAGGGGGAAACACTGTATTTACCTATCCAACTTATGATGGGACCAATTTTGCAATATCCCTTCGAAATGGGCTCAGCTGTCTACTAAGTGCATTTCCAAATTTTCTTGAGGACTATGGCCCCAAATATGTTCCTTGCCTAGGACCCAGCAAAGGCATGATCGGGCCCTTCATATTCGCATATCCTAATCTAAAACATATATTTATTAACATACTATATAATATATATATATATATATATATATATATATATATATATATCTATACTAAGCACCATCTGAGAGGTAATCATACAAGTTAAGCTAGACCTCGTGAAGTCGAGCCAATCTGAGAAAAATAGAAAGTTGTGTTTGAAAATTGCCTTCACGAACAGGATAAATTTCAAAAATGGAAACGAATTACGTGTTTATTTCAGTAATGTATTTTATAGATATTTATATTCCGTATAAACACATACGTTATGGAAAAATCTACGAAAAATAGGAAATTGTGTTTAAAAATTACATTCACGAAGAGAATAAATTTCGAAAATGGAAACAAATTGCGTGTTTATTTCAGTAATGTATTTTATAGCTATTTATATTCTGTATAAGAACGTAAGTTATGAAAAAATAAGAATGATACGTGTTTTGTCATCTGTTTCATCTCATCAATATCACCATGTCATGTTTCATGTCATTAATAGACATGTTTTTATGGTGCATATCATCCGGTAATTGTCATGTTTTATGTCGTTTAATAATTACTATGTCATACCATTTTACGTGTTATTAAGTAATACTTACTGATATGAGATCGTCCATTTCTATGGATCTTTGAAATATTGATAAACGATAAAAACAAAGCAATAGAGCAGAAAATGTATGAAGAGAATTCGATTTATTGAATAGGAATAAGATACATTTCGCGAAATATAATAAACTACAAGAAAAAGGATGTAATTTTTCTCTGATAGAAATATTTATTTATTTTTAAAGAATTTTAAATTTAAAATACGTTCCTAAGTAATTATATCAGTTATATAAATTAAAATATGCGTATGGCCATCACGTTCTGAATCAAAATAATCACTGATTTTCCGTAGAATGACCCTTGATATCCTTGCGCCATAAAAATTCAACTAACATACCGAACCAGGAGAAATTATATTTCAATTGAAATGCCAGCCAAATTAAATTAGTGTTTCGCATTTCGAATTTTCAAAATTGCAAAAGAGTCCAAAATACTGTACTCTCTCCATTTTTCTACTTCCATGAACCCGGAAAAAAGTTTGTAAAATTTAAAGTTAGTATAAATGGAAATAAATTTTTCTTTTATGAAATATTTTTCGGGACCAACGAAATAATCCGTAAATTGGGAGGTTCTTAAAATTGCGAGACCACTTTATAACTTTTCAAAAGTATATCAGAAGTTCAAAGCGCACGCATATGTGTGTCATTTTCCGAATATGGTGTGCCTTATATAATCTTGAGAAAGTTATTTTTAAAATATAATGAAATGCACCAAGCCATTTTTGAAATTCTGCTTTTAAAGAGAATCTAAGCACTGATACTGACAACTTTGGTCGTTATGTATCGTTTTCCTTATGATGATGATATATTACCATTAATCACATCTACAAGTCATTTGCCACCCTTTTTGCTTATTCTCTGCTTATGTGGGAAAAATAACAGACCCTTTCCTTCATTTTTCAAACTGAATACAATAACATAGTAAATTCTAGCAATCAGAGCAGTTTGCGAATGATACATCCTTTCAGCCATTGTTAGTTTTCAAAAGAAAGAAGATTTTCTTTCCTGATTTTTCCTTTTTGTTGCACACTCCCTTATTTCCATTTATCTACAAGCAAATGTAAAGAAAATATGTTTCGAATCTTCTTTTATTATTTTTGGCTAATGAGAAAAATCAATTAAATCACATTGATATTGGTTTAATATTTTTCTAATATTTGTCTTATCGTCACCATATATCTGATTTTTTGCAGTACCAACGTCTCCCATTCTGCACCTTCAGGCACTTTGGATATCTTCGGGAGTTATGTGGAAGCATAAGAGGAACGTATTTAAAAAAAGGGTCTAAAGTATTACTTTATAATAAGCAAATAGGTGCAAAGTTTATGGAGTGTGAATTTGGATTAAAAATTCAGTATAATATTACTTTGGCTTGTTGATCTGGGAGGTGAGGATGTGCATGAACGGTCAAGTTTGTTTCTGATTGGAGAAATATGCTACCATCTGGATAATATATAACTAAATATATAACTACCATCTGGAGTAGAAAGGCTTAAAGTGAAATAAGAGAAAACAAAATTTAAAGAAATTGGACTATTTTAATATTTTTATGAAACTTTGGAAATAGATGCCACCACAGATAGCATTGCGTCAAATATTTATGTTACATATTCATCATGTTTTTAACTTTCAAATAAAAAATTATTAATTAAAATAATAAATTTTGATAATTTTTTGGTACTTCGAATCTACTAAATAAAGTAGTTAAAAGCTTTGCAGCTGATATTGCTGGAAATGTAGAATTGATCCTCATGAATAACGGAATACTTTGTCACTCATAAGTGCACATTATATATATATTGATTTAGTTTCGATTTAATTGCGACAAGGCGGTTTTGCGTAGAAGGATGTGTCATCAAGATTCAACAGTGAATTATCATTTATTGTAGATATTATAATTAATATTATAAAATAATATATAATTGATTATAATTATGATATTGATTTATAATATTGATTATAATTATAATGTTGATTTATAATATTGATTATAATATAATATAATTGATACTATATAATTATAATTTATTGTAGATTAATACTACATTGTGTTTTGACTCACTATACTGTAAAATTCTCGCACCAGTCCAAAATTTAGAAATAAATCAAACGTATTTTAAAAAATTTTAAATAAAAACAGTAACGTTGAAATCGTTTTGAGCCTTCTCCACTACAATTTTGAAAAATAAATTTAAAAGTTTTCAATATTCTTAGGCCTATATAAACGGAATTGTGTGTGTAGAATTCATACAATCCCACCTGAAGCTGCGAAGTCTACACATACAATTCTGATGAATTTAACTGATTTTAGAAAGTTGCCTGAGTGAGCCCGACGTCCGTTGACATTAAATAATTTTAAAACTTTGTGAAATGGCGCATTGTAGCCATTTATGGAAACCTTAAATGGGGTGGATGCAAACACTAAATTCACTGTAGTGCCCGAATGGTTAATTTTTGGAAAAAAATTCACTGAACAAAACATGTTCTTCACCTGTTATACATACTTGGCAGTTCTCAATTCTTTTCCAGTCTGTTAAAAAAGGCATTTTTAGGCTTATTTTCACTAAACAGTAACACAGATCAAAATCAGAAAACGGAATTCCGGATTTCTTTGTCTCTGCTGTATTATTAGCACATTAACTTCAACTATGTATCAAAAATTGCATTTAATTCATGCAATTGGCTACGTAGCAACGTGATGGACGTAAACAGTAGTTACGCTCTACAGCCAAACCGGCCCCTTTGCGGACACGGGGATATGGACAAACATGCCTTATTTGGTGTCCCCTACCATCCTTAAAGTTTTGCCAGATATTTTCCAAACACCCTGTATAATATAATGTACGTAATTAATATAATATATATAATTTTGTATTTAATGTGTTTTGGGGGTCCTAAATAATTGTAGCGCAGGCACGGATATTTCGGTTACTATAAAATTGGGTCGCGGCTTTAAAATGGTTGGGAACCGCTGGTTTAGTATTGAAACACGGACGCGGGGATATGGTCAAACATGCCTTGTTTGGTGTCCCCTACCATCCCTAAAGTTTTGCCAGATATTTTCCAAACACCCTGTATATATAATGTAAAACATTTAAATATCATCAATGAGCCACCGGGCGGTAAGTTAACCTTATAAATTGTCACTGCAACGTTACATGGTGCTTGATATAACATTCAGATGATGCATGGTATGCACAATGGGCCAATAGACTTGTTATCTAAATTTCAGGATGTCACGAGGTAAGATGCAACAGATTTTATCGAATAATTCTAAGTTAAATTGTAAAAAAATCCATTTATCTAATTTTTTTAAATGAATTAAAATTATTGGAAAGTGCACCTAACGTTGTATGATAGGATGAGCAGTCCTAAGTTTTGGTATCTAGAATGTCATGCTAGTCTCCGTATATTGACAGTCGGGAACGTGAAGTACGTACATAGTAGGTACTCTCGATGGTAAATCAGTGGCGCAGCTAGTCAGCGGAGGATGCCAGGGTTGAGAATTCTGTCTATTTCCCCACATTCTCGTGTTCTTTCTGGTCAGTACTTTACATGACGTGAAACGCGCCCTTAAGCACATTGTCTTGCCTTTAATTTCAAAGCACATCGTGCATTTTCAGTGAATTTTGAGGTTTTCAGCTACAAATTGGCATGGACACATTTCATTCTTATTCAGTCATGCATATTATTTCTCTTTCACTACAAAAAAAAAGCACTTAGTTTTCTGTTAACAGGGGACATGTGTCTGTGAGATACACAGCGCGTGTTCACATTACATTGCTTTTCTTTCGAAACAAAGGCTTAATTAAAACATTTTTCTGCTAAAATTGTAAAAAAGTGTTTATATATGAAGCTTCTTTTTATCATAATATGATACATATACTGTTTGAAAACATAATGGCATGAATTCAAGAAGCTAGACACCGTCCGACCCTGGGAGATTTCGCGGACCCGCATTTTCCGGAGAACATGTCTGGCTTTCCGCATTAGATAGACTTATTTATGGGCTCCAAAGGGTTAATGGCGTTACTTGCAATCTTTATTTCCGTAGCAAAACTATATCTTGGATTTCATCTCATTCTTGGCAAGTTATGAAATCAAGATTTCTGACCCTGTGCCAAAAAGCTGCCAAGCATAGGCAGTTTGCTGCAAAGGTTTATTTATTAAGTGCCAAACAGCATGCCAATAAGTCATCTCCTTTCACATTTAGCATAAAAGTCCACGCTAGAAAGAATATTTTAGTTCTTAAGAAATATGGTTGGCTCGTAGGTTAGAAAATGGTAATTTTTCCTTTCCTCTATTTCCCACATAACTGATTATGTTTATTCTTCTTACAAGAGAGATTCTTCTAGAACTCTTTCTTCTAGAGAACTCTTCCTTCTAGAGACTCTTTCTAGATGTCGAGTTGCACAAAAATGTCTAAATTTGTTTCATGTCTCGAGAAATAGACAGGACGGCAATGGCTATGTTGTCCCAAACTCGGTTAATTTTCAATTAAGTATTTTCTATTCTTGCATGAACAAGCGTTTCGAGCATTTGTTGAAAGAACGCTGTTTCCTGAATTCTTTCACGGGTCAACATTTGTCCTAATGGGGACTTAGGATTTTCAAATTTTCCAAAAATTGATTTTTTTATTATTTTATGGGAAAGCTTATTTCTTCCAGGACATTTTGATACAAAACTTCTAATTATAGGGAAAGGTAAGTATATGCAATATTTCCCTAAATTTTTTGTTCGCAATCTTTGAAGCGTTTTTTCTTAAAACTTGAAATTTCCATGTTTCGCGTATGATAAGTTTGAAACCATCTAACATATTCTGATAAAATTTGACAGGAACATTCGAACTACTACTTAGCATAAAATGAAGTAGAATTGTGTTAATTAAATGAAAATTTAATTAGTTTTTTCTCTATATATCGTGAAAATTTTCTCTTTCTTCCATTCGTTGGTTTTAAAATCTAATAAAAAATATTTTACTTTATGACATACTTGTTCGATTTACATATTAAAGTACAAGTCTTTCTCTGTAGAATGGTGTCATTATTATTATGTTACAATCAAAAGTAACCATAATATTATGCGCGAAGAACATACATGTTTTCATATAAAGTAAAAAATGTGCATAAAGTTGTTTATTTAAAAAAAAAAACAATAGATTTTTGTTTTGTTTTTATTAAACACAAAGTTAGACATCAATATATCTATTATCTTCATATTGAAAATGAAGTTGTTATCTTTGATATGTTTCATTCACAATTTAAATTTTACAGAGTTGTACATATTGATTGTTTTTCATGTTTCGAAACCCCTAAGTCCCCTTATGAAAAAAAGCACAGACGAAAAGGAAGAAAGTGAACATCAAAGACAAAGCAATCGATCAGTTTTCACTTCGATTAAAGAAACAAAAACTAACGCTTTTAAACGTGATCAGCACTTATGATCAGTTGCTATTCGTTCGTAAACGCCGATCTTTTTCGAAACGTGCATTTGCCTATTTTTTCGTCAGATGTCATTTTCCTATGGAAACCTCTATTCGTCAGCCCATCAATCAGTTAAAATACATTTTATACTCGCGTAGAAAGGTATATTTCAAAGAAATTGGCGAATAATATAATTTCAATTTAAAGATGAAATTCTCGCCATATTACCATTATTGCGCATTGCAGCTCAAGTTAAAAGAAAAGGAAAGAAAGGTGCAATTATTTTCAAGAACCAATGTTAGCATTTATATGCTGTCATAGGAACCGACGAGAGAAATTGATGAATTGATACTTAGGAAGCCAATACTGTGAAATTGACATATTAAAACTTAATAAATTGAAACTCATGGGTGAAATAAAATGATAATTGGCTTGTATGGCAAAAATTAATATTTTTGCAAAAAGTTTTCTTGATCTATTCTTATAATGCAAATAAATGCTTATGCCTATATTTTGGTATTTTAAATGCACAAAAAAGCTGCGGTAACAGACCAGAGAGTTTGCATTAGGAAAAAAGCGTAGCATTTGATTGTGAGAGTTCATATTCACCAACTTCTTCATTATGAGATATATTGATTATTCATGACAACATGTAGTGTACCGATAATTCTATGAAATCGAAATCTGAATATTCAGAAAGAGACAGCTTGCTTTCATATTTAGGAACGCCTCCATTTCAACCATTGTTACTAGTCGGCTGGCTTTAATCCAAGCACTTGGAAGTCTTTCAGCGCAAATGTAATGCTCGAAATTTGGACATCTCTACTTCTTATAACATTCCATAATGAAAAAAACATATTTTCCAAAGAACTTTTCAGTGAGCTAGAACGAAGTTAAACTTTTCTTTTAAATTTAAATGTTGGATAACCAAAACCGTTAGATTTAAATAAAATAAACATTTATAATGCTGAAAGGCACTCTGACCTTCAGTTGCAATTGAGTACGAGGATCGGAAGAATAAGATTTTTTTGTCGAATATTTTATATAGTAGGGTTTGTGCTTCTTTTGCTTCGATTTTTATGCAAGTTAGGACTTGGAGGAAAGCTGCGCAATACTTCTTTAATCAAAGATGAAGCGAAATTCAGAAATCGCTCGAGAACATAAATATGGATGAAAGATTATTTTAAAACTACTTTATTTTACGCATAAAATGATACATGATGAATAATTAAGCACGAACAAATATAAATAAGTAAATTCTTCATCAGTTGCGCACTGCGGTAGTCCAGTGGCACTGCGATCACTTAGTGTGCGATTATCGTGTGTTCGACTCCCCACTGTTTAAAAAAAAGAAAAAGAAACAACGTTTACAGACTAGCTGCTTGCTGTAGCCAAAGGGTAAGTTCCGTAAGCCTCAATATGTCCGGATTCCTCGGAAACCTGTAGGTCCCGGCGCAGCGTGACGCTTAATGTCCTTGCTCCATAAAACTCCAATGCCTACTTAAGCTAAAAATCGATTAGAGCTCAGCCTATCACAAATTCGCTTTCTAAACAGGAAAACTCCTACTGTGACGAACTACTTTGAAGATGAATACTTACACACAGTAGTTTTAGAATTAGAGTTCCGGGACGTTAAACCAAAGATCGCTGTTTCGAATCCAATTTGAGGTGCGGTCGAACCAGAAGCCCTTGAAGTCTAGTCTTCCCCGCAGTCCAAGCCCTCGAAATCTCCGTTTTAAATATCCGAAAAGGAAGCTACAATGTCATAGCCTTTTTTTGAACTAAACACTCTTTAGCGAAAACCATGGGAATGTCCAAAATCTCCCTGCTTTAACGGTCCCCGTAACTTCGCTTATTATACATGGAGATTGTTTGGTGAATATGATGATACTAGAGAAAGTCCATAATTTAGAAGTTATATTATTAGGATGTTAACCAAAAGGTAGCTGGTTCAAATCCTGTCTCTTATGAGCTGTGCCGTCTTACTGGCTGCACCAACGGGGCACGGGACCAGGGTATCAATCCAAAGAGCTAGCCCCAAATTTACAAAGTTCGTTTATTGTGTATTATGTTTTTTCTTATTTCATAAATATGGAAAATTTAAAAATTAGTGTAAAAAAAAACCCCACACGTGAGTGTGCCTAAGACCACCGGTCCATTAGAATGGCCTTGCTTATATATCGTGGTAAAAGGATTTGAATTTTTTAATATAGGCGTTATTTTTAATTGCAATCAAAAGTTAATTTTAATTGCACGCGCCCTCCTCCATAGTAGTAATTTCCTTACAGTCAAGAAGAATTAGAATTTACTTTTAATTTATAATACGTCTATAGATATATCTTATAGCATAATAACTAGAGATACGTGTATGTTTTTTGTGGATACCATGATAGTATAGTTACAAAAATGATACAGATGATAAAACTCAGTTAGAAAGAAACACTAAACAAGTATGGCCGTCCACAGATTTATCCTTTTAATGTTATATTGTTAAATTATAGCTTCTCTTTTTTTTGCTATCCGTCCAAATAATGGATTTGATAGCTAACATGTACAACAGCAGAATAAACCAAGCATTAAGGAAAGGGCTTTTCAAATGTTATGTTGCTTTTCTTGTAGGATCTCGGAATAAGCGTCCCCTTCTTTACCCATTTGCCTCTAGTATTGCTAGCAAAGGATCAAACTATGTATTTGCAGTTGAATAAGCCGTGCAGAAAACGTTTGCTTTTCCGAAAAGGTTTTGTCCATCTAGAAATACAAATAACGCGAACTGGAGAAGCAAGAAAAAGAAACCGAAGATAAAAAAAGAAAAATAATAACAGACTTAGATATCACGACACGCTTTTGTATGGCGTTCTATCCGCATTATTTCAATACTGGAAAATAATATTGCCACAATCTGGAGGCAGCATAGCTGAGAACGAAAAATCTCAAAGGGAACTGCATTTTTGGCATATCTTTTAAATTACATGGATAACACAATAAAAAGGTGATATCATGGAACTGTGATATATGTTAAATTTTTCGAAAAAGACTTAAAACGGTCCCCTTTTCTTTCGAACAGACTCATAGATCTCTAGGCGCAGTTTATTTTTGTAAATTTTTACAAGAAATTCTTGCGGAAGGAGTTACAATTTTGCTTTCCTTGTAGCCATTTCTTCAAGCTTTATTCTTGAAAACAAATATCAACTATTGTTTGCGATTTGGGTAAATTGCTCGGCGCTAATTTAACCTAGTAAATAATTTAAAAAAAGATGGAAGAATTTCACGCAATCGAGCTTATTGAGAGCTGAAGGTAGCGATTACAACAATTAAACAACTCGTATTTGCTTCCATAGGCTTATATATTCTTCACGAATGCGCATGTAGAAGCAGATGCCAGTTGCTGCAGCCATGGCTGAAGTTAAATTTCAGAAAATGATTTTAAAATGAAATGAACAATCACGGATATATATGTAATAAAAAAATGAAACTTAGATTAATTTCCATATTACGGATTACTGGATCTGCAAATATTTAAGTTGGTTTGCCTGGAATGCCCGCTTTCTTTGCTCAGAATTAATCTTACAAGATGACATCCAGGCTAAAAACTAAATTTATTGTGCCATCCTTTACTCAGGTTTAAAGTACATGATGTGCATTAATTAGTAAAGTTTTTAAATCGTGCTTCGGGTCGAAGATGCAGGGCTTCTGTTGGTGAAACAACTCTTCAAACACGGATTTGTGTTTATTGCCAAACTGGCTGCAAAAAGTCCAGACAGCTTTCCTTCAGCCACATATTTCTCCTTTTTTCTTCGTTAATAAGGAACTACAATTAGCGGTTGAGTACGTGCTTATCGTAAAGGCGACTGAGTAAATATGTTCAGGGGCTTAGCTATTATTGGTAGCCGAAACCCCCATGCTTTCTTGCTGAAAGAGGAAAAAGGAAAAAAGAGAAATCAGTGCGAAGCCTCAGCTTCAAGATTGGTAGAAATTGGCAGAAGGGGAAACCATGATTAAATTTCTTCCTTCAAGAAGTCCGAGAAGTGCATCGAACAAAAGGTTAGCACTCTAGTGCAATAGTAATAGTAGTGAAGCAGTAAAAGTTATTTCTTGTAGCATATAAAATTATAAGATTCGAGGTGTATACACTATTGTCCATGAAAGTTACGACGCCAAGAAAGGTAAGATACCAAAGCCGTATGTATTGCATACATAACTTCTGTTACAAGGATGGAACATTATTGTCATACATGCTGACGTATGTGCTGCGTTTTCAATAATTTACAGCAGGGGTTCTCAAACTGGTATAAACGTACTCCTGGGGGGTACGCGAGAGAAAATCAAGGGGTACGCGAACGAGTTAGCACTTTTCCTTTTTCCAAAATAGAAAGAGGCAATTTGCTTTCTAAATTCGTTCCCTTCACCTCAATCCTCCCATATTGCTTTTCTCTTACCATTGCGAACAAGGTTTTTCAACAATGTGTATAGTCAGATCCGAAGACCGCGCAAAACTGTCAATTGAAAATGATATGCGTGTGTGTATTTCTGGAACGGTTCCCAGAATGGGTTTACTTATTAAAAAAAGTCAATCTCATCCATCTCGTTAAATGTGTAGCTATGTATTGACTAAAATTATAAAGAAATATTACTTGGCTGTGTTATCTGTTCCATGACATCCATACAGTTTATATTATATTTTACTCGGTGGTTTCGCCAGCACGCT
>QLNU02015360.1:79718371-79734967 GCA_006491805.2 Dysdera silvatica
ATTTTGACGTCATTAGATAGCCCCATTCGAGACAAACAAATTTGATTTAAATTTTTTGATCCGGTCTGTAGTTTTCGAGATATTTCGGTTTTTCAAATTAAATGGGACAGCCTATGTATAAGTAAAAATAATCGTTTTGCTTTATATATGATATGCGTATATAAAACAAAAAAAAATTATATATAACATGTTATCATTTGACTTTGTATCAATACTTTGATATGCTAGATAAGAGCTAAAACTATTTACGTTTGGTAAACAATAAACTAGAGGTTTGAAAGCGGTGAGACTAGAACTACAATAATAGGCGATAAGTTAAAGGTGATATGTTAAAGGTAAGAGGCTTAAAGGTTAAATGAACACTGGCAAAATAGCAAATACATCACCCATGTTTTTGCACGCTCCAGCTGCTGTCCTTTATCAGGAGTGGTGACGGTAGTGTTCCTATCGATTTTGTATCCAAAATTTTTGGAAAACCCATTTCGGTTGTAGTCCCGCAGAATGGGGAATTCTTCCAGAGATTTCAAAGTCTTTTGTGGAAGAAGCCCCGCGGTGACGCAGTGTGGTAACGCGTTCGCCTAGTGCGCCGTTAACTCGGGTTCGACTCCCAACAGTGCAAAGAACTCTTACTCAGAGATCTCATAAAGATCGCACTGCCCATTGTAGTCCAGGGGTTTGATTCCCTATGCCTTAAGAGGTTCAGATTCCTCAGAAAATGTTGTCCAGAGGTTCGGATTCCTCGGAAAACAGTAGGTCCCGGCGCAGCATGACCATTGTAGTCTTTGAGCCGTAAAACCACAAAACAAACAAACAAACTTTTGTGGAAGAATTGAGCAATACTGAAAACTCTGAAATGTCTGGAAATTACCCATTCTGCAGGACCGCTCCCAGAACGGGTTTATCCATCTTGCTAGACTACACCAGAAATAAGAATTCCACTCCTCAGGATCACACCGGAAATTGCTTTTTCCAGAAATTTTGGATATAAAAGGAGACGGGGACACTCCATTGTCATTACTTCTTATGAAAGATAACTGCTGACGCATTTGAAAACTCGGATCATCTGTCTGCTATTTTACGTTTTGGGTGTAAATTTCTGCCTTGGTACTTTGTATTTTTATTCCAAAAGATTTATTGTATTTTAATTAAAATAATGCAATAGCATTTAGGTAAACACAAAATTCATTCTTTTTCGTATTTTTTAATTTATTTTAACCAAAATATTTTATTTCCCACTATTTATACACGAAAATTTCCAGCCCGATGTAAAAAAAAACCAGAACACTGCTTGTTGGTATATGTTTATAAATTTTCAACAACGTATACTCCACATCCGCTAAAAAAAGTGTGCATGAAATTCTCATTATATTATGATGCAAACGAAAGTATACAAACACATTAATTTACCTACAATAGATTGATCAGAGCGATTAAGATTAAAGTGTTTCGTCAGGTATATGGATGTTAAAAATTACCTTTATAGAAGCTTTGCTTCGGTTTAAGTTTTCAACAAATAGAATAACACGATACGTATAAATAACATAAATAGGGAACGTGTAAGACAAAAATATGAGTTTAAATATAAACAAATCAAAAACAGTTAAAAAATTAAAATTCTCTTGCTGGTTAACAAAATCTGTTAAGCAAGAAATATTTGTTTAGGTATTAACTAACGTAATTGAAGATTAACGAAGTATAGATTGAGGAATACCATACAACTATTTTAATAACTTGCTAAACAGTAAGATTAGGTGGTATTGCTAATAGTATTAGAGTCACAAACACGACAGGAGATCTATAATTGATGTAACAAGTAGTGAGAGAAAGAATAGCTTCATAATTACGATATAAAAAGCTGTTGGAAATTTTTCTTCGTAGGATGAATACTTGTTGGGAAAGCTAATCACGTTTGCTCATACAGATGCTTTGTTGTCGATTATTGCTTATGTATTCGTCGGAAGTTTTTGGCTTTGAAAATAGTACATGAGTTTAGTTTTCTATCCCAAGTCCGTCAATGATATACACCTTGAAAAATTTATCACACCTGCTATGGTTTCTGAATGTAAATAGCCATCACGACCACTTTGGGGATCTTGAACGGAAGGATTTCATTTCGGGTTTCATCCTCTTTGTTCATCAATAACCCATCTTTCTATCAGATCACATGAAGCAGTGGCTCCTGGTTCGCTCGTGGGTCTGAAAGGACATTCCATATTGTTAACTTCATTCCTATTTTCTGCTCATCCAAGCCGTCATCCTTTAAGTACTTTCGTTGAGGCTATCTGGTCAACAGTATCTCAGACCAATTTACCATGGATTGTTTTTTTTCAATCCAAATGGATCGCAACTATGAGAAAATTGTATACCTTCTATCTAAGAGCACAATACTCTTTCCACACCACGCATTGGGATTAAAACTGTCTTTCATTGGGAAAACCACAACCAGTCAGCCTAATAAGTTTTCCCGACCAAGAAATTCCTTTCCTTGCAGAATTCTCCCACTTTAATGTGTGGCAATTTCTACTACAAGTTTATTTCTTTCTCAAAATGAATAATATTTTTCGTCTTCACTAGTGAGCAGGTTGAGCATTTGGGGATGCGTGGAAGAAAACAAAGCCAAACTCCGGAAGAAATCGAGGAGATAATTAAAGACTAAATTTCTAATTTATATACAGTACCCTTGTCGTCTTGGGCTGGATATTAGACTAACAGAAACTCCCTTCGATTTAGTCCCTTTCTTCTTTTTTCCCTTTTCTTTGCACCCCACGGGGGAAAAACTATAATCCTTTTCGAAATTGACTTCCTTCCTTGGGTCGTGCAGGTATGGTGCAAGATGCAGTAATGAAGCATTAAGCTGCCAGGGCCTAGAGCTGGAACAGCGGCAACTTCTTTTAAAATTACTCCTTTTTTTTCCAGTCTCTTCTTTTTCCCTTTCTTGTTGAGAGCTCGAAATCCCCCTTTTATTTTATTTTACAGACTCTTTGCTACAGTTCGCCAAGTTTTTTTGTTCCCGTTTTACGAGAAGGTTGAGATGCAAATTCCCTGATTTTTGAGTCCAATCAAAGAAAAGAGCTTTACGCTCTAACGACAAACGTAGTGGGTTACCGTATTCGCAACAGGTTTTATGCTTTTTCCTCTTCTAATTCTACATCGCTGGTAAAAAAAAGATCTTTATGTGGAGTTTTATTTATGATTTAAAATAAATGAATGCTCATTTATTTTCTTTTTCGACTGTGCACATTTGGTTACCCCCCCCTAGCTGTTAGGTCGTTTTTTGAAACATTTTATTTATTATAATTTTTATTTATTTATAGTTTTTTTTTATAAAACACATGAAAAGATAAATTAACGATGATAATGTTTATTTGGAGAGCAATTAATCAATAAAATATAAAGTAATGAAAATGAAGTAAAATATTTCATAATTTTAGTATGTAATAATAATATAGTGTTAAGTATAACATTTCCCTGGTGTTATATGATTTATTACATGTTGTGTAATGACAAGAAATTTGTGAGATAACTTCCCTAAAAAAGTCGGGATTTAAAGAAAAAAAATTGTTGTCATGTGTGAAATACACTAAATGTACATAATTTGTATATGCAACTTCTGTATAAACTAGTCATTCAAACTGAATTTAATCTTTGGATGTAAAAATATGACAATTGAAAGGCAATAATCAATAAACAATTTGTCAATATATTATAATTTTTTAAAGCAGAATAATGTTTCATGCCTGTTTTTGTCCCTACAGTTTTAAACTGTATGGTCACGGCAACCAGTTGTTATGGGGTTTTTTTGAATGTTTTATTTATGTATAATTTTTATTTATTTATATCATTTATTTTATTTATTTTTATAAAGTTATAAATTAACTATGATTTGATGTGATTTAAATTTTGAAATGACAATGATTTAGAATAAAGTAATGAAAATGAAGTAAAGTAGTTCATAATTGTAATTAATAATAATAATTATTAATTTTAGTAAAATAATTCAAATACTCATTTCACTATGAGAATTATGCTGGGGTATATAAACCACCAGGAAAAATTTGCACATTTTATTATAAGTTTAATGAAGGAGGAGGCACTTACAATTTATCGATTAATAGGATATAAGGAAAGGTAACTTTAACTTACATGTTACACCCTTAATGGCCCATGTTTGGAGTAGGTTGGGGTCCCCTGGTCTGAATTACATGTTTATTTTTCGGAAATTTCTGTGTATGAACTACATGCATTTATAAAAAGACAGTTCACAGAAGCGGTGCTAGATATTATGACGCTCGGGGCGAACACCTCTTTTGCCGCCTCCAAATGACTTCATTTTTAATAATAATTATATTTTGCCGCCCATAAAAATCTGCCACTCAGGGCGTATGCCCAGTTTTCACCCACTTTGGGCCGGCCTTGGCCGTACACAAAGGTGGATTTAGGTCGGGTGGAGCACCTATTTGGAAGACATTAGCTGCAAAATAAATTTCGCGATGGGTGATAATACTATGTCTACAATCTCCTCCCCCTCTCCACCATTTTGAAATTCCATGCATGAACTTACTACGAACATTAATTTTCAGCACAAATTTGCATCTGTTACGTTAAATTGACATTGCGATTAACTTGAATTTTTTTGTGTATATATGTATAATATTAGTTATGATATGTTATAGAAAGAGAAAAAACACCTTATATAGTCTGTTTGTGTCATCAAAGGTATTTAAACAAATATTTCTTCAATATTTTAAATGCGACTAACTATATGAAATCATTTCTCTTATGGGAGGACGGAAAAGAAATATCCTAGTCGGTTTTTCAAGCTCATTTAATTTTATTACATTGTTTCGTTTCAATGTACTTTTAATACATTTTTTGCCATTTTATATATTTTTTTTCATTTTAAAACCTTGTGTACGACTTATACTTGTTTAGCGCAGAGTGACCTTCGCTGTCTTTCTAACACTATAAAAATACAACCAATGAACCAGAAACATTTTCAAAAGAAAAAATTATTTTTCTCAAAATTTTATCCAGTCAGACACTAAAGAAAATTATATTAATGAAATGAAATCCACAATTGTAAAATACGGCGTCTTTTTCCTATTAAATTCGTACAGTTTAATGTGCTTTTTGTTATAACCAGGAAAGTTAGCATTTTTTCTTGGACAATGCAAACGATTTGAATAGGCACTATAAACTCATTATTAGCTTTATAGATAAAATATATTAATAACATACATGCCTTTAAACATAAATATTGGAGAAAATGGTTTATTTTGTTACTTCTGAATTCTCATTGCATTGTTTAAAAATAATTTTATATCAACGCTACCGCATACGTAATATGGAAATCAACGAGCCCTCCGAAACTGTCGACATCAACATAGAAATATCATAAGGTTTTGCATGAACATTATTGAATGGAACTTCGCACAGAATTGACCAGGAAATTAACGTAAGCAATATCTAATTACATTGGAAATGTCATTTTTCGATAAGACCTATTTGTACATCCCAGAAATTAATACTGGTACATATCCAAATCATAATCTTTAAGTTGATCACTAGAGTCCAGATCAAATATAAATTTAAATTGATATCTCAATTAAATCATTTACTCTGTTATTATTTTGGTGGACTTATTAAACTATTATAGATTATTCTATTACCAGTTTATATTCAAAGCACGTTTGTCCTAAACTTAGGTCAATCTGCACGCTTCAGACAAAACATGGAAAAGCTAATCAGTTTAGGAAGACGACCGACATGATAGTCCATTAATCCTTTAACCCAGATAGCAAAGATCATTCTAGGGACATCCTGGGGATGTCCAGAACGTCCCAATGAAAATCTTTGCTACCTGAGAACTGCTGAATGGTCGGGATGGGTAGAGACTTGGTCTTACTATATCCTTTCTTACTGCCGTTCTTCCCGTACTAGGTAATTTATCTGTTTGTAGCTTCCGATTATTTAATTAATTAATTTCTTAATAATTTTCATTATTACCAATAACCAATTAACAATTTTTTAATTAACATTTTATTGATTAAATATAATTAATCAAAAATTGATCATTCAATTATTGGTAATACGGAAAAAAGCCTTTTGTGTAACATTTGAGATATTTCAACGCTTTCACTTGTCGATAAAAAGAACGAAAGGGTGGAACTCTCCAGGAAATTGTTGTACACCTTGATATCGGGGAGAAGCACCGACCGTTGTGAGTATACACATATGTAACGGTGAGGGCCTCCTTTCGTCCAGATGTACCTACTCGTCCATAATAGTTAAAACATTCACTTATAAACGTTCCAATAATAGATAAAGTATAATATTAATAGTATGTTCAGTCGTGCAAATTAGTAGCTATAAACTCTTAAGAAAAAAATGGGGAAAAATGTATATATAAGTTTAACGAAGAATTTAGCTTCGTTTGGTGCCTTTACAACGGCAGTACGTATGTGGTGAAAAATTTTATGTACTTTAGGCTTCGGTGCCATAATTGGGGATGAAGTTGATGTGTGGCTGAAATTAAGACGTATAGTGTAGCTGTTAGTACACTGCGAATTTACAATACCAAGTACGTGGCTTCTTCCCAATTTAAACCCACATATTAAATTCGAATAAGATTGGAATCCAATGAGGTTGGAATTCATAAATATAATAATAACATAAAATGTTTATTAAAACTATTTACATTAAATACACCTACAAGAAATAATGATAGGACTACTTCCTTTAAAATATGTTAATTTCCTACTGTATATATGTTAACCCATTGTACGATTTTTATTACTCTTATATCAGCGGCTTATCAATAACTTATAACTAATGTAATTATCAGTTACCTAAAATCACAACCCTTAACTTCCTACCAATCTCTGAGAGGAGTTGTAAACGTAATAGGACTTAACGTGGTCATCAGGAGCATCCTTCTCAAGCATCGCGTGCGTGGATATACGGCTTATCATCGTCACGTAAACGTATGGTAGGGAGTTCATTCATTTTTATTAATTTTCTCATACGCGGAACCTATGAAGAACACCTCTCACCAGAAACGGGCCCGCAGTGGGGATCCATAGGGACTTCCTTTGACGGATTTGCTTCTACATTTTCTTAATTCTAACTGGATTTATAAGTTAACAAGGCAATCCTCAATCGTTCTCTCGCACAAAACCCAATGTCTTAAAATTCTTTTTGCATCGTCCTTCTTCTCAAATGAGTTTTTCTCGAATTTTCTTTTAAGTAACGCATCTGATTGGCTAAACTAAGTTGCTACATAGGGACTAAAAGCCAATCAATGAAATGGCAGGAAACAGACCTTTATTTACTCCCACGTTATTTCTAAGAATTAGACACGTTAACGACGTCAGCGGGGTTCTAATCCCACATATGGGTGACAGGCTGCTGCGTCTGTGGTAACTAAAAACATCTTTTGCCCTATAGCTGTACTCAACGAAACGAAGTTTACAATAGTTATACGATAAGCGATCTCCGCCAAAGAGAAGCATTTCCTTTTGCCAAACTTAAGGGTAAACGCATGAAGAATGCTGAACGACATATCTTCCAAAAAACGATCAGTAACGACCCATCTGACATCGACAAGGATTCGTTATAAAGGATAGGTCATTTAGCCTAAGCTAATGGGTTTGTTTCGGTCGAACGGGTGCCGCCCTAACGACCACAGTATGTACAACTATTATCAATTGAGATGTCCGCAGGGGCGGACCGTCACAAATAAATATAATTTTACTATATTATGAATATAATCATTCTGTAAAAAAATTATTGGATCAGCTGGATATTCATCATCTTGGGGAGGGGGCTGTTAAACCCGCAAATCATCACTATTATTCAATTTTAACGATCCCCAGTTTAACACAAACTATAAAGTTATTACACTAAAACTCCTATCCTTAATAGATAACTACTTTAGGCGATTTTGTTATACAACAATCGGTATTCTCCTCTTTGTTTACCGTGAGATTTAGATGGAAAAGGAAAACAAGCGTTAAAGAACTTCTAAAATCGGAATACTTGATACAATTACGTATCCTTCTAGAATGCTAAACGTACTACAGTTAAATCCCATCAGTTAGCGAATGTAATTAAGCTTGTAAATATGTTTAATTCATAAGTATTAACATAAATATAACCGACGTTCGTATGTTTTATGCAACTTGCTATTTCTCTTTGTGCGACCGGTCAGCTGGTAAACTTACCTTTACTCCAATTGTTACAGCTATAAACCCTGGGTTCATTGTGCTAAATTCTATTCCCGCTATCTTAGTCGTGTTTAATAGTATCGCATGGTTGTCCATTCTCGGTACCTTGGATCCGTCTAATAGTAGCATGTGATGTATATGTTTGAACTTCGTTTTTGCCGTCCGTTTCGCCTTCGATGAGTCGTCTTGGCACGAAAAACTGTAAAATATAATAACACTAATAATGGAAAAAATGAGCATATTCTTGAATCGTGGTTACTCAGTTTTACTACGTTTACTTACAAGCTTACGTTTGAAATGATATTTTCACAGCATTATCGATTCCCATTCAAATTTGGTTATGCAGGTGGAGTTTTATTAAACGCAAGTATGGTTTTCGGGCATTACTGAATGCGCAAAACCAAATTTTTGATTTTTTAAATCTTATTCATGATGCGCATTATTTGAAATGCATAATTCTACCCTGATGTCACCTTTCTTTAATGGCGGATTCTCCTCATTGGCAAGACAAAGGTATTTCGATTCTTGTGGTATTTGCCCTTAAGCAGTAGGGGAAAAGTAGGACAAAGTGGATCACTTAATTTCATCTTAATAATATAGTGTGATAAATAAATATATGAAGGTTGAAACTTCATTGTTTACTGCTGTGGACATCAAAGAAACATAGTACGTATCATTAACGACATTATTTATTACTGAATTTAAAACAAAAATGTTTGAAGGAGAAAGGTCAAATTATCGACTTTGCCCCAACCCTGGGGCAAAGTAGATAGGTTGTTTTTGAAATAGAAAACGTATACATAAAATGCATTCGGCAGAAAAAAAAATTACCAGAAACGTTTTCACATAGTGCATTAAAGACACGTATAGCCTCGTGTGGCTTTATTACAAAATAAAATCAATAAAAAATATTTAAAAGCAAATTGCATGATTTTATCACTACTGAAACAATTTTGAGACCCCTAACTTGTGGGGTCCGAGGCCAGAGCCCCGTAGGATTACCTATCCCCTTTACCCCATAAAAATGATCCGCTTTGCCCTCAACGCCATTTTGACAAACAAAGTACTGCTTGTGCTGATTCCTTAACAATAATGACACAAAACGTTATCTAAACTAACAAACTTAATACCTGTTTCAGGCATATAGTTCACAAACTTTAGTGCGAAACAGTTTTTATTATATTGACAATTAATTAATTTACGAAAATTTTAGTGAATAATCGAAAAAATGTTTTATTACTTTATTCGCTGCGCATGTATTTCATTAGCGCTGAAATAAGTGCAATTTATTCCTACGCACACCTTCAACACTTTTGCACTGACCACTGTTGCCTCCTATGTTTGGATTATTAAACATTAAGCTGATCCGCTTTGCCCCCTATATCCGCTTTGCCCCCTATATCCACTTTGCCCTACTTCCCCCTATGCACGAAATAGGTTACGCCACGAAACATAGGGCGTGACCTTAATTGTCAGCCTGCTATTAAATTATTGCATTTGAATATCAATCAAAATCTTGGTAAATAGGCGTCCTGTAAATTTAACGACACTTTCAACAAATTGCAATTAATTTAGCGATGGCTGGTTCTTTGTCGTTTCATTTCATTCTTTCCACCTCATTAGCCTTTCGGCAATAACCTCGGGGAAAAAAAGAAGTTGGTCCAAACAGACCCAATTTGCAGGGCGCCTGATAATGTTGCCATGATCGCCAACTAATGGTCTTGATCGGCGCAGTTTACTGACCCGAAAAGAAAGAGATACAAACTGTCTAGGATAGGGGTCGTTTGCTACATTCTTGCACAAAAGTTTTATAGCATTCTTACACTTGAATCGAGGTTTAAAATCATTATTTTTACCGTGAAAAATCGCCTGGATTCCACGGCTTAAAAAGCTGTGCATTTTCTTCACATATGGTAGAGATAAAATGGCGTTAAAAGGATTTAAATTAATCTAAATGTCCTCTTGGAAGTGTTTGGAATGGATGTCATTGGTGTTCTTAATTTTCTGCGTTTATGTTTGTTTTAGAATGAGTTTCGTGGCCTTTCTATTTAAAAACACAATATCTCTATCATATTTCTGTTCTGGAAAAAAAAAAATTCACATTGATTTTAACTCCAGAAACTTTGTTGCACTCGTTATATCGAAGTTCGTTGTAAAACGAAATTGAATTTTAAGACATGCTGCCTGTTCACGAGTATTATCTTTTCCTATCGACTGATAATCCTTCCATTCCGGGTGCATTTTGTGGTGTAATTATTGCTCAATCCTGAAGGGAATCTTGCAGTATGTAGTTGCAGAAAGCTGTTATTGGTTCTGTGCCCGAGTTTCTCTTCTCATAATCTTTCGAAAGCTTAATTTTGGAACCGCAGTTGCGACAGAGCAACACGCTTTCTCCATTAAGAACGAGCGTAATGGTGCCTTGAAGGTGGTCGAAGAAACAGTGGCTCCAAACTGCCGACTGGCGACTCATGACTCTACTTTAACAATTAATGACTAATTTATAAGAGTGTAATGAGGCCTCGCTGACTGCTTGTGTCTAATTTTTTTATGCTAAAATTCTGAAAATTTGTTTAGAACGCTTTATTATGGGATTATTCTCCGTGCGGGTAAGATGGGCTTTTCATTTTGGTAGATCATCTGGTGCTTTGTTTGTTTGTTTGTTTGGCTTTTTTATGGCGCAAGAGCATCTGGGCTATACTGCGCCAAACATGGTAAAATCAAAGACTGTAGTAAAAGCCAGTACTTTTTAAAAATTTTAAAACGTGCGTATGGTCAGCATGGTCATTTAAAATGTCAGACAGTGACATATAATGCAAGTACAATAAATTATCTATATGTATGTGTGCTCATATATGTTGCATTAGGGCTAAGAGCAGGACTGTTTATGCCTTTCTATGCCTTTCATACTCTGTCGTGAATAAAATTTAAGCCTCGCCTCAAGTTTTGGTGCCCTCTAAATGTCGCACTTCTTAAACGTGCTTAAAGCCAATAGTAACTCTATCTTGAAATATGCTAACTTTGAGAAAGAAAAATCGTCTTGTATGTATGTTTCTTAATATGTTAAAAGTAAATGAGTTTCAAATGAAATACAGAATTTGTAGTAATTCTTTTTTTTCATGAGTTAGCGTATTTCTTTCAGTAAAATGTTGCAGTGAACTATTTAAGCAGCAACGTACAGTTTTCAAAATTATTGGGAAAGCGGGGGTGGGGAAGGCACATATTATATACATTTGTTCGTTACAACATATGTAAAATTACAATTTATTTTAAAATACTGCGAGGTTTAGGCCCTGCGTGTCTATGTATAACTATACGTCTGGACATTTAAGTTGGCCATTGAAGTTAGTCAATCATTCAGATTGATTAATTTAGCGAGTTAAATGGCTGCCAATATATCGGGAAAATTATACGGGAGAAATAACACAAGAGACAAGGTTTTCATTAAAATAAATTATTTTGACTTTTCGAGAAAAAAGCAAATTCTCCCTACGTATCTGTTTGCTATCATAAACTCTCGCAAAATTAGAAAGCATTCCTAAAGCATGTGATTTATCGTATATTAGCTCTTCAACTACTCGCTCATTGCGAATAACTGTAATGGGTGAAAGAATATGGCCATCTATAGTTCGATAGTTATTAATATACAGTTAAACTGTTTGAAAAATATTGCGATATTTATAACAAAGGCATTGATTTTTTTAATGTCCGACAAAGTACATCAACAATCAAACGCATAACATTGAGCTTGAAATGGTGACTTTTATGCGCACTGGCAATTTCAGCTCAAACCAAAATTACATGTCACATAAATGTTTAGAAAGAAAATTTTGCTTCGCTAACTGTATTTTATAACCCAAATATAACTAAAATTTTGCTAATCAATAAATCAACCCTAGCAATCCGAACCTCTGCATCTATGGAATTTAATTGGGGTATATAAATTGGTACAAAAAATCCCAAAAAAACGACGCCGTCTCCTTTCTGGATTCGAACCAGGGTCCCTCCGTTTAGCCCGGAGTGTCTTGGACCGCTAGACGAATGAGGACAGGAAACAACGCTCTCTTTCTCCGTATATAAAGGTGTTAAGGTATTATTACCCTTCACAGGGATAACACAATTGCCAAATATTGGTCAACACACAAAGCCACCGGGGCGAGATTTTTGTGAGTTTTTCGTGGGGGATTTTTTATTACAAATAAATTTGACACCCACGTATTAGTAGCTCAAACTAGAGCTATTTTTGTTTAGGAGAAAAAAGAGAATTTTCAGAATGACGCCCCGCTTTAACGGGCACCTTCCTTTTACGGCCAGTCCGGCGAGTAACAGCTAATGAGGTGTTTCACTGTGATAATATTTAAATAATAATAAAAAAATACTGTTTGTTTTTGTCTTACGGGGCAAGGATAGCTGAGTTCATGTTGCATCAGGATATCAAGTTCAATATAGCGATTAACATAGATGATGCTAATAATCAAATCTTGGAACGAAGACAACTGTTAAGGTGGTTTCGTACTAATATTTCCATGTCCTTGTATAAAAATTATGTCGACCACAAGTATCAAATGCATATAAAATCTTAAAAGAAGAAGAAGAAAGGAAAAACAGAAACAGAAAAACATTTTAAGAGAGCAATCCTGTAAATGTAATAATCTAAGAATAGAAATCAAAGGCAATTTTAAAGAACAAAATTAAAAAGAATCTAAAGAACAAAATTTAAAAAATAATTTAAAGAACGAAATCTGAAAAGAATTTAAAGAACAAAATTAAAAAAGAGAGTTTAAAGAACAAATTTTATGGAGAAACGGCAGATCGAAATTAAATAACAAGTACATGAAAAGCAGAGAAATAATTAGCCTTGGTCTCAAATTATTAGCATGCACTTCATAACTTCCGCGTTCGTTGAATTTAAACTTCCTGGCAAGCAGGAATATACGTAGGAAAACAAGATAAAACTGGAATGGAAATAGAACACCGGAATTGTTACTAAAGAATTTTATAATGAATTGGTTTCTTGATTGACGTAATAACAAGGCAATACTTTTCAAATTAAATTAAATTGCAATTTTATTTTTAAAATATATTAATGATTTCTTCAAACGTCGATTGTTGATAGAAAGTGTCTGTTATAGAACATATATGTGTTAGAGCAGTAGTTCTCAATTCGTTTTCATCGCGGGACACTTTGAATCTTTTCTTTCGATCGGCGAGCCACCAGGAGAATATAAAAGGAAATTATCTTTCACACTATATAGATATTGGGGGTGGGGGGGGTAGGGGGCTTATCCCAGATAAAAATTTTCTGATTCCATGAAATAGTCTTGAGGTAAGGGCTTTAGCCCCTCCTCTGGAAGAAAAAAAATTAGCCTCCTTTAGAAAAAAATTACTCTAGAAGAAAATTAGCCCCCATACTGGAAAAAATTTCAGTTTCTTATCTTTTGTAGTCGAATCAATATTTACTCTTCGCGGACTGCCTATTGAGAATCACCGTCTAAGGGGCTCGGCTCCTTAATTTTATCCTTAATAGTAGTTATAGTCGATGCTTTGATAGTCAACGTATTCAATGCTTTAATAGTCAACGTATTCGACGCTTTGATAGTCAACGTTTTCACGGTTTGATAATCAACATATTCGACATTTTGATTATCGACACTTTGGTGTATGTTTCATATTCAAATACTTTAATAATCAGTGTATGAAATGCTTTGATAGTGCACGAAGTATTTCGATAGTGCACGAAATACTTCGATAGTGTAAGAAATATTTTGATAGTCAATGCATAAAATATTTTGATAATCAGTGAATGATACGTTTCGATAGTCAATGCAGTTAGTAATCCAAGAATAATTTTATATGTCTAAAATTACTTTTAAAAATGATAATTTAATAATTCGAATCATTCATATTAAGAGGTTTACTCAGATTCTGCCTATCCTAATGATGATCCTCTATATGACGATGATCAATCATCTATATAAAAAATACGGCATTTAAGACGATAATCGCTTAAATTTTATAAATCATTCTAACGGTACAATTCTTTGTATCTAAAATTGGATGCTCATAGCCAAAGCTTTATATAATCTAGCAACTAGAAAAGTCCCACTAAACTACATGCCTACCATATCCTGCTAATACAATAGATTAAGATAAAAAATACCACGTATTAACATAAATCAATTTAAAAATACCATATTACCTGTAAGCTATTGTATATGAATTAAAAGTCAACACTTTTCTTTAGTTAAGATCAGTTTTGGTCAAATTGATCGAAAACCACAAAGTGATGAAGGTTAATACCAGAAGTCTAGATTTATAGTTTTTTAAATGTATTTCTAAATTCAGTATTGAAACTTTAAATTACTTACTTTAAATTAGTTAGAACTTTAAATTACTTACTCAGCTGCTAATGATTACATCTTTATTTATAATAATACAATTTATTTGGAATTTGCAAAATTCCAAATTTATTCATCCCTCTTATTAGGCGACATTTCGGATTACTTGACTTTAGTTAAAAATTTGTTTGATCTAACGTATTTTTACTCTATAAAAACCTCGCTAACTCGACATCACAAAACGGATTCCCGCTTAAATCAGCATAAATTCATTTTCGTTCGAACAAAAACTCCTTTATCCTACATTTTCAGATAGTTCATGTTCAATGCAAACTCAAAAACTTCAATTCAAGACTTCTTAAACGTATTCGAACACCACCTTTATTATGAAGAAGCCCACTTGTTGTAATGAACTTATTTGTGCATCACAATAAGTTGCTGATTCAAAATGCAATTTGGAATTTTGAAATTTGATATGAAAAATCAATATAAGTGTTTATATACTGAAATATTGTTTGTTTGTTTGTTTTGTGGTTTTACGGCTCAAAGACTACAATGGTCATGCTGCGCCGGGACCTACTGTTTTCCGAGGAATCCGAACCTCTTATGGCCTAGGGAACCAAACCCCGGACTACAGTGAGCAGTGCGATCTTTTATGAGATCTCTGAGTAAGCGTTCTTTGTACACTGTTGGGAGTCGAACCCGGATTAACGGCGTACTAGGCGAACGCGTTACCACACTGCGCCACCGCAGGGCTATACTGAAAAAAAATCAGCAAATCGCGTTCTTATTGTTTTAAATTTTAACTTGCTAGAAGTTACATTTTTTAATTCTCCTACCTCGATATAACTCTACATAAAGTTCTTAGCTTATGACGCCTCGGCATATCAAAATATATTTCATTGTATAATATTCTGATGTTTGAACAGAAAAAAAAATGCTAAAATTACATACCGTCGTACAAAATGATTACCATAAGGTAATTTCCAATATTTTTTCCCTAGTGTTAATAACTTTTGTCCAGTAATGTATATGTGAAATGGCGTGGCGAACTAAGTTTTTTACAGACAACATTTAACCCCTTGTTACCACTGCGGAAGCGATACCAGCAGAATGAAAATCCTCCATGCGCCAAAAGTCAACAGAGAAACGATTTGTATCCATTCCATTCTGTAAAATAAATTGTCCAAGACAACAAACCAAGTAACATATACGTTTGCTTGACACATACAGAAGTTGAATGCAGCTGAAATTCTTCGATCGCCCAGAGCTTACCCAAGAGGTTCCTATCCTTTTTCCCCATTGAAGAGCTTGATATACTAGCCCGGCCCCTGTTGGCCCAACATATCCTAGTCCCTAATGAAACCCGTGTTAGTATCGACATCCACTACAGATCTCAGAAGCCTATACACTTTCTCCCCTCCCACAGCGTAATGATTGGCCCCAGGGTGAAAATGAACTGGTGTTACTTTTAGCATGCACTTTCTCCTTTTTTGTCTCTTCGTTTTCGCTTGCGTCTTTTCTTTGCTTGTCTCCGGTTTCCTAACCCAATCGTCCCCATCACCCATTGTTTCACTTGTTCTCCCGTAACTAAGGAAAAGGTAGCTTTCCTTTTTCTATCCTTTTCCCAGTCCTGGCACGATGTATTCATTTTTTTGCGTTTTTTCCCCTCCTTTCGCTTTCGCGTTTATCTTTTCTGGGAAAGTTTTTCCTTTCCGTTTTTTCGCAAATTATTTTTTGTCCTTCCCAAGCGACAATTTTGCTTTAGACTCGCGTGAAATTAGGATAAAGTCCAGAATAACAGAATTTCTGCCATGTTTAGGTTACTGCTGAATGTCTATTCTGAAAATCTCAGATTATATATAAGAAATAAACTTTTCGTGAGGAAATAAAGTTGGCTGCTTTTATTTCGTCTGTAACTATTTACCTTATAAGTTTTAAGAGTTGTTTTAAGATTTCAGCAAAAGTATAATGTATAATTTGCTTTATAAAATTTTGCAATGCATAATATACATATATAGTCATTAGTGTTTATT
>QLNU02015360.1:79743840-79771734 GCA_006491805.2 Dysdera silvatica
AAAATTTCAGAACAATTGAATGATTTATTGCAGAGTTTGACCGTTACAAAAGGAGGAAATCAATAAGGCGTTGGTCCACCTCTGGCCTGGATGCAAGCTGTCACACGACGTGGCATAGACTGATAAAGATCCCGGATGGTGTCCTGCGGAATTTCTTGCCAAATTGTCTCCAACTGTCGGGCTAAATCGTCAACATTCCGGGATGGTTGCAATCGCCTTCCCATAGCGTCCCAAATGTGCTCTATGGGAGAGAGATCAGGAGACCTAGCTTGCCAAGGAAGTGTTGGGCAAGCTTGAAGACAATTCATAGCAACACGTGCAGTGTGGGGCCGGGCATTGTCTTGTTGAAACGTAAGTCTAGGGTGTAGCAAAAAGAACGGTAACGCAACCTGTGGTAGTATATCGTCTACGTACCGCCGTGCTGTAAGTGTGCCAGAAATAACCACCAAAGGGGTCCGGCTATCAGAGGAGATGGCAATTCAGACTCTAACGCCTTGTTGTGGGCATGTGTGGTGTGCGATAGTAAAGGCAGAATCCCCACGCTGCCCTGGACGTCTCCAAACACGCCTGAAGTTGTCATCGGGACACATTTGGAAACGGGACTTGTCACTAAAGACTATACGTCCCCAGTCAGCGCAGTTCCAAGTTGATCGAGCCCGGCACCACTGTAATCGGACTTGACGGTGTAAAGGCGTGAGAAGTAAGCGGCGTAACGGTCGGCGCGAGCGTAAATTCCGCTCTCTCAGTCGTCTGCAGAGGGTCATGTTGGACACATGTGTGCGGGCCACACTTTGGATAGTTGACAACGACGAATCCGGTGCTGTGACAGTTGCTCTGACAATCGCTCTGTCTTCCCGTTCTGTTGTGACCTAGTTCGACCGCCGCCATCCCGACGCTGACATCTGTCGTTGTTTACCCACTCTTGCGAGCACCTTCCAATCGCCGCATCGTTTCGACCCACATGTCAAGCGATTCTTCGATTCGTTCAACCAGCCACTTCCAATCCGGTAGCTCGACCTCTTTCAAACTTTGACATATGCTCATAATGGGAACGAATCTTTCAGCGAGGTATTATTAGAGTCGACGTAAGATATCCGCAGTCAAAATGCAACAGAAATTTTGACCACATATCGAGAATCGCTCCTTGTATACGCCTGATGAATGCGCAGTTCCGATGCGCTGGAGTTCCCGCTATTCATTCATTGGACACCAAATTTTAATCATTTGCATGTTCGGTCAAAATGTCTTTGCATACGAAATTTCATTACAATCGGACAACTTCTTGGTGCGTCGATTTTTTTTTTGTTAATGAGTGTATGTAAGAAAATTTTGCATATCGTTTTCTGAATAGATCTGTAGAATTTTCTTTATCTTCTTTTCTTTTGATTTTGATCCGATTTTTACCACATTATTTGAAATCAATATCACGATTTTTTTTACTGTTAAAATTTGTGTGCAAAAGTTTTAAAGTAGCCGTTTCTTCTTTATAAGGTCCAATCTAAAGAGAAAGCATGAATTTTTATCACTATAAAATGAAATTCCCGAAAACCATCTCTTAGTTAACTTCATTAATTTTTAAATATTGGTCAAGACACAAAGCCAGCGGGCGATATTTTTGCGATTTTTATTAATTTCGTAAGAATACCAACTGTGTATGTAACGTAGTTTCATATTAAAAAGCTTGATTAAAATATTTATGTTATGTAAAATGTTGTTTTGATATATGAAATGCTTGAGGGAGGATAGCAGAAATAGGCTTAAAGTATTAACTTTTTAATATGAATATTGCAAATGTTAAAACAAATAATGGATTATTCCAATTGTACCCTGATGACAAAAATAATAAATAATAGGATAAAACTCTATGCAATCTTTAAAAGTTAGGGTAATTCAAAGTGCACATCCTGTTTGAATTTTTATATAAACTTCGCCAAAATTTCTGCCCAATTGACAGACATTTCTCGTAGAATTGGGTAAGTGTTTACACAGAAATGGGTAATGTTTCACAAAGAATATTATTTCGAATGACACACTCCGGATACTTTTCCCTATAGATAGGTACTTGAAAACACAGCATAAATTTCTAAACTCATTATTACTTTAAAAATTTTGCTGAACACTGTGAAGAATTTACACACAATTTCCAGCCCTACTTGGTTATTTTGTGTAGTTAACTTTTATATATATATATATAAGATATATATATATATATTGAAATACAAAAAGCCACAATCCTAAACACGTGTCACATTGTCAGGAAGTTTCTAGACATGGCACATTAAGAAGTGATGTAAAAAGAGGCTTGGGAACATGGCGCTCTGCCCGTCCCAAAGCCTGTTTCCGCCAAGAATGGGCGAGGAAAACTTTTATATATATATATAAAATGAGGTATAAAATGCCATATTAAAAAGCGGTTTGCAACTGCGTACAGTAAAATTTTTTGAATAGGTTCTCTTATATGTGAATAGCAAAAAGGGAATTGAAAACATCAAAAGGTATGGATTTTTAATTACCTTGAAAATTTAAAAATTTTAAAAGTCCATGAATTTATTAAAAATTAAGAAATTAAATATTGTAAAAGTACATGAAAATATTAGTTCAGTCCAAAGAAGAAATGTTATTTAATGAATTTAAAAATTTAGAAAGTAATTTAATTTCGGAAAACGGCTTTTTCTTTTCTGTTAAATGCGCTTTTGATATTTTCAATACTATGATAAAGACAAGTAGCAGTTTCAATAAAGGAAATCTTACTATCTAAGCAAAATAATTAGACTAATAGATATAGTAAAGGTGTTTTAATTTTTGTAGGGTTGTTTAGATAAATTCGCTTTTTGAAATTTCTGCGAATTGCAGGTATTATTTTTCTTCGAAATCGAAGTTTGCTTTGAAAAAAAAAAAAATAAATAAAAAATTAGTGAACATACAGAAACGGAAAAGTGAAGTTTAATTTCCGCTTTACGACATTTCTGGGGCCAGACGATAGAAATTTATTGCCAAGGAAAAAGTTTCGCACGCACAAGTTTTCGACGAGTTTCTAGCCAATCACCAACCTCACCTGTTGTTCTAGCCATTTTTCGCGACAAACTCCGGGTAATTATGTTGGATGCAGTCGTAAAAATAGATTTTTCGCCCAATTTGTCGACTTTTGCTTCAATGCATTAATTGCTGTGAACTATCCTGGCAAAAAAATTTAATCGCTCGCTTTCACAAAAGAAAATAACTAGGGGGAATTCGAGTGGCAACGGATTTCTCGTTGCTACTTTTTATTTGTTTATCCTTACGCAACATGATACAAAAGCAGACAACCTGTTATTTTCACTACAATGAATAATTGCATAAGATGTTATACACGAGAAAATACCTTATATAATTATCCTTTTAAACCTCCTGTTTTGTAAAATTGTCACTTTCGTATAGATTTCTTAAATACAGGGTGTTCCGAAAACACACTATCAAAAGTATATAGCCGTGATCCTTGTGCAAAATGGACCATAATGGCCCTTTACATGGGGCGGTCGGAAATGAATATCCACGGAGTTATGATTTGAGAGGTGGGGTCTCTAATAACCAATGGCGCCTTCAAACCAAAAATGAGCCTTACTTTAAATTTGAAATTCGGCGCCAAATTGGTTGTCAGATGTTGAACATTTTTTGTGAGTGCCGGAATTGGCGATTTGGTCTGATAATTGGCGTATTTCATAGATAAAGATTTCAAGGTTCCTACGTAGGGCTGCAACTTCCAATTTTTCCCGAAGGAGCTCTATGAACACCGGGATGCCCCCTAGGTCCGTGGAAACTCTCTTGGTTCAAAATAAGAAGTTTAGTTTGAAAAATCAAATTTTCAAACCTCGCAACACCGATTAAGGAAGTTTGCCTAAGGACTGTTCCAATTTTTGCTACGAAGGGCAGGGTAGGCGATAGGAGAGGGAAAAGTGAATTGTACAGGGGCCCGGTACTAAAAGAAACAAACCCTCCGCCCAGTATACGTTAGCAAAATCCGTATACTGACGCCTTATCAACTGCGCTACTGGGACGACCCCTTCCACCTGCAGTTTAACCCTCTGACTGCTTATCCCGCGATTTCCACGGGTAACATGAAAGTAACAAAATTTTCTCATCCCGCGATTTTCGCGGGTATGCAATTTTTCCATCTATTTAAAAGCGCATCCCACTTTCCCCCCGTTTAACCGTCTATAATGCGTTTTCTACAATATTTAGACTTTGAGTCGTGCTTTGGTCAACAAATGGCGTTATCTTCGCCTAAATTTTCGTATTTGCATAGAGTTCACTAACTGATTTTGCAAGCGCTCCCTTTGTTATCGGTTTTTGTATTCAGAATATGGCTTGCAAGAAACGTTCAGCGAGTGGTTTTCACTAGTATATATGCTTTATATTTGTATTCTGTAAAGTAAGGGAGTTTTCAAGTATTACGTAAGAACCTTGTGGGGAGGGGTTGCCGTTGGTCTTATTTTCCTATGTTAGCCAATGTTAAATTTTGCTTACCCGGAGGGAGGGGGGATTGAAATGGCCAAAATATTGCTTACGTAATACTTGAACACTTCCTAAATCGTAATTTAATCAAGTTTTATTTTCAGAATTTTTGTTTTTATATGATTACTTTTAAAATTGATTTTTATGAAAGCCTGTTCTTATGCACAGGATTTATATTAAAAAAATCTTGTTTACAAAAATATACTACATATTTTAACTTTCAAATACATGGAGATTTGAAATATGTAATAAAAAAGATATGCAATTTTTGAAGCGACTTTAAGAAAATGATTAAGCAGTTAAGAGGGTTCAAATTATTTTGCATACTTCCATACAAATCGCCACCCTCCCCACCTCTAGGATTCATACTAGATCCATCAATGCCCTCCACCTGCCAATCATAAACTTTTATGCTCCGAAAATCCTTTTAATTTCGCTCATGATTTACAGCCAAAAGTTCGCCATTCCCGCCAAAAATTGGTGACCGCAAAAGATGGGAAATTAAAGGCCAAACTTTCAAATACAATTTTCATTGGCTCGAAATTGTTAACTCCCACATGCCACATATGCACAGCGAATAAGCTATCTTTTTTATAATACAGCCCAGATCCGGTCTATTGGATAAATACGTCCAGTTTGGGAATGCTTTTTTTTTCATCCGATTATGCTTTGATATTTGTTTATAGTCATAAAACCCTGGATATTCATTTCCGCCCCCCCCATATAAAGGTCCATTATGGTTCACTTTGCACAAGGAACACCACTATATACTTTTGATACGGTGTTTTCGGAACACCCTGTACTGTGAATTTAAAAGTATTGCATTTCAGTTTTTCAGTTCAATTACAGCTCGAAGTTCCGAGTTCAGACCATTCCATGAAAACAAATGATAGAGGCTTTGTTTGTGTATCTTTGCAAAAAAAAACAATAAATATTATTTGAAACTTATTAAAATTGAGAAAATATTAGTTGAAATTAAAAAAGATACATTAATAATTTGAGTAAAAATAATTTTAATGATGAAATTATAAAGCTGAATAAGCTAGAATAAGATCTTAGTACTTATTTAAAGTACCTGTATCCTTCAGAATATTTAAATTTCTAATTCGTTCTGCTTCTCGATCAAATTTTTAATATTACGTTATCTTCTGAGCTATTTTATGATTAAATGCCCTCATACAGCTTGACGATGTGGTTATTCTTTTGCCCATCTTATATTTTTTTAATTTATAAATCACGCAATGATTGACCACGTCAGACAAAAACATAAATGTTCTATTAAAATTTCCCCTTGAATATAAAATTTGAATTCCGTAACATATGGCCAGTCAACCAAAAGTACGCAAAAATTTTATAACTCCAAAAACAAAGAAAATTCATCGCATTGAAATGCGGTTTATACACGATAAATTTATATATTTATTTTACTATATCTGAAAACAGAATGTTGTAGTTCAAAGCTCACAAAATTGTAGTAATAGTATATGAACTGCTTATCTATAGACTACTTAGTCGCGAGGCGTTACTTTTTTGGCGCAGAACGACCCTTGCTATCCTTGCGCCATAAAATACAACCAACCAACCGCTAGACGTTGCCCGGGATGCGCCATTAGGAGGCGAGTCCATCACTACACCCGCAAATAAAAGTTAAAAATGATAGATCCTTTCTCCAAAAATCTTCGTCATTATGTCCAAGTGTTCCTCCTTGGAGTATTGACGCTTTGGTATATTTGGCGAATTCTGATACGGTTTCTGAATTGTACGGTTTCTGTACAATGCGATTTTAAATACCTTCGGTTCTCGAAATTTAATAAATATTGTAGTCCTACCTCCGACAAGATGTAGATATGAAAACTAAAACTAAAATAAAATGAAGAACGTCGGAAACTGACAAGCCGTCTTCATCTTAATGACTTTTTTAAAATAATCATTCACAAGAAGTTAATTTCATCTATTCATAAACTTTTTTCGAATTTCAAAAAAACAAAAAAACGAAAAAACAGTCCCCTGTGTCCTCTCTGTGCAAGAGATGAAATGATGGACCCTAATTACCTCCCGACTTGTCACGCTCTATCGTAGAAATATTTGCACGCCAGGTACCGGGAGGTCTGAGACTTGTTGTCCGCTCTGCAACACTCTTGATGCTCACATCTACGTCTTACCCCTAATCAACTCCTTGACCGTTTTAACCTTTTTATTAACATTCACTCTCTTGTAGTAATACGTGTAAACTTTCATCATTGGGAAAGAACTTCTGTCCGTACAGCCCGCTGCACTAAAAAAAAAACGTTCAAAGCTCACCGATAGGTAAAACATTAGTCATTCGAAAGACAATGGTCGAACTAGAATGTTCAATTTGTGAATTAGACTAGCAAGTGTTCAACATATTCTCCACTACAAAGTGTAACGCAATTCAAGCGATGGGTAACACTTGTGACTCTACAGTGCACTATATTCGAATGGATCGAACTCGCTTCACGCTGAGTGGAATTTTTCGGTTTCGACAACGTCGAAGGGCCCGATTGTAAAAGTCGAGGCTTTAAATACCTCACTATCGGAAACAGACTAATATCGAATATAGAGACGATAGATTTTGTATCGAACATTTGCTGATACAGAACCCAAATTGAACCCACGGTCGTCAGTTTCATTGCCTTTTGGATATATAAAGCGCCACCTATCAGTTTTGGATTAATTTTTTTCTATCCAAAAAACTCCCTCATTCCGACAATAACTTTGATGTAAACAAACCACACTTCAGTGCGATGCTTTTCAATTTTTTGTGAATTTTCAAAATGTTCAGATATTTGGTTCACCCTGTATAAATTCTAATTACGAAAATTTCCCCTTTCATTAAACCACTATAAAAGAAACTACGAAAATAATTTTGAACAGTACAATAACACATCCACACGAGTTTTATAATTATATTACTATTATTTAAAAAAAAAATTATAATGGCGGTTTCTTTTCCAAATTCCAGTAGTGGTTTTAACTTTTTTAATTTTCCATTTCTTATTTGGTCAATTCAAAATGAGGAGGAATAATGGTTACAGGTGTGAGGACTTTAAATTTATAATTCATTAATCTATAATTAACAGCAATATCAAATGATAGTAATTTTTGAATACTGTAAAAGTATAACGAATTTATTTTGAAACACTAGTTTGTTTAATAATTATACAGAAAATAATTTTCTCATATCTTATATGTAGTATGGTATATAAACTACATAATAGTTTATATATGTATATATATGTGTGTGTTTGTGTTATAATTAATTTTATATACTTTTATAAGAGAGATGATGAGAAAAAGTGTTAAATATATATATATAGGGTTTATATAATATGGCGGAAAAGAAGTTCACTAGACGGTTCCTTGTAAAAAAAATAAATAAAAAATGTCCAGTGCAATTTTTGCTTAAAATCCTTATTTAATAAGTTATTTCAAATCATAGTTAAACCAATAACAAGGCAAAGCCAACCCATTTAACATCGCTTTAATACAACGACACATGCGTTTGCGCATGTACGGCCCTTCTACGAAGAAAGATGAGAAGCTAAGATTTCACTGGTGTTTATAAACTTGTTTAGATCACGTGTTACTTGAAATTCAAGGGGTTGGAACTCCACCCAAAAGTTAGTTCATTTACGTCATAATTAATAGCAGACACTAGATTTGGCGATTTCTCGTGCAAAACCACTCATACCAGGGATGGGATGTATACGGATCGGAATGGGCTGTTTGCCACTAGGTTCAACCTTTTTTCTTCTTTGTTGTGGGGAAAATATTAAAATTAATAGTATTTTTCTCTTATTTTGTAAGTATTGTCGCGTACCAGTTTGGCAGGCTTGCAATATATTTGCTAACAACGGTATAGTAAAGTGAACTCTAGACCCGCGCCTCTGCCCTTGAAATACATAATCCGCCACTGTCCGCGACGTGCACATTTTCCGATATTTTAAACAAAACTAAAATTTGAAAGTCATTTGGTTTACCAAGTTTATTGGACACTACCGAGTTGTTAATGACCTCCCCCTACTCCCGATTTGGAGTAGGTTCATGCTGCTTCTGAGTTTGCCATAGGCTATTTCCTTCTATTTGGAAACTGGTAATTTTAATTGATCATATGATTAACTTTTTGCCTTATTAATTGCAAAATAATATACTTTCTTCCCCAAAGCACTTACTATAAGTTTTGTGGAAAATGAACAATGACGAACTGGGTCCTTTTCCTCTCGGGCTTTCCCTACTGTGGAGGTTATCAGTACGCTACTGCTGTCTCATGATATATGAATACAAAAACAACAGGATTAAATGCCGGGAAAAGGGGCAGATGGCTTCAAAATGGCTATTCCCCTTCCTTATTGCCGTACTTCTCCTCACTTTTCATAAAGAAATACCCCATGGCCATTTTCAACACCTGCCTCCCCACCATTGGTAAAAAATTAATATTGGCTAAAGTAGGGAGATAAGCACAACAGCCACCCCCTCCCGCAAAGATGCTTATGTAATACTTGAATGCTCCCTATGCCAAAAGATACATTTTTTATAAAGTTACCAGATTTAGAAAAAGATTGGTATTCAATTGGCTTTCTTTGGTGACGAAAAAACTTTCACTAAGTTGCCATACTTCGGAATTACAATGGCGTATTTGGACACTCAACTAAATTTTCGGGTTTGAACTTAACGAATAAGATCTGTTGTGCTTAGCCGTGCCTCTCCAAGAATTTCTTTGGTTTGCTTTTCTAATGATGGGCGTGTCTGGAGCGTGATTCGTTCATCTTTGGCCTTAATTATCTTATTAAATATTGATTTTAAGCAAAAATTACACTGGACATTTTTTATTCCTTTTTTCACAAGGAATCGTGTAGTGAACTTTTTCCGCCATTTTGTATACACCCTGTATATATACACACACACACATATATATATCATCATCATCATCATCATATTCAACCATTATCTATCCACTGCTGGATGAAGGTCTCTCCAAATGCTTTCCACACAAGTCTATCCTGAGCAATTCGCTTCCACGTCACCCCAACCTGTTTTCTTATTTCATCCACCCATCTAGTTTGAGGACGTTTTCTAGGTCTTCGGTGGTCTCTTGGAATCCAGTTCAGAATTTCTGTTGTCCATCGTTGATCAGTTCTTCTTGCAATATGCCCAGCCCATCGCCATTTCAGCCCTTTTACTTTAACAATGATGTCCTCTACTCTAGTTTGCTCTCTCACCCAAGTGTTTCTTTTTCGATCTCTCCTAGTTATTCCAAGCATGCACCTCTCCATGCTCCTTTGCGTTGTCTGTAACTTTCGTATTGCTCCAACTGTTAGACTCCATGTCTCTGATCCATAAGAGAGGACTGGCAATACACACTGGTTGAAGACCTTTCTTTTTAGACACAAAGGCAATTTCCCCTTCAGGATAAAACTGTTTCTTCCAAATGCACTCCAGCCAAGTTTAATACGTCTGTTGAGTTCTTTCATAATGTTGCCATCCATTGAAATCAGCTGGCCAAGGTAAATATATGAATCAGCAATTTCTAGCTCAATGTTGTCAACTTGTATTTTTGTTTCCTCTACAAAATTATTGAACATGATCTTAGTTTTTTGTAGGTTCATCTTGAGTCCAACTTCTTTACTTCTAGTTGAGAGCTCCTGTACCATGTCTTGGAGTTCTAATGGGTTCGTTGAAAAAATAACAATGTCATCAGCAAACCGCAGATGATTTAAATATTCACCATTTATTTTTATTCCCTTGTTATTCCAATTTATCTGCTGAAAAATCATCTGTAAAGCTGAAGTAAAAAGTTTTGGAGAAATGGTATCTCCCTGCCTCACCCCTTTGCCAAGTTTGATAGTTTTGGTATCTTTATGTAACCGAAATTTTGCACTTGCATTTTTATACACACGTTTCACCATGTCAATGTACACATCCTCAATGTCTGTTGATCTTAAAGAGTTGATGACTGCTGATGTTTTTATAGAGTCAAAGGCCTTCTCATAGTCAATAAATGCAACACACAATGGAAGTTCATATTCATGTGTTCTTTCAATTAATTCTCTTAATACTTGAATATGGTCCACTGTACTGAATCCACTTCGAAATCCAGCTTGTTCTCTTGGTTGAGCTGCATCTAATTTTTTCTGCAGGCGATGTGTTAGCACTTTTGTGAAGATTTTATAAATAGCAGGTAACAAGCTAATTGGTCGGTAATTTTTCAAATCCTCTTTATCACCTTTTTTATGCAAAAGAATTACTGTTGCAGAATCCCATTGGTTTGGTATGTTACCACTGTTGAGGCATTTGGTAAAGAATTTTGCGAGTATGTCTTCTACATGTTCTCCAGCTTCTTTTAAGATATCTAATGTAATGCCATCATCGCCAGGGGATCTTCCTTTCTTCATACTTTTTATTGCAAATGCTACTTCTTCTTTTAAGATTTTAGGAGCTGTTCCTTCGACTATCTCAGAGTCTTCGTTTAATCCACTGTTTCCCTCATACAGCTTTCTGTAGAATTCTTCAACTCTTCTAAGTATTTCTTCCCTATTTCTTGTTACAGTGCCATCCTCTCCTTTTAATGCAATGATGTGTTTCTTCCCAATAGACAAACTCCCTTTAACAACCCTAAGGCTCTTGTTGCTTTCAATGGCCTTCCTTACTAACTCACAATTGAATTTTCTTATATCTTCTTTCATGTTTTTGCGCAAAGTTTTGCAAAGTTCTACATACTCGATCCTGCAACTGGTATTTTGATTGTCCACCTTCATAAGTCTTCGCCTTTTCATGAGTTGTTTCGTCTTCTCAGATAATTTGCTATTCTGCTTTTTACATATTACACCACCAATTTCCCCAGCAGTTTCAATTATTGTCTTAACAATGTTTTCATTTGCTTCTGAGATGTCAACTTCTTCAATAAGTCCTTCCAGTGCAGAAAAGCGATTTTTTAATTCCAACTTGAATGCCTCGGTATTTTCTTTTAATTTCTTTAAATCCACCCTCTTACATACTTGTTTCCTAATGAGCTTCTGCCTTTCTAATTTAGTATTTAAGTGCACTTTACATCTCACCATTCGATGATCACTTCCAGTATTAAATCTGTTCAGTATGCTGCAATCTTCAATAATTGATTTCTTGTTTGCCAGTATATAGTCATATATATATATATATATGTATACACACACATGCACACAAAGGCAAATATGTTTAGAGATGCAGTAATGTAATATATTTCTAAGAAATATAAGCCAGGGACAAAACAAAATGTATTGAACATATTTATATTATTATATATATTTATATTATTTATTAATTGCTTATTATTATATATTTATGGTAAAATATAAAAGTATGCAAAATATATATCAAAACCATAGAGAATAATTTGCGATAATACTATAGGCGTAATTTTATATGTAGAAAGAAAGTAAGAGAGTGAGACGAGAATAATCGGGTCGGGGGAGGTGTCTGAAGGTATTTAATTAAAATTGATTTTTGAACCCAATGTGATAATAAAAATTTGACCAAGAATCAGAACAAATCATAAATACTGGAAAGGCTACAGATACTTTAAGTAGTACTAAAATTTGACCACACAGTCCAACACTTTTAAAGGCGAAGTTAATATAACTTCGCCTTTAAGAGTGTTTTTACTAAAATTGGTAAATTTCTTATTTTCGACTAATATTTTTTCATTCTGCATGTAATAATTTTCGAATAATATTTATCACTTTCTCATAAGCACGCACAAACTAAACTTTTCTTATTTATTTTCATGAGAATATCTGGAATCGAAACTGCGAGCTATAATTGAGCTGAAAAACTGAAATTCAATACTCTTAAATTCAAGACATATAAGAAACCTACACGAAAGCGACAATTTCACAAGACAAGTAGTTTAAAAGGAAAAATATATAAGCCTTAAGTATTTATCGTGTTCACCATCTTATACAATTGCTCACTGTAGAGAAAACAACGTGATAATCTGCTTTTGTATGATGTTGCACTTTTAAAAATAATCTCTCTCAACTTTTGAAGATAAAAGGATTTTTTGTTTAATGATAGGAATAATATTTTATTCAACCTTAATCATACATACTATATAACATACGTATAATTAGTGAATTTGTGTAAATTATCTACAGCTGGTGATATCCATATTAATCATAGAAATAACTTCTTCCTGATGGTTTGGTTGAAATATGCAATATTATATCCGTTAAAAAATGTTACATGGCATGCATGTGCAGTGGCAGTATCATACTAGTTAAGATTATAAATAATCGTATTCAATGGAGTTTCGGAGTTTGATTGAAGACAATAAATACCCTAACGATGAAAAATGTGGTTCTAGAAATATAAAACACGGAAAACATCGTTTTTTATGAAAATTTGAACTCGTTAGAAAACAATTAAATTTATAAATCGTATCATAAAGTTTAAATACCCGAATAAAGGATAATAAAATACACACATATTTTTAACATATTTAAACGTACTCTTTTGTACTGCGCAAATAAACCATATGAATTATACTACAAATAATGTGCCTGGTTTCAATTTTATCACAAGCCGAAAAGTGAAATTTTGATTCTGCAATGTAAACTATAAAACTATCCTTTTTAGTATCGGAAGATGCTAGATAACCTATAATTTGCAGCCCGTCTTTTTCTTTGATCATCTTCTCGCTTTTTTGCTTGCCTGAATCTGTTTCTAAGCATAAACTACGCAAGATAAAGTTTAAAAGCAATTTCTAAAGATTCAACCTAAGAAAAGAAAATTCGCTTTGCAACTTCGTCTTTTTTACTCTAAAGAAAAATAGATGAAAAGTTTCGTAGATGAATACATAGTAGTTTTTAAAATTTCTGTAAGCGAAATAATATTTAATACATGAATTTTATCGCTTTTGCTTAACTTTGTATTCAACTACACTAACAGCAATTTTTAATGGACGGTATATTTTTGTCCTAAATTTATTTGGGACAGGTAACTCACCGGAATTAGCAATAATGGAACTGCATGGAACTGGAATCATCTGGAATAAACAAGTTATTATTAATTAATAGCCAATATTATGTTAGCGGTGACTACATTTCAAGTGCATTTCGTGTAGTATATATTTAACAAAAATATATAATATAAAAAATTTTTGTTTATCTTTTAAGATAATTAACAAGAAGTATTATATGATAAATTTGTATAAGATAATATCGTTTTTTAATCTTTTGTCTTTTAAAAACACGTTAGTTCGACTGAGCATATATGCTCGTAAATCTGGTTTCGTTATTCGATTATTTTATACGCAGCATCATGTGTTTTTTTTTTTCCACCATCTTCGACAGAAATATTTTTATAAATTTCATACACAGATGCTATTTACCTTTTCGAATTACATTTTTATTTAATTTATCGCAACTCTAATCGAATTAATTTACAATTTCATGTCTAACAAATGTAAGTCGAAATGATTTTAGGATTTGATTTAAGATTTTGATGTTTTAAAAACTGCTTGACTGTACAAATGTTTATCACTAAGTCAAATAGTGATACACATACAAATTATCGCGGTTTAATTTTAAAAACATTGACAGCTGTTTCAATAGCATGTGGCTATTTTCGTCAGAATGTTAGAACTAATACGCTAGTTAATATTGCTAGTCAAGCGATACCATGCCATAGAACGTTTCTATGGTTTATGTTCTACAGTATGGCATCGTTTGACTATCAATATTGACTAACGTTTTAGCTGTAATATTCTGACGAAAATAGCCACATGCTATTGAAACAGCTGTCAATGTTTTAAAATTAAACTGCAACAATTTGTGTTTCATTTTTATTTATTTGTCACTAAGTTCCCACTGAGAAATTTCTTCTCAAGTCTTAAACCATTTTTAAGGACAAGTAAGTTCTTAGCTCCTGAAATAGACGAGACAATCCAATATGTTTTCTCTCTCTCTCCAGCTTATTCTTAGAACGGTATTATATGTGTAATATATCCAAATAAAAATTCAAATTTTCCTATTAAATTCATAATACTATTTACCGGCAATTCTTGTGGGTATATTATTTAATAAATTCAAGCAAATTTTAGACTTGCAATCATTTATACAATGATTCGCCCATACCTACAAATATAAAAATTTGATTTGAAGATAAATATCGTGTATAAATAAATATTTGCATAATTATTCTAGTCCTCGTATGCCCCAAAATATAAGGTACCCTTCACTATCATTCGTGAAGAGTCTGCACAAGTAAAGCCGTAACATATCGCGTGCGTTTGTCAGCCTAACGACCTACGTGAAATGCTTAACTTGTTGGCTGTTTAGATATATTCGACATGCCGGAGGAAATAATGCGCAGCGAAATCGTGCAGCTCTCACGTAAAGGACCTTCACATTTTTGAAATTGAATTAACCAAATTGTCAGTATTTTGAGAAGAAAATGATAGCATGGAGTTCAATAGGAAAATGCGAAAATCGCCATGGATTAAATTTTTATTTTCGGATGTCTGTTGAAGTGATGTTTCTGAGCGAAAGGTCTTTTTCTCTTTCATTGAACTGTTTATCAAAAACGCAAAAGCGTAGATCCTCATCAATGAACATAGTATTCTATTAAGATGATGCGGAACTTAAACAAATATTTCAAGTTACAAAAAAGTGTATTTTCATTAATAAAAAATTTAAAAAAAACATTCGTTTATTTTTTAACAACGAACATTTATTACTTCAACTAAGATAGAGATTTAATATGGGTAATAACAGGACAAAAAAACAGATTTTTGTAAAATAAACATAATCACCACATTACCCACATCTATTTCAGATATTTAGAAACATATTAGAAAGAACAATGACGGAAACAGCTGTCGTTCTTTAATATAAGAATACGTATTTATGAATTTGTTGAATCCAAATATGTTAATTTTCGAATTTGTATCTTGAATTCTAAAACGGTAAGAAACATTTAATCAACTTACAAGCCCAAAAATTTTTGAACATGCAATAAACCAGTAAACCGGTATACATTCTTCAGGTTTGACCAATTCAGATGTCGGCAAGATTTTTGTAAAGAAGCTAAACAAATTTTACATATTTTTAAAAAGGAGGAGAGTCATCTGCTGGAGTTCTGTGGCAACATAGGTTACGTAAGCATAAAACAGTTCTATATTTAAATATATATCTTGACCAGTTTTGTAGATTAATCTATGTTTTTAATATCTGCTGGATGTTAGGATAAAAAAAATTTGTATCATTTCCATTAGTTTTCAAGTCCGTGATTATGTCTAGAAATTATTTTAATATATATAATATTTCATAACTTGAGGAAAAAATTGGTCTTTTAGTGATATGCATTTCATATCAGTTACTTTACATTCGTATGCATTTCTTCTGCAAATTTCGATCAATTCTTTATCTAGTAAATTTCAGTAGAATGCGAAAGGAAAATATAAAATAGTTTTTTTCAAAAGGAGTTGTTCGTTCTAACTTCACAGTTATAAAAATTCTTTGCGGCCCCATGCCATTATGAATCTACAATAAACAGAAAAGAACACTTCTTTCGCAAATCTACTTTGCAAAAATATCAGTCGTATTAAAATGCGAGTTAAAGAAAAAGTTGCGAGTGGCAAAAATATTACACATTTTCAAAAGCTTTTATGTAAGCCATAAAACCTATCCAAATAAAAACAGTCGAAAACCCCCCAAAATAACGAAAGTAAACGACGTTGAAAATGCCTTCAATTAGGATGATGGGAAACTGCCGGAATTTTAACGTCTTGCGCGTTTACGAATGTCTGTTAAAGACGTTGGTCGCACACGCAGTTTTTTAACACCATCAGCACATAGCCGCCAGCTGTAAACAAACTGCAGAACACGTAAATTTTAGTCGAGAGAAATGGAAAGATAAACTAAGCAACAAGAATCCATGGCGAAGAATACTTTCTGATACAGGTCATAAAAGTCAAGAAATCATAAAATTACACTTGAGGTACGGAACATTATAGGTACCGTAAATTTTGATCCGTTACTTCTATGGAGGATTCCACGGCTTTCATGCCATCGCTAGGCCAATTCAAAGACAAAAGGATGGAGCGGAGATCTCTGTGGACTCGCTTTTATCATCCAATTAGCGCAGAATGTAAATCCATTGTGACTGGATGGGTTTATCGGTTATCTTTTCTTCTCAAATCAAATAAAACGGAGAACGAAATGGATGGATTATAAGATTGGGGATCTGCCCAAAGTGGCCTTGACGATTGCGAAAATGTCCTCGTCGATTTCAAATGACGTCATTCTGGAGTAGTTAATGACAAGAAAATGTACATTTTTCTTCCTGATAAATTTGTAGCAGAGGCATAAAAAATATTCTCATAAGACAAAATAAAGCAGTTAATTTCTTTTCGCACATAGAAAGAGATGTAGCAACAAATAAACATTGCGCAACGAAATGTTTATGATACATATGATATAATATAAAATAATATATATATATATGCGATTCCTGATGAAGAACCAAATCCTTGGTATTGTAAACCTTTCATTTATTTCTCTTCATTCTTATTCATTGGTTTGTATTTTTATTCTGTTAGTTTTGTTGTTTTTTAATTTATTTTCCCTATAATGGCGATTACGTGTCACAATCCTTGTAAGTATATGTCGTATGAAATATAAAATATACATATTATAACATAAAGAGTAGCATAAAATATCAAATGATATAGCCTATATATATGCGTGTACGTGTGTGTTACATCTATTCCTAAAACACTTGAAAGTATTTCAGCTTTCTCTCTGTAGATTAACTGAAATGAATATCTTCGATGGCTATTTTATCTGCATCGTTTACGATGCAGATAAAATAGCCATCGAAGATAGGATAGATTAGGGTTCTATTATACTTTTGAAAATTTCATCCTTCTTCTTCTGCAAAAGTATTATTTCAATAATTTCGAAAATAATAATATCCATTAGAGTTCTCAGAAAGTTTATAAGGGGAGTATAAGTTTATAATAGGTGAGACGGTTAAAAAGCTTCAGCTGCATATACTTATATGTACATAAACAAAATTGCTTCCCAATGGGGTTGCGACGCCCATCAACCCCCCATGCCTACGTCAAAAATATTGATGTATGTCGTTTTTAAAAAATAATAGCTGTAACAAGTAACTTTATTAGTGGAGCTTATGAATAATGTGCTAAAATCTTTTTCAGCCTAATCTTTATCAACGATACAATTAACTGTGCATATAATCTTTTCGAAAAGATTTTGGTGCATTTAAAATAAATACTTAAAGCCTATTTCCTTCGATAATTGTAATGAATGATTGTAATAGTTAAAGTAAAAAAAGTGTCTGTTTTCTTCAGAGTAAGTATTTGTAATTTAACGAAATCTATTTATAAAATCTACACTGATTATCTATAGAATGCAGTTAAGCGCTGGCATCTGCCTATTATTTTCTCATCTTCGAGCATATCTGTGCGTTTTTTCTATTGTAAGAGAATAAAAACAAATAGTGACTTAATAATTCTGCTTAGACTGATTTTAAACGCTTTTTCCGATGGGCGTTTTATTTTAAGGAATTATACCGCTAAATAATCCTCAAATCCTTTTCACCACTTCTTTGTGGAAATAAATGGCTTTCTTTTCCCTCTATTTGATATAGAATTGATCATGAAAGACGTCTACAAGTATCATTTGTTATATCAGGCTAGCTGTGTAATACAGTATATCAGTAATGACACTACTACTAATAATAATTTAGGCATAGAATTATAGACATAGAATTATAAAGCACAAGCAACGTAGCGGTGACACACATAACCAAAAGGACCAAATGCCAAGATCTCAAACACAAAATCAAAGAAATGTGTCTCATGAAATGTCATGAAATCTCATAAAAACATATCTATAATTGTTTCAGCCGCAGATACAATATCAACTACACTGCACAGAAATCTAGAAACACTTGAAATTGTCCCCAACACTTACATTGAGCCGCGTATGGCCAAAATCTTGTTGCACACGTTAAGCAGACAAGAAGTTCCTAGACATAACATCTAACTGCATTAAGGAACTTCATTGAAGGGAATTAATGATTTTCGACTAAAGGAAGATACACTGAAATATAGACCAAAAGTTGTAATCTAGGATTTCCTTTAAAGCTTGAATGGCTGTTATTGTTCAGCCATTTGGCGCAGTTATCAAGATCACGTGAATGGTAAATTGGCTACTAGTCATGAAAGAAAATTTTCTAATTGGCTGCATACGTTTTAAAATAAAACCCAATAATCAATGCCTGAAATGGGGTTCGGGTAATCATCGAAAATTACCATGGATTTCTCGATAATCCGTAATCTATAAACCTATAATCATTAGCACTGATTCAAGATTTGCTTCTTGGGAATCGGACGTGTCAAAGGCTATTTGCATAGAACGTGACTAATCTTGCGCTTTTTCAGAGCGATTTCTAAAGAAAATGAAGCTAAGCCTAATTAATTGAACGCTGAATTCCCGTTGAGTTTTAGCTATTATAATAAACAACCTTAGTTCTTCACGTGACTATCACGTCCACTTGCAGCTAACGCAATCAGCACAAAGTTTTCCTACGATTTCACTTGTGCCCCGTTATTTCTACCGATTAGGAAATCAGTGATTTTCTAAATTAAACCGAACTACACCCTGACGTATTTATTTCGGTTTGGCAAACCAAACTAGCAAAACTAGACGCCAATGAATCACTTCTAAAAAAGTGGAAACATCAATTAGAGAAAAAATACATATCCAAACTTATAATCATACTTTTCTATTTCGTCTGTCATGAACGAGAGAGAGAGAGAGAGAGAGAGTATGAGATACTTATAAATATCTCAGGCTAATGTTCTCAGAACCATTACTTTAGATTTGGACTCGGAAATAATCTATGAGATTTATGCTTCAATGTTTTTTTTTCTCCACAACTAAGCAATAATTTGGAAAACAAACCATCGCCAAAAAACATCTGCATTTGAGAAATCGTGCTGTTTGAGAAAAAAAAAGGCAGCCTAAACTGTATTTATAAAAATAAACGAATAACATGCTTCAAAATAAAAAGTGTAATACGATTATTGGCTTTAAAATATTTGCGATGAAATAAACATTGCCGTTTCAATTCATAATCTGGATGAAAAAATATATTTACAGGTGAAACAAAATCTAAACCACAATTTGATGAAAGCATGTCGCCCGGATTTTAAAACCTCAGTCATAATCGCAAACTGAGTGCTGCTGTTTTTTTGTTTTATTTTTAATTTGTTGTTAGACTGATTTTTTTCTTATTTTCAAAAATTTTCCATACCCCTCCCGTTGTACAATTAGGTGGATTATTATTTACAAAAACTTAATTTTGTAAATATAAGAAATAGAAAGCTGGAATTCGTAGGAAACGATATTTAATTTTAAAAATATTAATTATTACTTTTGACTTTGTTAGTAAAATCGCATTTACCATTTTTTGTCAAAAATTATTGCTTGGTCTCTAGGTTGATATCAAGTATTACTAAGCCATATTTTGGACATATCAACACTCCCCTGGTAAGCAAAAATTAACATTGGCTAACATAGGTAAAGAAGCACAACAGGTGCTTGCGTAATACTTGAACTGTCCCCTATGAGAGTGATGATTGCTGGCAGGGGATTCACAAATCTTTAAAAACAATCAAGTGATTTTGCATCAATGAAACCAATGTAGTTTGTTGTCCAATGGGGTGGTCTTGGGACCCTACTTTTCTTACCCCAATGATTTCCAAAAGTAAATGTTTTTCATCTATATTATTTTGAAAGTTAATTTAGTTTATATTAAATTAATTATTAAAATATATATATAATATAAATAAAAATTATATGCAATTTTATATATAAAACCATATTATGTCAACCTAATATCGTTATATTACTTCTGATTTAAATATCCCCTGAATGCAGCTCTGCTTGTGTTGGGTTGATTTACATATTTATGGCTAAGTGAATTTTATTTCAATATTATGACAGGACCTTTCCTGTCATAGTATTGGTATTCTGAAAAAAATGTTTCTGATAATTGGTGCATGAAAATGTCTGTTTGTTCACCGATGCGCTTTATAATTTCCCGTTGCTGTACAATAATGGACCTTCTCTCTTTGTGATTATGCAACGGTAACGGGTAATCCTTTTTTTGATTCGTTGTAAGTGTGCAAAGGAAAGTAGAAAAGTCTTTTAATACATTTATTAGAAGGAAGGTTAAAATCACCAAGGCTTTCTGCTACAGGTACTTCATGAGCCTTATAAAACGCACGAGAAGACAGTGTAAGTATTATGTACACTCTGTTATTATGAGCATTCACACAGATTTTAATCGTTCCTGCTCTGCATTCGCCAAGTCTTTATAGTTGAACAAAATTTAGCCCGTTGAATACTGTACGTGAATCGTGAAATTGAGAAAATCCATATATATTTGGTCAGTTTCACTGTTTGAATGCTTCTGGATATTACGGCAATGTCCTGGATAGGATTGTCGTCTTATTCTCTAGAATAGTGTCCTACCCTTCACCTTCTGAAATATTTGGTCAAGGATGATTTGTAGTGACTTAGAATGAGATAATAGGAGCCGCACTTCTCACTGTCTGACCACAATCTAATAAAGTACCTTTAATAGAAACTGAAGCAATGATTACAATTTAAGGCCCATGAAATCGACTTCCACCAATTATTCTCCGTCAGTTGCCTCGTAAGGGAAATGTGAAATATGTATGTTAATGGTTACTAAAGTTCGAAGGAAAAGTAGTGATCATAAGGTTATAAGTGGAATCAAAGGTGCATCAATCAGTATGCACGGGTTTTATAAACAAACGTTTTATTATATAAAGGAAGGTAAGTGTTTTAAAATTTTTATGGTAGAGTGTATGCGCGCATTGTGTAAATAAAAACCTTCTTTAAGAGTAGCAACATCGTATTTAATGAAACTATGTGTGAATTTTATAGTCGGAAGTAAAACAGTGAAAAAACATAAAGAAATTGATGGATAATTTTAAGGTCATATACTTGGTGTCATGACGCTTCTACATAAAATAAGGGATACACTTTCACATATGCGCACACACGCACACATATATTACACGTGTGTGTTTGTGAATTGACAATATTCTTCAAGAAGTTGCGTGGAGCGGTCCATTTAAATCGTAATCTGATAAAGGTATTTGGAAGTAATTTAGGAAAAGCTGAGATTGAAAGCGTTAATTTCGTTACGATCGATAGAAGCGAAATTAAAAAACAAAATTATGAAAAATGCCCTCAAAACTAAAAATTTAATTCTAAACTAAAAATTTAATTCTAAACTAAATTTAGAACTAAAGATTTAATAATTAAAGAGATTCGATTTTTCGATTTTATAATGAAGTTTTAGATATTGGTAAAATTGGGAACAAGCGCTAAAACGGAGGGAAAAAAGATTGTGGAAAATAATGCAACATTTTAGAAAAATTAATCTATAAAAGAATTTCAGTAAGCTTTAACTACTACTGCATATACTCGTTTACTTATGGTATTGTATCATGATTATTACAGTTAGCTTACAACACAAATGATAATGGTTTACGAATTTTAAAGATGGTTTTTGTTTTGATATGTAATACATCCCATCATTTTATCTCTTAAGTGTAAAATCCATGTGGTGCTCGATAATTATATTAAATATTAGTATAATCATTACAAAGCGTAGTTTTTGTGTTTAATAAAGCATACCGACGTCTGTTGTGTGGGTTAAACATATGCAGGTGCAAATAAAACCTTCGTAGTTGAGTGTTAAAACTTCGAGGATTCAGGTTCAAAGAACACGGATTGTGAGCGTAAATTGAAAAATGTTTTCGGGTTTGAATCTTTTACGTACCCATCTTTTAGATGCCTATGATCTGTTAAATGCAAATTATTCTTCATGCATATCTGGTACATACACTGGTGCTCAAAATCGAAATAGCGAACTAGGTACTTGCATCGTGATTTATTGATTCATTATGTATGATGTTTAAACGTTAGTTACGTTCGCGAGTGCGAAATCCACTGTATCGTATCACATAACAGGCATAATCCCAAAGTAATTACTGTTTGCCCAGGAAGTAGATGATTGACTGAAAAATTATCTTATTTCTGTCTAATTTTATATACTCAAATCTGCTTTCCAATGTAGTCGACTTTCCAATTGGAGCACTTCCCGGAAGTAAGCCACCAAGATTGATCACAGTCACAGTTTTATGCAACAAAGACCTTAGTAATGTTAGGAAATTGTACTGATAAGTCAAAGCACGTGAACGGAACACTGGACTCCGGACGAGCTGCGGCTACCCTTCACGTCATGAGCGTCTGCTTGCTTTGTTAAATATCTTAATCCATTTTCTCACTGCACCTTATTTCGTTTTGTCCATAAACCACATATGTAACGGTTAATTTCATATTGGCAAACATTCGTCGCATTCAAAACTCGATCAAAAATGTTATGTTCAATAGATTGATTGTGTTACATGTATTTAATCGACTTTCAGCTAACATGAACAACAAACAAGAAGTTTGGGACACTTCTTTTTTGAGGAGAGGGTTGTAGCTAAATACATGTGCATATAATAATAATAATAATAATAATAATAATAATAATTTATTTCTCCACGAGTTCAAAACACGACACCCGCGGAGGGAGACAGCAGAAAAAGGCCAAGAGAAGGCCTGACCAGCCCGCTGCCATCCAATCCGACAACCGCCGCTGGCGAACGCATCAAATAACAGGTTTAGTAGTATTAAATAAGCGAAATACAATAAGAGGTAACATTAATTAAAATAGATGAATTAAAAAATAAATTAAAATAGATAATATAGCGGATAAGAGTTATATACAATTATAAATGATAGTCAAGATATTGTACTATTCTATGCACAGAACAAAAACTATCGGGAAACAAAAATAGATTCAATTTAATTTCGAGGTACTAGTACTGGACTATGATGTAATTAATACTTTTGAGTAAAAACTTTTCTTCGACAAATGGCTAGTTAGTTTCTGCGCCAAATGGCTAATTAGCTTCTGCAGAATTTCATTTCAGTCTCATGCTAGTAATCAACAAAAGAAGAATTTGGCGTCCTTTCGAATTCAAATGAAAATAATGAACCAAACAAATATTGAAGAAGAATCCAGTATTGAAGATCGCGATCTCCTCAGTCCACACACGAAATAGGCAGTCCACAATGCCAGCCCAATTCCATGCTCATGTAGCCGGTGTCTTCCCAACACAAGTCATATAGTCGCCATCCAAACAACCATTCATCAATTCATCAAACACCGAAGATGGAAAATCAGGCCTATCTTTCAATTATAAATTTAAGCCGTTTGGCCTTTGATTTTCAGCCCTTGCTTTTCTCGGATCAACGTCTCTTCCCACTTGCAAACTTTTCGTTTTCTTTTCTCCTTTCGTTGATTGTTTATAATATAATAATACAATCGTACTTTAAATTCTCTTGTAATATTATGTAAAAATTTGCTTTGCGCACAAGAACGAATTTCCTATATTATATTAAATCTTAAAATGCTTGGACGCCAAAATCGCCAAAACGTTCGAATTCTTGAAAAAGAGCAAAAAAGACTTGTACACACTTCAGTTTATACAGAGCAACCAAAAGGAAGCTGGCAGCGAAGGGATGTCCAAATCCACGAGGCAGATATGTGGCAAAACGGAATTCAGAAATTTCATATTAAATTTTGCAGTTTTGATATCAATATTTTTAATAAATAGTTTTAAGAAATATCCCAGATACCTCCAAGGTAAGAGGTATACGAATGGTATTCGTGGTAACTTGTAGACGCGCCTGGTATATAACGTTCACCCCACTTAATTATTTCACCTATTAACATTTTGTGTTCATTAATTTTAAGCCTCAGTGTTCTTTCTACATATTAAAGTATCCATTAGGAATCAGCATTATTGAATAACCAAATAACGCTAATAGCGATTTTATTATTGGCTGTAGAATTTCATTGTTTTCGTTTATCTTTTTGTTGTTTCCATTTGCTCTAAAATATGTACGAATTGCTGAGACAAAAATCGTATTAAAAATGCATCAATAACAGCATCAAGCTTGTTGCACAACAGGTTGCGAAGTTTATTCTTTTGGCATTAACAATGCCCTTAGTTTCATTCAAATATTGCGCTGTGTTTTCAAAATGTCTTTTAGTAAAAACTTGTCATTAGAAACATGGGAGTTCTGTAAAGGTGCCAGGAATGAGATGTCTAATTTCTTCCTTTTTTTTTTGCCCCCTATAGAACTGATAGATCTAAAAAGGTACAGACTCTGGATATTAGTTATCAGAGAGATGGATAATTTGAGCAGATAATATTTGAATGTAGAAATTTTCAAGCATTTCATTATTTGAAACTTCTATATAAAGAGGAAGGGTCGGGGGGGAATATAAATTGAAAAAATTAATTCTATATCATAGATTTCTGACATTACTTACAGATCTATTTGACTATAACTTCAGTCTAACATAACTTCAGTCAGTCCATAACTAACAGTCAGAAACGAAGCAAATGAAATAAGCTTAAAACTGGCTTTGACTAAAAAGTGTTCAGGTATCCTGCCTGACATCGCTGCGGCCTACTAAGCATCAGGAATAACGAAAAGCTCCAAATTTAATATCACAGATAAAAAGTTAAACTCCCATATTTTTGGTAGCTTCGGCAGCTTAGTAGATAATAGCGTCATAATAGTCACTGCACAAGAAATAAGAGAGAAAGTTGGTCAAAAGTCTCTTTTGAAAATGCCCTGTACACCTTAGAATAATTAATTATTTCTGGGAAGTAAAAAAACAACGGTAAAACCTGTCGTTTTTCTTCCAATATTTGTAAAGCTAGATTATATTTTCAGACGTGCGTAGTTGTTGTTTAAAGAGTTGTAGGTTGAAATAGTTTCGTTTTTAAGAGAATATTTTCATACGAAACTGACTCTTTCCGAAGCTAAAATATTTTTATCTTCGATAAAATTATTCCTCAAACTTCTTCTCATAAAATGAGCATATAAAAGCCGTTTCTTAAAATTAATGGAGACCTTCGTGGAAGTAAACCAAAGCTGCTCAGATTAAATCTATATAACTGAACTCTAAATAACATTTTTTATAATTTATTAACAATAAAATTCATCGGCGAAAGACTGTTTCTCTTTTTATCAAATAGCTTCCACTTTAAGCTTTCTAATAAATATACGAAATCATAAGAACTAAGAAATTCTACAAAATTAATTTAAATTCTTTGGTTTACTTTTACCCTAAAAATTTAATTCAATTTCTCCAATGTCGACAACAAGTAAACCTTTCTTCTATGAAAGATTCTTTAGTGGCCTCTCCTGTAGCAAATAGCGATGGGATACATTTTTTTCAGGAGCTTGAAAATGATAAATAATAGGAGGTAGGATCAAAAACCTTTCGAACTAGAAAAGAAATTGAAACATCAATTACTCGACTCCGGAGAAGTTCAAGCAATAGAAATGAAAGCATGTTTCGTTCCAAAGGCATTTTTGGGAAGACGTTAAAATTGAGGAGAGCAAATAGCTGATCCAAGAGGATTTTTGTACTCTTATCATAAAGACCAAAATTTAGAGGAATCAGTTTGTGGTCGATGGTATCTATCACTGCCAAAACACACGAGTTATATCGACAGAAATTCTGGAAAAAACATTTCTCAACAAAAAAGAATCCCTATTTGAGAATTACTCTTCAGTAAACTGCAGAGAAAAAAAATTATTCGGGTATTGTAAAAAAAAAAAGGAGAATTCTATCAAAGAGTACAAAAGAACTGGCTGAACGCTATAACCTTGATATAAAATATCGAGAGTAACTTTATATAGCTCAGCATATAACAAAAACTTTAGACTACATTGAGAGTGTGAGATATAAAAACGTTGCCTCTATGAACTGGAGATTCTTTATATCATACTGCGTAGGTTTACAGTCGCCCATTGTTGAATTCAGTGGTTTCCGTTCGCCACCGAAATTACGAAAGTGAGCGCGGTTGGATTTCGCTAGGGTGTTATTTCTCCAAGGGCGGATCCAGGATGTTGTTATGGAGGGCGGTTTCGGGGGGCTTACACAGGGGAAAATTTTACTTTTGGACTATTAAATAGTTTAGGTAAATGTTGTTATATTACTAGCCTTCCTTTATACTCACCAAAATATTTAATTTACGACAATGAATTAAAGCTGGGCTTTTCTTTAATTAAACTATATGGTTTAGGGTAGATTAATACAATAACCAAAAACGATAATTTACAATGTAATTAATAGAACAACTTTAAATTTAAACTACAAAAACATCGTAATTATTTTACTTTTTTTATAACAAGCAACTTTTTAAAAAACTTGAAGTTTATAGTGCAAAGTCGAGCCATCTTGGTTTCTTTGAAAATTTGTCAATCACTTTATTTACATCAATATGAATGTCTCTGTGAGTGTTTATTAAAAGTCTCTTCTGTCATCCGCGTTCGAAGCCAAGTTTGAAGGCGCTTCAACGATAAAAAACTACGTTCTGCTGAAGCAACACCTACTGAAAACGTAGTTTGAAGGGCGAGAAGCTTGTAGATTCGTGGAAAAACGTTTGGATAGCATTTTTCCAAGACTTAGAGACTTTGGACACCAGTATAAGACTTTTGTTTATTACAGTCATAACAAACAATGAACCAAATATTCTTCATCGTCTCCATTTTTTTCCTATTAACCCCTGACTAGGGGGACGATCGGCCCCTCGCTGAATCCGCCCTTGCAATTCTCAAAATTCGCTGTGAGCCGGTGTGAAATTAGTTGCTTAATGTGGTGGCCCCAATGAATGACTGCCAAACAATTTTACCCATTACGGCATTTCGATTGTTGGAAAACAAATGATCGAAGGATCAAACGGTGGGTGGGCGTTCAAAAAAACGAATACAGGCTATATAAAAATACCATCACTACACAACTTTCCATTGTGTTGCCTATGCAGTACAGGTGTTTCGAAAGCACCGGAACAAAAGTATATAGCCGTGATGCTTGTGCAGAATGAACCATAATGACCCTTTACATGGGGAGGTCGAAATAAATATCCACGGAGTTATGCATACTTTTATTTCGCAGAGGCGGGATCTATAATGACCAATGGCGCTTACAAACCAAGAAGTTGTCTCCCCCGAAAATTTCAACTCCAGCGCGGGGTTGCTAAATTGCCTCGTCAAACAGCTTTCCGGGCGTGTTGGCATTTTTTGTGGTTGCTGAGATTGGCGACTTGATTTTATAATTAGCGCAATTTCATAAAGATTTTAAGGCTCCTACGTAGGGCTGGCAACTTTCCTCAGTGGTGCACTACGAACATAGGGGGCCCCA
>QLNU02015360.1:79794383-79812397 GCA_006491805.2 Dysdera silvatica
TTGACCATGTCCGGCATATGAGGTACAGGGACTGTGCGTGAACGAACAAAAATGAAGCTTACACGATCATAGTGCCGTAAACCACGTTCTGCAAGTACGCATCGTTTCACCTGTCTTCACCACTTGCCTTTTGGTGTGGCAAATTTTATTCCCAGCTGTGTACATAAGGTATTGTCAACTTCCGTAACGTACAAAATATGATCATATCCCTGCTGTATAAAACATTGTTAATAAAATTTGCAACAGAACCGTATTAACTAACGTACTTTACAAAACGCATTCTGATTTATAGAAAAGCTCAAGAAAATGTCTGTCTTGAGAAAAATCAATCTTCGCCTTGCTTTAATTGTTTGCTTTATTAAAAGTAATTAAATGGGACAACCTAGCCTTGAAATGTGTGACATGTCTCTTTTTCTAAATTGGCATTAAACCTTGACCTTGTATTATTTTTAAGCTGAAGTGGAACGTAACCATGTCAGTTACCATAATAGAAAATGTATACGTAGATCAACTTTTGTCTTTTACAAATAAATAGCAATACGTAATTGACACGCGTCATTTTTGAACATAGCGAAATTAGCGAGAATGTGTGAAATAGGTAATATTCGAAAGGAAATTTCAATCGCTTAATTTTGACATGAACGTCGTCGTCAATTTCATTTAACGATTTTTCTAATTCAAGTTGACAGATTTAATACAATTTCCTATGTGGCATTTCATTTATGGTGGTTAACTGTTTGCGTACCTTAAATAACTCTTATGCAATAATAATGATGCAATAATAATAATTGCAAAATACCATCAATGTCACAAAAAAAATTGTTATTTTCTTGTCCTGGAGCTACAGTTCTTGAAGGGTCAAGGCCTTCATAAAAAATACTTGCGCGAAAAATAATTTTAAAGTGCAATTATCAGATAAAAATTCATAAATTTTTTCGTCTGTATTTAATGAGGCAAATATAACGGAATCGTGCCGTGATATAGGCAAACGCATTAGCTCCATGGTACTGTAAGTCTCAGTTTCATTTGAGCAAATAAAATATTGTAATAGACTTAATTTTAAAATATAAGCTTTACTAGCTGTATTTTGAATTTAAAATACCCATCTATAAAATCATGATAAGATATTGAATTTTTATATAAAATGAACGAAATATTTATTGAGATCAAATTGCAAAAATGTTTTTCTAACACTCAATATCCTTTGCGTTAAGATACAGTGTTAGTAAAGTATAAGAACAACATACAATCGAATGAAAATATACTTTATTTTCATTTTATCAAAATGAACTTTTTGATATTTATGAGCTATAATATCACATTTTACAATAACATCTACAAAACATAAAACAACAAATATGAAACTTACAAAAGTTGACCTCATAAAAATTATCACGAAAGAAATATAGAAAAAGTATAAGGACATATTCTAAATTACATATGATTTCTCTTAATAATCAAGAAAACAATCTTTGTTTTCAACAAGCCGAGAGGTCATCGATGCTGAAAATTCTTTTAAAGTGTCTATGGTAATGTTATTCCAAGCTTGTTCGATAGCTAACACAAGATCCGGTTTACACTGATATTGTGTGCCATTTCTATAAACTTCTCAAGTTAGAAGGCCCCATAAATTTTCTATAGGATTCATATCTGGACTCCTCGCCAGCCAATCAAGTAAATTTACTGAATTGGCTTCAAACAAGAGTTTTGCACTCTTAGAAACGCGTATGGCAGCGTTATCCTGTTGGAAAAAATAGTCACCTGAAGTCATTAGTGGGGCCTCAGGTAACAAATTTTCACCGAACATATCAACATATTTGTCAGAGTTCATTTTGTAGTTGATAAAGACTATTGGAGTGGTTCCGTTTGCTGCAAAAGCGCCCCAAATCATTACTATGTCCCCACCGTTTTGACGTTTGGAAAAAACTTCGTTGGTTTTACGCAGATTATACCAAAAATAGGGACAACCGTCTGGCCCATCAAGGTTGAATTTCTTTTGTCTGAAAAGGTTACATCATTCCATTTTGGACCGATAGAAATGTTTTTTTTTTTGCAAAGTCTGGTCTTCTTTCTGTATGTTGTTTTGTAAGAGGCAGACGTGACATTAACTTTCCATACCAAATATTCGGATGTTTATTCAAAACATTTTGAACTGTTCGTGTGGAACATGGTAAGTCCAAATTTCTTCGAACTTCATTTGTAGTTTCTTTTTTCTCGCAAGCTTTTCTTACAACTATTCTTTTCTGTCGATGCATTAGAATTTCTGGTCTTCCTGTTAGTTTATTCATTCCATACATTTCAAATTCTTTTAGAAAATTATAAACTACACTTTTAGATCTTTTAATTTTTTTCGAAATTTCATGGCCACTCAATCCAGATTCTTTAAAAGCAAGAATTTTCCCATTTTCAAGGACAGAAAGGTGAGTTCCTTTTGGCATCGTACAAAAATAGTGCAGAAATTAGACAAGTGTGAATTTTGTTTAGAAACCCAGTCTTTATATTTGAAATGGTCATTTTATGTTTTCAAATATGCAAACTTTACTATAATTTTAGATGAAAAATCAGTTGTCCTCATATTTTTTTCCAAGATCATATGGGTTTAAAATTCACAAAGTAGATTTATACCTATCTATTTTGGAAAATTTAACTAATTTACATGAAAAATAACTTAATTTTATCATGTTTTTCCCTAAGAAATTTGCATACGTTTCCGTCTAAAAGATTTCTAGATTTGGCGGGTTTTCGCTTGTCCTTATACTTTTTTCGCGAACTGTAGGATCTTGTCGAATCATAGTACTAGACTATTATAAATTGGAGAGCAAAAAGGAATTAGTTCGACGTCCCATCCCCAAGGAAAGTGGGATGTCAGAAATTCATTTTTGTAATTTGTAGTCCGAAAACCTTTTATTTCTTTGATTTGAATTTGATAGAAAGATTCACTATTCTATCAAGATTTTAAGAGAAAAATATTAACCACACGCGTTTAGTTTGAACGCAAAGTAGTGATCCTTGAATACGTCCCATCATATTTAATAATAATAAACTAACTAAGCTACGGGATGTGGAGTTAAACCGAATGTTACTAACCATTTATTTGGAAATATATGCCATATAAGAAACGAAAATTGGAAATATATATATTCATTACACATAATCTTGCATGTAGCGAGAGTGCAGGCTACTTGAATCTGGGCTCCCATAAAAAAATAAATATCAAACAATTCTTCGAGAGAGTTTTAAGTTAACAAATGCCATACGAACCAATCAATTCCTCGAACATAAGATAACCGCAAAAAAAAAAAAAGAAAGTATATCTATCCCTTTATTCATAAGTTTATTGATTTTGAAACTGAAGTATTTCTTATGCCCAGTGTCTCTTTACCCCAAAGCAAGTACTCCATGCTTGATTGACAATCGCTGCCAACGAGACACAACCGAAACCGGTCCTTCTACAAAGTACATGACGTGTCTTGCGAAGGCATTTACACGGCGTCTACTGACACCTTGGCAATACTCGTAACTCCCCACATAAAATACTATGTGCTGGAAGCGAGACTTGTAATAAGTTACCGATTTCTGCTCTACGCCGTATAGAGTAACGCATGCGTACAATGGCGGACGCATACTTTCATTTTGGGGGGGTCAAGGACAGAATTTGCCATGGTCTTGGAATAACACCCTTCATTTATCATGAAAGTTGGAATTTTTTACAGTGAAAAAATATATTTGAGGGGTCATGACCCCTGTGACCTCCCCGTGTGTCCGCCCTTGCATTCATATAACATACCGCTAATCTTGCTTCGACTCCAAAGACTCCTCGCAAGGGAAATAATGATATCACGGCGCCTAGTGGAAACGGAACCCACAATCAGTTGATATCCGGCCAAGTGCTCTTCTCCCGAAGTTCCCTGCCTCCGTGAAATCATTCTTTTCTTTGCAAGCAATTTATCATCTAATATTACCACATCATCGGCTATGATGAGAAAAAAATGTCCGGACTTTAAAATACTAAATGTTTAAAACCTGTTCATATCCATAACGCATTCATTATATAAAATGAGTTATTTTCATCATTGCAAAACAAAGAAAATGATTTCGTGTATAAATATCTTAAGCCGCTATTGAATACCTGTAAAAATACGCTTTTGAATGTCTCCGTTTTGCAGTTGGATTCGCTACTCCGAAAAAAGCTTAAAATCGACGTAGAACCACGTACTGCCAAGTACATTATACATGTAGAAATAAAATACAGGTTACCTCGGAAAAAATTTCTATGCAAAAGGTTAAACACTGGTAAAACAGCAAATGTAAAAGATCATCCAAGCTTTCGGATGTGTCAGCAGCAGATGAATACTCCTGATGAAGGACTGCTGCTGATGCATCCGAAAGCTTGAGTGACCTTTTTCATTGCTAGTTTACCAGTGTTTAAAACATTTTGTATGTACATTAGACATACGTAAAAAGTATGTATAGCATATCGTTTTGTTGATAACATCTTAACAGTGTTATTTATAATATTTAGGACGCGGAAAACGTTTCTCAAAATTCGTTCATATTACGATGCGTTCGTGGTACCTGTTAGAGTTGAGATTTGCCTTAAACACATTTATTGCAGTGTAAGTTACATTTCTTCACCTGAAAGGCAATATTGATCGATCAATTTGAATAAAATGTACTAATTTTAATGAAAGTTCGCTTTAATTTTAATGAATTTAAATAAAACTGGTGTATACACACTTAAATATCGGGATAATATTTCGACGTCTCATCGTTCTTTAAAATATTGTTCCCCAGGGCAGATTATTATCCCCTTAATTGTACGACATCAGATTCCAGTAGGAAAAATTAAATTAAAAATCTTACATTCTTAAACTTAACTATTTCACAGTCAGATATGAAAAATCCCTAGAATGCATTACAAGAAGCATATGTACTTGTTTGAACATGTGGTAACTTGACAAATTCGTTTCTGCTTATGTGTACAAAAAATTACATTTAGTAATTATTTTTGGATTCCTATGATTTGAAATTTCTTCTGGCGATTTCTATTACTATTTTAATTAAATAAGTGTTGTTTTAAAAAGTATCATTTTATAACACCTGATATTGCTCGAAAATATTCAACATCAAGTGTAATAGTATCAAGACGTGCTTGTCATTTATTCCAACAGAAAAATTTTCATAAAACCTTTTAAGCAATATGAAATGTTGATTAATGATTAATTGATGTAACTCTCTATATAATTAAATATTTCCGATGTATTAAAGCCTTGCACCGTTAACAGATAAAACTACGCAACAAGTGTTTATACGCCAAGGGCGGTGAAGTTGATAGTTTACCTTCACTTTTGTAACTGGATTCGACAAAGGCAGTCATTCACTGCCGAAACGATCGTCATCCACCTAATTAAATAATTTTAACTGTGGTAGTCGTGTTTAAATAGTTTATTAAAGATTTACATTGTGGTACCGCTAAATGTTGTTGGTGGTAGAGAGGAGGATGTAGGCGAAAGAGTGGTGGTAATAAAAGAGTGGGGGTCTGGCGTCGGTTGTGTCAATAACCCAGGTTCGACTCTCCTCCGAATTGTAAAACTCATTCCATTTTTCTGCCTTCCGTAGTCCGAGGTATAGTTCCCATGGCAGCAGAGCTTCAGATTCTTCAAAACTGTAGGTTTTCAAAACTCAGCAGGTCCGTTGTATCTTGCGCCGTAAAAACATAACTTCAAATAAACAAAACATTTGAAGATATATAGATATTGAAAAGATGCAGCGTCCTATCCAGTTAAAATAACATTTATTGATACCTTAAATGACTATTTGTTGTTGTTGTTTACTTGTATGTTGTATAAAAAAATATATGTTGCCAAATACGGAAAGTGGAATTATATATATTTGGAAAACATCATATAAAAGGAAACAATCTGGAATGTTGCCAATTTTAGAAATCGAACTTAAAGTTGTGTTTCTTGGAATCCTTAGTGGCAACGATAAAGGAAGCCCGCAAAGTGACAAGGTATTTCTATTGTGGGGACCTACACATTCTATATGCTTTTTTTTACTTTGAATCTAAAATTTAATTCATTTCAGAAGTTGCTAAATTTACCATATTTTTACAGAGAATTGTATCTGCTGCGTTTACAAACGCACTCGTCAACCACCATTAGTGAAAATGGAAATTAGAAATAATGTGTCCGTAATTCCCAAGGTATCACTAATGCCTAGAATGGAAATAAATACTTTCTTTTCCATCTCCTGAAAAATGCATCTGTTTGTTAAAGTGATCACACGTGTCTGCCAATTTCCAAAAATGTTAATATACGAGGTTGAACCTCGAACATGTTTATCTTATTGGTACGAAAATTCCTTTCGTAACAAGAGCAAGCGTGATTTTTTCAAATATAGCATATTAATATTTTTCGATTGCTGAGATTTCACTGGCAAGTTATCGTTTGGGGCTGTGCTCCGAAATTTATATTTGTTCTCTCGAGTCAACTTCAAAGAGCATTGCGTTCTTAAAAATAGATGGAAGCGACTTAAAATGAAGTCCGAGGACAACTGTTTCTGAGAGACAGAGCTTTTCTTTAAAACGGAACAACGTGAGGCAGTATTTAATGTCAGTATTATGCAGAGCAATAATAGGTTCTGATGTATATCAAATACATATTGGCTTGACGGTGCAAAGCATTTAAATTTATGGTGAGCTCTGACGGCATTCTTGTGAGAACAACGGCAGTTAGTTATGCAAACTAGGGAAAAAATGACTTTCGGAATGGTACGTCATAAATCACTTGAATGGAAGGAACACCGCCTGTGAAAAATTTATGTCCAACAAACGGAGCAGAGTGAACTGTACCTTTAAAGAAAAATACTTTTGCCCATCGGGAATTAAAATATCAAGTTTAAAGAAAGCCCAGTACCACCTTTAGCCATAGTGCCAAATGATATGCATTGAACTTCGACCGTTAGCGTTGCGGTGCTCGCGGGGTGCTCATGCAATTGTTTGGGACAAAATAGCTCTCTTTGTCGAGCGATTAAGGACAAACTGATTTTAATTATATATCTAGAGGTGCAATTTAATAGTGATGCATCTATATTTATAGCTGCACTGAAGGCAATATATTAAAAGTTTCTACTTCTAAAAGAAGCGATCCATTGTGCTTTTGGATTAAAATGTATTTTTAAAGTATTTAAGTGGGATTATGTGCAACCAGAGATTTATCTTGTTTTTTCATAAAATTCTTGTTTTTTCATTAATTCACGTGCATCTGCAAATGTAATTTTAAAGTATTGGTGTTAGTCAGCTTCATATTAAATTTAATGTTGCATCAATTGGTTTTGTTACCATGGTTTCATTTATTTCTTTGGTTTTACATCCTATGACTGCACAATAGATGGTCTGGTGCATCAAATGACTTGTTCGTGGACTTAGAGATACGAGAAAGGTTTGCACAGAATCACATGGTCCAATAAGTTCAAAGCCGTAGACAGGGATATTGCTGAGGTTACTAATAGATTAACAGTTTGTATGTCACATATAATTGTCACATTGCTGATCTCATTAACACTCGTTCATCATTATACGGGCGCAAAGCATACAGTTACAAAGGACTTACAAATTTAAAGTTGCAAATAGTTAAGTTACCGATATGGGAAAAGTATTCACATGCACATCATAAGAGAAGTGTATAGTTTTAGTGGTTATTTTTCATTTAATAGAGGCCAAAAAAGGTACTGTGTTCTTCATATAAACTCCAAATCTTCCTCGTATTTCATATTAATATAAAGTACCATATCTCGGGGCTACTTAAGCCGCTGGGGTAACTTAAGCCATTATGCTGGGTAAATTTCGGACACTGATTCTGGCAACACTGTTTTGAGTTTGATTGTTAACTTTCATGCCATCAATTCCATATTTTGACGAAGCTTTGGGCCACATATTTTAATAGTGTGTATGTTTTAAAATTAAGTTTATAAACCTTTATTTGTATTTAGGATAATTTCGTCATAAATTTATACAGTCCATAACTTTAATCGCCAAAATCACATTTTTAAGTTAAATTCACTAAAATCATTTTTAAACATAACCTCAAACAATACTCTTACGGTTGTTATACTTCCTAGATTATATTTCCATTTTGTTTTGTTTTTTTCAATATTTTTAAATTCATTGTTGCTCCCTGTACGGGGTAACAAAGGCCACCAAACAAGAGTGGTATTTGGTGTTCTCACCTAGGATGAGGACGGTGTCTCTTTTTCTCCTAAACAAAAACAGCTCTAGTTTGAGCATGTGGCTACTTGGGTGTCGAAAATTATTGAGTAAAAATAAATTCCCCCACGAAAACTCACAAAAATCTCGCCCCGGAGGCTTTCTTGTGTTGACCATATTTGGCAATTGTGTTATCCCTGCGGAGGGTAATAATACCTTAACATCTTTACATACGGAGAAAGAGAGCGTTGTTTCCTGTCCTCATTCGTCTAGCGGTCCAAGACACTCCGGGCTCAACTGAGGGACCCTGGTTCGAATCCAGGAGGAGGACGGCGTCTCTTTTTCTCCAGAAACAAAAAAAGATCCATCTTGAGCTATTTATACATGAATGTTGAAAATTTTTGTATAAAGCCATTATGCTGGGTAAATTTCGAACACCGATTTTGGCAACACATGTTAAATTAAACATCTTGAACCCTTTTATTGTAAATTAAACATCCGAAACACTAAAATGTAAAAAAATTTACTTTTTACTTTCATTTTTACTAATAAATATCTTGAGCAGTATATCTACATTTATTTTAGCCCTTTATATGGATTTTGATACCCCATCATCAACTAACCTAAGTCAAACATTGAATTCTTCTGCTGGCTTTAGTTACCCCATATTGAGAGGTAACTTAAGCCACATGATTTTATTTTGTTTTTCTGTCTTTAACATACATGTTGTAGAAGACTTTCATACATCTGAACATAGAGCGTAACTGTAGACCCAAGTTTTATAATAACTAGTTAATCTCTAAAGTAAATGATGTTGAATTCGCAGATGTTTTAAATTGAAAAGCGGTTTAAGTAACCCCGAGATACGGTAGCAGTTTCCATCTTGGGTAGGAAACAAAATTAACAATGACGGAAAAGGTAAATATGTTGCAGTCAGGTGTCGGCGAAGGATTGTAAGACATAAGAATACCTTTGCCGGAGAAGGATCGTGAGACGCTGTAAGAGACGGGTTCTCAGAGCCTGTGCCGTTTTTATAACAGTGACGTAATAGAGTTAAAGTGCGACAACACTGTCGCGGAGTGACTGCATATATTGTAGCGTGGCGAGAAATCGCCGCAGATCTTTCCATTCTGCAGAACCTTTGGAGAGCTACGATCTTGCTTCATGCAGGTCGCTACTAAGATTCTACTAAGATAAGCTACTGATTGTTCGTTATATAGTAATACTCCTAAAAATTTGATTTTTTTAACATGTTATGTTTGAACAAATAAAAGTTGTTTTTAGTTAAAGACTGCTAATCTTTAAAAAGCTGCGCATGCTATTATTTTGTTCTGGTGGTGATTGTTCAGTAATCTTAGAGGCTGAAGACGCAATGCAGAGTTCTAATTCTCGTGTCGACTTGCAAGGGAGCCTATCCCGATTTTTTGCTTAGGCATCCAGCACAAAGTGCCAATGGAAGATAAAGTTTATGCAACAAGTTGCAATGAAATCAGAACTGAATTTAAAATTTTACAGTTAAAAATAATAATATATCCCCCACACGTGTATTAATATATAGTATAAATTGAATATTTTAATTTTTATCGTAACTACAGATTTTCTAATATAAAACTGCATGCACGCTCTGATCTTTCAATTTTATATGACACTGATTTTCAATACTATTATTGGCACTTTTGTTTCTGGTGATAATCTCATAATTTTGAATACTAGCAACTATAAGCGTTCTGCTACAACAAAAATTACAATTTATGGAACTGGCTCGATATAAAAATATCTGGCCACAAGGGGTACACAAGTGGAAAAATGTTGGGAACCTCTGCTATGGAGAAACACAAAACCATGATATATAGGTATATGTGGCGTAAAGCCATATCTTCCGGTTACGAATGACCATTTTTTAACGCATTATTGACCCGCTCTACTAAATAATAAATGGTCTTTGGTAGCATTCATCTGGGAAATGAAGGAGGAACTATTCCGCCCTCCCAGTCCACATAACAAAACGTTGATTGCATACATGTACCGGGAAGCCAAGTGTCCTGGGCGTTTATTGCCCCCACGCCCGTTCCCTACCTATTGAATGGAACGCCCACGTAATTTTGGAAGACTACCTGTCCCTTTCCGGTAGTTAATTGCCTAATTACTAAACCGACGTCCTGTGAAACTCAACAGTTCCTAAATTACTTGTGCCCAGAATGATCCGGGTATTATGATTTTCGAAACGACGAGAGGACTGTAAAGTTTCTGCTGATGGCATAATTGAGTTGTATCATTATTTAGGAGATTATTATACCCACTTTCGAATTACAGAGATGATCAAGAATTTGTTTATTCCTCAATGTATACATATCTATGTAGAATTAATCCAAGTTCATCAAAAATTAATAAACCCTATTGTTTTATTACCATGATAAATGTCAATCGAAAATATTGTGAAACTTTCTGATTTTACGCTGTTACATTTTTTCTACTTTTGTGAAATGTTGAATTTTGTTAAATATGCTTTAAGTAAAAAAATACTGTTTTTCAAATAAATAAACATATAATGTTTTACAGTAAAATTAAGGGAAATAATTTGCCGATAAACATATTCATACTAATCAAGCAAGAGAATTGAATGATCTTGAAAGAAAACTTCGTTAGTGTCTTCTTCCGTGTATAACCTCCTTGTCTATTACATTTTATACAGAGTGGCTATAATTAAACTTCCTCTATTCAGTAACTCGATCCCCTTCTGTGCAGTTGGATTTATTTTATATTCTCTTATTCAGTAACTTTTTCTTTAGTTTCTGTAGCTTGATCTAAAAGACGGATTATCGCAAAATTCGGTTTGGAAGGTAGACTATTCAAGACACGTGAAAACATATTCCATGAAAAAAACTGTAGTTCAAAAAATCGCCGATAGAGACAATGCTGTCGTTTTTATGTCCCAAGAAGTAAAGTTTTGTCATTTCACAGTTTTAACAATGAAGTTGCTTGAAAAGACCATTTTTTATGCAAGATGGAGCGCCTCCTCACATTTCACGACCTATACAGCAGCTTTTGTAGCAGAACCCTACAGAAGAAACAATGTTTAGCTGCAGAGAGCGAATCTAAAGGCAGCCCTCGCAAGCGCAAGTGTCGCTTTATAATAGACCTGCATATACAGAGGAATTCAAAAATTCAAAAAAATTTAAAATTTCACACAAAAAGGAAAAATCACCACACTGAAGCGCGATTTACTCATCAAGTATTGTTTGGCTGTACTTTTTTTTAAAGAATAAAAAAATTTAGTTCAAAATTCACAGATAGGTGGCGCTTTACACATTCGAAAGAAATGAAAATGACTATTGCATCTTCAATTTGTGCATTACACCAGCAAGTGTTTGACATGACTTCTTTCACTACAATGTATGACAGTATTCAGGCTAATGACAACTTGCGTTATTCCACAGTGGTCTCCGATAATCTCATCTTACCTGGATGGAACTCGCCTCACGGCGAATAGCAGCTTTCTGTTCCGATATTACTGCCAAGTCTGATTAATAAACTCGATATGTTAAATACTCCTAAAAACAGAAACAAAGACCTGGAACCTGTGAAAGTCAAGGAATCAACAGTACGTACTGTTAAACCTATCTTCACCGATAGTACCGATCAGAAATGTCTTTACTGGGATTATGATGCAAGATGTTGTTTCATTCTGCATAAATGCAGAGCAAGTCATCAATTTATCAGGCCCTTCAAGATTGACGGAAGCGAAAGCTGCTATGCAGCATCACGGAAGTTCCATCCCTTCGGGAAGGCAGATCCGCCGCGTGGATAAGAGGCACCTCTGTGCAAAGTTGGATTTCAGCCTCCCACTCTAAATTCGAGGTTGCGTATCACCCATGTAGCAATAATACATCAAGGAAAATGCGTATGAACAATTAGGAAAAATGAAATATAAAAAATTTTAGCATCTTGATGTCTTGAGAGCTAATTAGATAGTTGCTGATATTTACGCCAGTTTGAAACAATATTGTCATCTAAATATATATGTTTATGTTTATAAAGGATATATATTCCGTATATGTTTATAAAGGATATATATTCCGTTTATGTTTATAAAGGATATATATTCCGCCGTATATGTTTATAAAGGATATATAAATATAATAGCACAGATACTATGTAACACGTTGTCTGTGCTTGTAAAGACTCATGCACGTACATACATGCGTACATGCATGTAAATAACTAGTCCTAGTTAGAATTTCATGAGTTGTAAATATTAATTTTATCATTCAATTATAACTGGTGACCATTTGGTAAAATCATCGAAATGCGTAAACTATTTGTTTTTTAATCTCATAATTTCCTCGATGGGACATTTATGTGGACACTGGGAAACGCACGTTTCCACTCATATACAGGATGTAAATTAATTAATGGTCAGAACTTTAAGGGGTGATAATGCCCTTCAAAGTGAACACTATTTATTATAGAATCTAGCGTCACAAACGACTCATAGCGCCAGTCCGAAAACCGTCCGGCACGACCAAATATTTACAACCACTGCATGAGAAGCGCAGCATGCGTTGTCCTAATCAGCTATGCACTTGATCAGCTGACCTGAGTTGCATCTGGCGCTTCTCATGCAGTAGTTGTAAATATTTGTGTATGCTGGACTGTTTTCGAACTTACTTATTTCTGATGCGGTGAATGGTTTGCAACTCCATGAGCCTTACGAGGTTAGGATTCCTCGAAAAATTGTTGGTCTGGTGCAGCATTACTTGCTGCCTTTGCGGCGTAAAACGAATCGTTCATATTTTGTTTACTTAAGCGTGATTTTAACGATTACGTTGTGCCGAAATGCATCTTAACAATGAGAATTACAGTAGATTTTAATGCATAGAAGTGACCCAAGTTGAATTCGCATGAAGCTCGAAAACATTTCCGGTCGGGAGGACAAAAGGGAAAGTAGTGAGAGCGTTGTGGCAAAAGGGGATTCACAGTGCGATAGGCCACCGTGCTGTTCTCTGTGTTGCTTTGCCTTACTCGGCCGTAGGAGCTAAATATGGCGTGTAATTGACGCCATGTTTTTAGTCAGAGTAATATAATTGTTTAGGCTGTAAAATATATATATATATATATTGATTTAATTTATTATTGTGAACAAAGCAAGTGCTAAATTTTCCAATTTTTTTTTTTTTTGAACCTAAAATGATAAGTTATTACAGAAGTATCAAAATTTCTATAGTAAGAAAAGAAAATCGTATAAATATTCTTCAAACCGCTTTAATGTGCCGAAATAACGTCGCTTAAATTGAAATATTACAAATTTAATCTTTATCATGCATTCGGAGATTAAAATGGGATTGTAAGAAGTATATTTTACTAATTTTTTCAAGTCAAAAATTCCTTCAATTTTACGAAAGTATATAATATTTTAAAATCCTAAATTGTTTTCTTCAACATTTTCGAAAAAATATTTTCTTCCTTAAATTTTAAAAACTTACTATTTTTAATATAAAGTAATTTAGTGCATATATAATCATCCGAATGATCAATGCACAGCACTTTGTTCATTTTCAATTTGTTCGTTCCTTGGAAGAAACAGACATCTTATATAGCTGAAACTGACAATCCAATCAGCTGGCCACTCCAATAAGGGAATAATTATTTTTTCTATTCCATTTATTTCTTCTCATTTTATTTTTTTTTTTTCAACTTCCAATCTTCGATGGTATTGAGATGAGCGCAGGTGGATGCAGAGAAATGGAGGCCTTCTAGTTTGTATTTGACTTGCGGTAGAAAATTAATCCAGCCTCCCTATCAGCCGCAGCCGTTTTCATTCGCCGCGGAGACAAAAGATCCCCCTTTTCGGTCAACTAATAGATCTATCAGCTCGATTGTTGTCAAATCGCTGCTAGCCACCGTTGGGCCGAAAGTTTCTCGATTTTCGTGGTACCAAGGCTTCGCTTCATTTACAGGGAACAAAGCAGAACGGCTGGCGTCATCCAGGAATTTCGGCTTCTCTTTACGGAGGTTTCCCTAGCACAATAATTGAATTGCATTCACAATTGGGGCCTCCAGGCTTCTTAATTCCAAGAAATACCTCTCAGGCTCCCACGATTCAAAGGTTCTGTGGAGTCTGAGGCGTTGTTTCGTCGAGCACCAGGTGTCGCTCGCCTGAGAAGTTTTGAGATTCACTCCTGTAAGAGCGGTAGCACGTTCTTTTTTATTTCCCAAAGCTCGTTTCTACGTGACACTCTTAATGTGCTTTCTATATACGGAAAGGAAATAAAGAAAGATGGAATTAGAAATAAAATACAGGGTACCAGGGAGGAAATTACATAAAAAGGTTAAACACTGGTAAAATAGCAATGAAAAAGATCACTCAAGCTTTCGGACGCATCAGCAGCAGTCCTTCATCAGGAGTAATGACGATGTTATGTTTCTGTCTCTTTTTTATACTTGAAATTTCTGGAAAACCCTTCATCAGAGTAGTCCCGCAGAATGGAAAAACCCAATGAGAACCAATGGGAGGCCTCCAATAGAATCATGGAAGAATCCCAATAGGGACCAATGAGAAACCCATATCGCGGGCAACCTAATTTGGAGGTGTCTCATACATTTCAGAGTAAGAGTTGTTTATAAGTTTCTGGAAGTGGTTGTGATGTATTAATGGCTTTCCCGTGTAGTTTGTAAGTTTCCCAAGATTCTAAGAAGAGTCTACTATTCTTGTTTGTGATGTGACGGTGTAGTATTTTTGTTGAGTCCCAGTCGGGTTCGTGTCCGTGTTGTAAAGCGTGCGTAGGGTAAAAACAAGGCTTCTACATAACTGGCGCAGGTGGCGGGAGGGCTGAGAGGTGGCACGGTGGCAGGGCGAACCGGTTCCCCGATATTTGGCAAGGGTTTTTATTTTTATTTTTTTTTAATCTAAAGTTTTAATTTTTTTTCAAAAGTTTTTAATTTGTTTATTTATTTTTTTAATCATGTTTTAAATTTTTATTTTAATCAAAAGTTTTTAAATTTTTATTTTAATCAAAAGTTTTTAAATTTTTATTTTAATCAAAAGTTTTTAAATTTTTATTTTAATCAAAAGTTTCTAATTTTTTGTTTGTTTTTACTCGAAAATTTTCTAATTTTTACTTTTATATTTATTTAATTTTTAGTTATTTTGGAAATCTTTCGCTACATGCAAAAGCCCAGATTATTTTATCATTTCCTGTATTTCTAATAGGAATGCGGTGATTATGAGCATTCCCTCTTTAAGGCGGTCATCTCGGATTTACTTACATCGGCGGATCTTACGGACAGTCGTCTTTATTACGGTTAAAGATTTTAGACTTTGTTCATTTACCATGTGCATCTATTTTTTACCTCTGTGAGACGACCACCTTTCTAAGACCATCTTTCGGACAACCGTGTTTATCATGGTTTAAGGATCTCACTTATTTCCCTATGTGAATTTGGCGATTGACAAAAAATGTCCGACCGTTCACCTGTTTAAGACGAGCATCTCTCTAAGACGATTTTATAGACGAGTGTCTAAAATTTATAGTTACTGTATTTTATCGCGACTTTTTTATTTTTAAAATAACTGTAAGTTTGCATTTTCAATCATATTCAAATCCTTATTTTAAATTGCATCCTATCATTAACGATTCTAACCCAAGACCAGTCAAAACAACGTGATGTTCCGTTCCTGACGAGAAACTACGGTTCAGAACAAGTTGAAACCAATTCCCAATATGTTTTCGTCGCTTCAGATATTTCGTCGCCAACACATCCTGATCCCCACGCTTAGAGATCTGGTTCCAACATCCGGTTACAATTACCGGTTTCGCTCTTTTCTAGCTAAAATATCACGTGACGGGATGACTCTGCTTTCATTCTCATACCGAAAAATAACCATCTAACTATTTTCCTCGTAGCCGAATTCACGTTTTTCGTGTGGGAGAGGGGTCGCTCTAGCGGTGGATTTGTGAACTTGTGTCGATTTCTATTGTTTCGAGAGGCTATTACTCTTGATCGTGATATATATACATGATGGTCATATGTCCCTTTCTAGCGATCGTAGCTTTCCTAGTGGATAATTTTGGTACTTTTGTAAATACTTTGTTTTCAGAAACATTTCTCTCGCTCGTTGTATATACTTATCTGATGGTCACGTGCCCCTTTTTTAGCGATCCTAGCGCCTAGCGATGGATTTCGGTATTTCCTTCGATTTTTATTTTCAAGGGATATTTCTCTCGATCGTTGTATCGGATGGTCGCATGCCCCTTTTTTTAGAGATCGTAGCTTCCTAGAGGAGGATTTTGATATTTTTTGTAAATATCTTGTTTTCAGGGACATTTCTCTTTCTCGTTGTGTGTATGTACATGATGGTCACGTGACCCTTTTTTAGTGATCCTATCTCCCCTAGCGGAGATTTTGGTACCTTTCGTAAATATCTTGTTTTCAGGGACATTTGATCGTCGTATATGCTTATCTGATGATCACGTGCCCCTTTTTAGATCCTAGCTCCCACTAGCGGAGATTTTGGTATTTTTTGTAAATGTCTTGTTTTCAGGGACATTTCTCTTGATCGTCGTGTATGCCTATCTGATGATCATGTGCCCCTTTTTATTGATCCTAGCTCCCCCTAGAGGAGCGTTTTGGTATCTTATGTAAATATCTCGTTTTCAGGGACATTTTCCTTGATCGTCGTATATATATACACCTATCCGATGGTCAGGTACCTCTTTTTTAGGGATCCTAGCTTTCCCTATTAGAGGATTCTGGGACTCTATACGAACTTTTTTGGTTTTAAGGGTAATATGTCTATTTAATGGTAATATGTCCCCACCATAGAGCGCCGTAAATATTTAATTTTTTCCTATTGAATGATGCCTTGCTCCGTTATATTATTCTCGTAGTCTGAATTTTTTTCCCAAAGAATTCAGCCGGTTTCTCTTTTGTGAATTGGCATGGATGAATATTTTCCAGAGGGCGCTACCAACGTGAGGTTGCTAGCGTGTTTTGCTTGAGAGTGTCTTAATATCTGGTCGGTATCTTTCACTTTTTCCTGTCTGAACATGAAGTGGATGTGGGTTACCAAATTTCTCCCTCTTCTCCTTCTAACACACTTCTAACCCCTATTTCCCATCTTTTTCTGCAGTTCCTCGAAGTAGGCAGTACACGCTAACTTTCTAGGTATCATGTTCTCAACCCAATCTCCTCGCATCAAGCCTTCTATCTCAGTAAGTACCCTATTTCCTTGAAAGTTTTTTTCCTTAAGAGTTATTTTAATAGCTCATTCTTCTTACTCACCCCTATAGCTACAAATTCTATGATTTATCTTTATTTTTATAGATTCGAGAAGAATCGATTCAAGACGTTATGATGGAATGTAAACAATCGAATGTTCCATTTTTCTACTTTTCTACACTCATTATTTTCTAAGTTTTGTGTTTTCCTTCTTTCGTCTTTGTGTTTCTTTTTTTTTCTTATATTTCTCTGATTACTGAAATATTTCTCCATTGTAAATTTTTACATTATGTTTACATCGTATTTTTAAATGGAATATGATATTTCCCTATAGATTAGTGTTCATTTTAAGTGGTGTTGTATGAATTTACATATATTCGGTCTTAACTAGGTTCTCCCGTCGGTTCATTCGTTTCTTTTACCTGTTCTAGTGTGTGATGGAGGCATGAATTATTAACAAAACCTACCACCTTCTATCTCGAACAAGACGTGTTTCACAATTTGACGATTTCCACTTTTTCTTCTTTTGATGACTTAACGTTATACTTTGGGTATTTACAAGTCTCCCCACTGAACTCGAGGTTGTTAG
>QLNU02015360.1:79812497-79830431 GCA_006491805.2 Dysdera silvatica
GAAGTTGAAAGTACATCAGATCGAGCAGCGAGGCTTGTTGTTCAACTAACCCAGCGATACCAACTTCAAATAGTACAGGTATATGCACCAACATCAAGCCATACCGACGAAGAGGTTGAAGAATTTTATGAAGAAATCAAAGAGTTACACACCAAAGGGAAACAACATATCAAGCTCATCATGGGGGATTTCAATGCAAGAATTGGACAACAGGAACAAGGAGAGACATCGGTTGGTAAATACGGATATGGGGAAAGGAATGAACGTGGCGATCAACTCATCGAATTTGCAGAAGCTGAAAATCTTAGCATCATGAATTCATTTTTTAAGAAGAAACCGCAAAGAAAATGGACATGGAAACACCCAAATGGGGGAACTAGTGAAATTGACTATATCCTGGCAAACAAGAAATCAATTATTGAAGATTGCAGTGTACTGAACAGATTTAATACTGGAAGTGATCATCGAATGGTGAGATGTAAAGTGCACTTAAATACTAAATTAGAACGACAGAAGCTCATTAGGAAACAAGTAAGTAAGAGGGTGGATCTAATGAAACTGAAAGTAAATACCGAGGCATTCAAGTTGGAATTAAAAAATCGCTTTTCTGCACTGGAAGGACTTATTGATGAAAGTGATATCTCAGAAGCAAATGAAAACATTGTTAAGACAATAGTTGAAACTGCTGGGGAAATTGGTGGTGTAACCTGTAAAAAGCACAATAGCAAATTATCTGAGAAGACGAAACAGCTCATGAAAAGGCGAAGAGATATGAAGGTGGACAATCGAAATACCAGTTCCAGGATTGAGTACATAGAACTTTGTAAAACTCTGCGCAAAAGCATGAAAGAAGACATAAGAAAATTCAACTGTGAGCTAGTAAGGAAAGCCATTGAAAATAACAAGAGCCTTAGGGTTGTTAAAGGAAGTTTATCTGTTGGGAAGAAACACATCATTGCATTAAAAGGAGAGGATGGCACCGTAACAAGAAATAGGGAAGAAATACTTAGAAGAGTTGAAGAATTCTACAAAAATCTATACGAAAGTAACAGTGAATTAAACGAAGACATTGAAATAGTCGAAGGAACAGCTCCTAAAATCTTAAAAGAAGAAGTTTCATTTGCAATAAAAAATATGAAGAAAGGAAGAGCCCCTGGTGATGATGGTATTACATTAGATATCCTAAAAGAAGCTGGAGAATATGTAGAAGACATACTTGCAAAATTCTTTACCAAATGTCTTAACAGCGGTAACATACCAAACCAATGGGATTCTGCAACAGTAATTCTTTTGCATAAAAAAGGTGATAAAGAGGATTTGAAAAATTACCGACCAATTAGCTTGTTACCTGCTATTTATAAAATCTTCACAAAAGTGCTAACACATCGCCTGCAGAAAAAATTAGATGCAGCTCAACCAAGAGAACAAGCTGGATTTCGAAGTGGATTCAGTACAGTGGACCATATTCAAGTATTAAGAGAATTAATTGAAAGAACACATGAATATGAACTTCCATTGTGTGTGGCATTTATTGACTATGAGAAGGCCTTTGACTCTATTAAAACGTCAGAAGTCATCAACTCTTCAATATCAACAGACATCGAGGATGTTCAATGGATGGCAACATTACGAAAACTCAACAGACGTATTAAACTTGGCTGGAGTGCATTTGGAAGAAACAGTTTTATCCTGAAGGGGAAATTGCCTTTATGTCTAAAAAGAAAAGTCTTCAACCAGTGTGTATTGCCAGTCCTCTCTTATGGATCAGAGACATGGAGTCTAACAGTTGGAGCAATACGAAAGTTACAGACAACGCAAAGGAGCATGGAGAGGTGCATGCTTGGAATAACTAGGAGAGATCGAAAAAGAAACACTTGGGTGAGAGAGCAAACTAGAGTAGAGGACATCATTGTTAAAGTAAAAGGGCTGAAATGGCGATGGGCTGGGCATATTGCAAGAAGAACTGATCAACGATGGACAACAGAAATTCTGAACTGGATTCCAAGAGACCACCGAAGACCTAGAAAACGTCCTCAAACTAGATGGGTGGATGAAATAAGAAAAGAGGTTGGGGTGACGTGGAAACGAATGGCCCAGGATAGACTTGTGTGGAAAGCATTTGGAGAGACCTTCATCCAGCAGTGGATAGATAATGGTTGAATATGATGATATATATATATTGCCTTGAGCTGACCAGACGGCGAAACGTCTCGGAACAAACCTTAACATGCTAGAGATGACTGAATATCATTCAATGTGGATTCCGAAAGTCATTACATACATTGGGTATATACAAAGGTGGTGTGACGTGGATCTATGGCTATGGCCTAGAAACAAAACGTTAATCACTGGAATGGAAGGCTCCAAATCAGCCGAGGCACAATAAACCTCGACTGTCCAAGTCGCAGAGCAAGGTTTTGCTCGTAACATTTATTGACAACCAGGGATTAGTTCGTCACGGATATCTACTGGAAGTTACTACGGTAAACCAGGCAATGGATTTGGCCATTTTACGCAGATTGACGGAGGTTTATCGTTAGAAAAGTCTGAAAAGTGGAAAAGGAATGACCACGTCCTGCACCATGATAATGCAAGATCTCCTCGTGCACACCCAGTCTTAGCTTTTTTAGCCAAAAATCTAACTCAAATCCTTCCACAACCACCTCATTCTGCTGATATGGTTCGTTTCATTTCGCCAAATTAAAAATGTCACTAAATTGAAGGTGGTTTGACCAAGGAGAAATGACATATTGGAAAAATGGATCTCTGTTTTATTAGTGATTAAAAAAACTGATCGTCAAAAATGTTAATTGATTGGGAGAAGCGGTGGCGCAAGTGTGTAGGTGCAGGCGGGGGTTACTTTGAAAAGGATTAATAATTTTTTGTTCTGTATTTTGTGTTTTTTTATTTATGCTCCAGATCTGGAACTTCTGTACATACCTTGTATATGAACACACCTTGTAATAGTCCTACATATGTAGAACACACCTTGCATATTTGAGAAAGAAACGTATTCCAAAAGATACCGTTTTATTTGACAGAAAGAAACCAATAAACGGAATATCAATACGAATTCATTAATACTTTTTTAAGCCAAGAGATGGCGCTCATTTAAAAAAGACTTTCCATTTAACGATCATTTCTGTTTAAAGACGTTTTTTCTCCGTCCCGTGACTGTCGTTACTGGCAGGGATAATTATGTTTATATATGTAAAGCAAAGCGTGTTCAAAACGGGTGTCTTCAGTATAATGAGAATTATTTCACTTAGTGCGAAATTTCTATCTCTGATTTTGTTAAGTATCCCCGATTTTGACCCTGGGCCACACTTTGGCTTGGTGGGGTCCTCCTTATCCCCCATTAAGATTTGTACAAAGGGTTACGAATTATCCAGTATATTGTTAATTTTAATTATAAATAAAATTTATAGTATCCTTTCAAAGTACATTAAAAATCTCTCTTTGAAACTCTTACTTACATTTTTATTATATAATTAGTCGATCTGGTGAAAACCAGTACGGGGGACACTATTTTAATACTTAATCGATTATATTAATTATAGAGCTTTGCGGGTTATTCCGCCGCGTCTGTTTATTAAAAACACTTAACGTTTCACTCCGTGCTATGCGGAACATCCTCAGAAATAATACCGACCAAGTTTCCCTCTGTAAAATGCAAGACTTTCACTTGGTTACTCAGCAGAAATTGACTGATTAAAGATATGAGATGTCTTTTATAGTACCCTTTCTCTGGCTACCCTCTGATCAGATGATTTCCTGCTTGGTACTATAAAATGTCATATTTTTAATTATTTATTTTCTTCCCGGAAACCAAGCGAAAGCCTTGCATTTTTGCAGTGGAAAACCTGGTCAGTTGTTGCTTCTGAGGATTCTCCGCATAGCACAAAGTGAAATCTTATGTGCTTTTAATAAACAGACTCGGCAAAATACGCCTTGAAAGTCTTCGTGAATGTACTTAATCGGGTGTTCGACTCTTTACGAACACTGGCAACGGAGAAACATGAGAAAATAGGTTAATAGGGAAATAATTATATTTATTTAATTATTTATTTATATTTGATAAAAATTAATATATTTTTGTAATTTGTTTGTAAAAGTGAGTGAGTGTATTTTTTCGAAATAAATAAATATTAAACCAATATTCACACTTTGAAGTCCCTCATAGAATTTGATTTAGATGGAGAATTTTATCCAAACATATTGTATGTAAAATTGTTAATTAAAATTTGCATGTTCCAAAAATTATATTTTTAGCAATCGACAGAAAAGATCGTTTAACTCCGACTGAAGCGCAATTAGATTTTGAAGTTCTTTTTGTACTAATTTATAAACTTCAAAATTTCACAGTAAGTAAATTATAATATTTAATAAACACACCAATACAAACTGTCAATATTAGGCTCTTGTTTTAAATACGATCTTGTGTCCAAGCCCCTTTGCCGTACTTCGTCGACACTGCTCGATTTAAAATAAAATATTTGTTTAACCCTGTATTTTTTAATCTTTTTGAGTTTTGGAAAAAACTAAATTACTCATAAAACCTTCCAGTAATTAAATTTTGGATGTTTTGGGACATGCCAGATATATTTGTATTCATTTTCATATATTTTTCTTTGCAAACCTTTACTAGGTTTTAATTAGTTTATTTAACGTCCTCATATTTTGAAGATTTTTATCGTTTGTGCCCATTTTGAGAAAGAAGTATTTGCAACACTGCGTTATACGAACTGTGTCACTGATTCGTTCGTTTTCCATGATTAGTTCACACTTTTACTTATACTCAAGGATTTAATAATTACGGAATTAATGAGATACTTCTGCCGTATATGAGTCTTCTTTTAAATGTTCATTGAAGAAAGCATTCTTTCTTTAAATAAAGATCTTAATATCATACGTTATATATTAAATTCATGAATTGCCCACTTCCTCTTAAACATATTTCTCCTTAAATTATACGTAACGTGAAGGAATACTCTGAAATAATACCTCTCCCAAAATTTGCGTTAATGGACTGCAATTTGTATATTCTTGCCTCCCTGCAAAACTGCTCCCTTAAATACCTTGTGCGTTTTCATTAAGAGCAATTATCGCAAGCACAACTAAACATGACACTAATACTAGTCGATGTTTAATTAGAAGTTAAAATCAGAAGTAGTTAACATTAATGTCAGCGCTAAATTAATTACTAAAATTTCAGTCATCCAATTTCAGTTTGCTCATGAGTATTTATCGGAAACATCAATACTAATTTTGCTCACCTATAGTTTGATTTAACCTTTTTAAAAGTCTCAATTTCTGCCATTTTAAAATTATTAATAAAGTTTATTTATTATGTGCTCTTGGAAAGTATTTTTATTCTTGGATTGAAGAATATAGTCTGAAGAAGAATAGAGTGAGTGTGGATGCCAAACTTAGTTTTTGAAAATGTTCAAAAGCTCAACAATAAATCCCTGTGTGCAATGAACAGATTTTCTTTACTATCTGCCGTAGTCTACTTTTTTTATTTTCAAACCAAAATTTGCGTAAATAATGAGTCCGACTATTGTAATCTAAAAATGAATAAAAAAAATGCCTTTTTGAAAGTAGCATAAAAAGTTTGTTTTTGTAACATAGATAGAAACAATTGTCTATATTAAGTTACGAAGTGTGTGTGAAATTCCATTTGAATTCCAAATCAAATTACTTTCATGATTCCGGTTCCTTCAGTTGATGAGAGAATGCCGCAGTGAATTGTTATCCATTTGTCTGTTTCTTGAAAGAAATTCTTTAGTCGTAGTATTTGTGCTTTTGGAAAGATGTGAGAGTAGGAGGAAAGAGGGGTTTTGCGACACTGACGGACCTGGCGTGGGGTGGGGCCATTGGACTATTGGTGGGGGTGAGATTGCAGGGTGGTCCTCAGGGTTGCACGAAGAGTCGGCACGTTTATATTTGGCGCAATTCTCCATCCTCGAGCAGTTGGTGCGTTTTTTATTTGGCGCGGTTTTTTTTTCTAAATATAAATAGAGATAAGTTTTAAAACTTCTATTTTTTTCTCTTTTTCCAAAAAAAATATTTTCGACTTTTTTTTTTTAATTTTAATAATTTTTTTTCCAAACTTTTTTTTAACTTTCGATTTTTTTCTTATCAAACAAATTATTCTTCACTTTTTACAAAACGTCTTATTTCTATTTTTGAGAAGAAGAATAATTTCCCATTTTAAATTAAGTATTGCACAAAAATTTATCTTTAAATTCTTCCTTAAAATCAGAGAAAAGCTAAAATTTATGTCTAAATTGTTTTAAATAATTGTAATTAGATAATTTTAATCCCCTAGTTTGAATTGTATGCGGTCTTTTAAAATAAGTTTTGCTGGAAATTTATTCTTTGATTTCCCTTTAAGGTTTGCAAAACAAAATCACACGTTTATTGCAATTTTGTAATAAGCTTCTAATTAGTAGCTTAATGAGATAATTTCAATCATATTCAAATCCATATTTCAATTTATACCCCGTTTATTATCATCGATTTCAATTCTGGATGGTTCCGAACGTGGCAGAGACATGTTTCTTCCCATCAGACAGTGCGACGCCGACGCGTCCCCTTCTCTCACTCGGGTAGGCCCCCTTTTTCTAATTTTTTTTTTTTCATTTTTTCTACTTTTCTTTACTCATTATTTTTCTAAGTTTTGTGTTTTTCTTTTTTCGTCTTGTTTTTTTTTTCTTTTATTTCTCTGATTAACGAAATGTTCCTCTATGTATAAATCTTTAGATCATGTTTATATCGTATTTTTAAAGGGAATATGATATTTCCCTATAGATCAGTGTTAAATACAGGTCGTGTTGTTATGCATGTACATATATTTGGTCTTAACGAGGTTCTCCCGTCTGTTCATTCGTAGCTTTTTCCTGTTCTAACGTGAAATGGAGGCATGGATTATTAACAAAGCCTACCACCGTCTATACCGAACAAGACGGGTTTTGCAATTTGACGATTTATGCTGTTTCTTCGTTTGATGACTTGATGTTATACTTTGGGTATATACAAGTCTCCCCCAACCCTGAACTAGAGATTGTATGGATCTCATTTACTATAACTCACAATAACGAGGCAAAATACATTTTACTTTATCGTTGGTTTGAGTCGAGGAAGAGCAGCACCGACATCAATCGCTTGGGGGTGTTACCCAATCAGCTGGGTTATCTTATTATAGAGAGAATTTTGGAGTCGAAAATGTGATTCGAACCCATTCCTTACATGATTTCAAACAATTCAATATCGTTCAGGGTTGAAATTGTCGATAATTGGATATGATTCGATATAATGGTTCGAGTTTAGTAGCCAATCAGGGCGGTGATGACGAACATAGTTAAAAAACGTGATTAAGCAGTGTACATTGATTTCTTGAACTTAGTGAAAAAAAATGTTTGAAGCATTCCATAAATTTATTTTTAAACAACGAGTAAAAAAAATCTTATTTTGAAAAGTGAATTGAAACAAATTGATGTCTTTATAAAACAGAACAGTGGAAAATTTTCTTAATGATAAACTAAGGATAGAAAATTTTGTTTAAAAAATTTTATCAATTAAAATCAGAAATAAAACTTCGGATCGGTGTATAATGACAAAACAAGACATGATTCATATTTTTAAAACAAGGCTTTCTTTGTTTATTGAGATCACGTAACACAGGAATACATATTACACAGAGAGATAAAGTTTGCAGGTTGTAAGCATGAAATTTTTTAGTGGCAAAGTATATTTGACATTTCTCCATCTATTGAATAAACCTGATGTTTTCAGAAACATAATACACATTATTAATTCGATCACTATTTTATACATTGAAAAAATACTAAACAAAAACGAGATTTTACAAACGGTTTTTCACATAGTAAATAAATTGTATAAATCTACAAAGTGCATGGCATGCATTATTTTCGTGACAAAATACGATTTTCTACCAATTGGGTGAAGCTGATGTTTTCGTAAATGTAAAACATGTTATTTATGTGCACATCTTTTTTCCCCAGTTGAATAAGTGGTGATCAGGTTCAAGATTTTACGTGTGCTTTTGCACACACGCATAGGAAAGAAACCTTTTAAGTATATAAAACGAGATTTTCACATAAAGTTTTCCCACACCGAATATATACCTTATACAATTAAAAAGCAGATTTTAAATTACAGGAATGGTGCTGATATATCTTTCTCGTTAAAATTCATCTCCCGAAGTCTTAGAATTATATATATCAACGTTTTCCGGAGAGGATTTGATTTCACACATAGATTCTTCCTCCATTAGAACTCTTTCCAAGATATCAATATTACGTAACATACTTTCGGATACAAAACAATTCAGGTGCATATCGCTTCCAAATACCGCGGTTATTAATAACACTAGAAAAAAATTACGAGCTAAATCAGAGACATTAAAATTTAGCAATTCCCAATAAAACAAAATTTCAGACATTTTATCATAACCGCCCTCTTCTTCATATAAACTGAACTTGGAATAAACAACCTCTTCCATTTGAGAAGAAAATACCTTGTCGAAAGCAGAATTAACCTTTTTATCCATTCCGGAGTCGTACAAATTCTCCTGTTTTGACTGATTCATAGATTTTTCAATCTTATGGTATACAGATATAAAGGAAATAGCAGCAAACTTAGGTTCTACAATACAACGGGCAATCTCATCTTTCAGCTTTAACAGTTTCTTCCATCGGGAGGGATTCGGGTGTATTGACTTCTCATTTATTTCACCGTCGTTTAGGATTTTCATGCGATAAAACTTTATATGATCCGTAGAACTTTGAATTGTGAGGTTGCCTTTGAAATGATAGGACGAAGAGGGAAATGTATCCTCGATGTTTAACCACTGCTTTTCATTGTAGAGAATCTGAAAGAATTGGTCAGGTTTCAGAACAACGCCTTGATGATTTGGGTAGCACGATAGATCGTAAATGTCGAATTGTCGAATGTGGATGTAAATCTCTCGAAGAGAAATTGATACCGTCACAAAAACACCATCTCTTATGGGAAACGCATCAGTTGGGAGACTATATATATTGAGGTGAAGGATTCCTTTTCGGTTCTAGAGCACAAAAAAAAAAAAATCAAATAAATCAAGAAGACTACAGCTGGGGAGAGAAAGAATGTGTGATGTATGATGCAAATTAAGGGATAATGTATATATGAATCGCGAAAAACAGGCACTTACCGCTGTGTTTGGAGAAAGCTCGCAGAGACGTTTAAGAGCGTTATTAGGGGAAATAAACGAAATTCTTAAAACGATAAACACGGTTGTCCGAAAAATCGTCTTAGAAAGGTGGTCGTCTCACAGGAGGTAAAAAAATAGAATACAGACATGGAAAATAAACAAAGTCTCCTAACCGTAATAGAACAGGCCTGTCGTTCCGTAGCTCCCGGAGGGCAACCCTTTGCATAGGCGTTAGGTTGTCCTCAGGGAGTTTTGGACGCCGAAGGAGTCCTGCCACTCTGCAGCGGATATCAGCTGCAACACGTTCGTCAGTGTGAGCATTGAGATGACATTTTCATATGATTGAATCCAATCTTCTCTGGAGAGTTTTAAATCCAGTATGAAGCACGCCCTTATTTTCACTCACCCTGTCGTAGATTCGATAACCTTATGCTCTAAAATGAAATTTGTATTCAGCCGTTTAAGCACGTCTTTGCATATATCTATCAGAGTGAAAAGTTCATAAATGTAACTTTTTTAGCGAAAGATATTAATTTCTTATTTGTACGAAAGATCTCAAATTTTATTTATGCATGCTATCCGAAATGTTATTATACATGGTCCCTATCGATATATGTTTCTCAATTCAGCATTAATTTATTAGAATATAACGCTTCAGAGGTACATGTGCGTTACCGGGTTAGTCCCTGAATAGTGTGAATAATTTATTCAAATTGCTGTGCAGTTGACATCGCATATCCGTTGTAATCATGCGAGAGGAATATTCCCCTTTTGTATATGTATACTGCGAAATCTAAATAACGAATTTAAAAAATTCAGGCTACGTTATTTAAGAAATATTTGATTAACAGGGTTTTGGTCTGTTTCAAGGAATAGCGCAATAGTCATTTTTGCACAAAGAAAGGACATGCGGCTGATTTGAAAATTTAAGAGTCTACCAGCTTTTTATTTAATTTATGAAATTTTTAAATAAAAAACCTAAGTTACTGAAAAAATGTGTCATGATATGATGAAGAAAACAGACAGACAGCAACCATCCTCTAGAACATAGTTCCATGATAAATATACTGGTATTGAAACCAGAATTTGCATTCGATGAATATTTTAAAACATAAGTTAATAATTTACGTACAGATTTTAATGTAAAGGACAACTGCTGATAACGTAGAATGAAGCGACTCATGCGCATCAATTTAGTTGGTAAACATTAATGCAAAATCATTCGAAACGCATGCGATTGTTATAATGAATTTCGATGGTAGTCCTCTAAAGGCGGCAGTTTAATTATCGATAGCCTATGAAACGTTTCCTTAAATATGTTATATATTTGTAACGTTTTTAGTTTTGGGTCAACCCTATGAGTAGAATCATATTTGGAAAATAGTGTCCAGATGATCATATATGTACACATTATACTATATATCTAATAAACCTCATACACCTTATTCACCTTATTGTCATAGGGTTGATCCAAAGCTAGAAACATTACAAATATATTATATGTATATTATTACCTTTCATATAGGATAATACATTACAAATAATGGTCAACACACAAACCACCGGGGCGAGTTTTTGTGAGTTTCCGTGGTGGAATTTATTATTTACCTAATAATTTTAAAAAATTAAAAAAATTGTTAAGTAAAAGATGTTTACTATATATATTTAATAAAACGTTTCATAGCCCATCGAGATTTAAAGTTTCACCTTATAAAAGGGTGGAATTGGGGAAACTGTTCAGCGGAAGTACCACATTTAACATAAGGGTGTTTGTGACATTAGCATTTTATTTGAGGCAAAAACAAGTACTATTTCTAGAAGCTACTAATGATCTAGTAATGCCTAGTGACTTTCGGACTCGATATAAATATATCGTGGAGTGATGCCACTCGCCTATCTTGGCGCCCCTGCTCTGAACTGTTGACAAATATCCATCTTTATCTGACAGTATAAATTGTTAGGTACCGAAATGGTCGGATAGTTAAGTGAATGAAAATTATGAGCTCTGGAAAAAGAAAATATATTATTTTCAGTTATAACACCAAGCATTGCGAATTAAGAGAGAACAAAAAAAATTTAAATAATATCTTTTGTCAATTTCTGTCTTTGACGAATAAAAATAAATCATCAATGTTTAGAAATTTGGTTTCCTTCTAAATTGTTTCACGTTTACGGAAAAATGCATCAACAAAAATATATACGGTTTCATACTAAAATGCCATAATAAAGTTTAAATTTTAAGGATTTTTCTTCCGTGTACCACATAACTAATTACTGAATATAAAATTGCGTAAATAACTAGTGAAGTTTGCTAAAGACAAACTTTATTTCAAAGCATCATATTTTAGCCCATGTATAAGTATATACCAGTGTGAGTCAGTAAGTTCTAGGAAAGAGTTAATAAAAAACAAATTACAAAGATTATAAACTTAGTGTTTTCATTTTTCTATATAATTACCATCCTTTTCAATACATTTATCACATGTTTTTACAAGGCTGTCGAATCCCTCAGAAACGAAGATTTCTGGTTGCCCCTGACGCCAATTTTGGGCAAAGTTTTCCTGCTCCAAATACGTAAAGCGCCTTAAAGGTGTGTAAACAAATAAAAGTCACACGGAGCAAAGCTCAGGACTATAGGCAGGATTTGCTAACAGTTTCCAACCAGATTTTCCTAATGTTACCATAATATGTTTGGCTGTTAAGACAAGCATTGTCATGGTGGAAAATGACACCATGTTTCAGCTTTCCTGGTCTTTTACAACGTATAGCTTTACGTACTGGACCTTCAAGCTGGCGAGAGTAGTATTCTGAATTTATTGTGCGTTTTTCTTCCAAAAAATCTGTGTATATTATTATTTTTGAGTCCTAAAAAAAGATTGATACAAGTAAAATCTTTCCTAATAGAAGTTGAAGGTCGCAGGCAGAGCTCGGCATCTTAAACACCTACATGACCGATTTAGATGTATCATGCCATAAATAAAGTGCAAATTTACTCATGCATTCATTAATATACTGTAATTGCAATCTTGACAAAATTTCGTTAGGTTTTACCCCTTCTTTGTTTAGAAATTTTACTATAGAACGTTGCTCAATGTTTAACAGGCCTCCTATAGTCGCCTCTATTTGTTTTTATTTATCGTGCATATGCCATAAGTGATAGGAAGGCTCCAATTTTCCATGTTATTGCCAAATATTTACTCTATAAGTATACTCAATGATTTAAATTTATTTGTTACCTAACTAACTTTATGGGCTTTGCCTAGGACTTTTTGACTCGCCTACGTAATTGAATGTATTATTGAAAGCACCGAGAAGACAGTTTTGTAACTGAGCTTTTTCAAATCGGGAAACTGCAAATACTACAGATTGAGTTTTTTTAGGACTACTCATTTTTCAAATAATTCAAAATTTCTTCTTTGCTTCGATAAAAAAAATCAGATGTCTTGTTTGCACTGTTAATGTCTATAATCTTCAACCAAGAGAACCTTTAGCTTGAGGTTTCTCTTTTCTGGAGATTCTTCTATTCGGCTGTATATGTCACCAATATTCCCCAGCAATCATTTCCTTAGAAACCAATGCTCCAATGAATCTCCTTCTTTTCGTTATTCGTCTTCTTATCAGAATTTTTTTCTTGGGTCTTTGTGGGTCGCTATACACTAGTCTGCATTGCAAACGGTGCTTATTATTACTTGGTAAGAACCATAGATAGCGATGGTAAAGCCCCTCGGAAGATGGTCCAAGAAAATTGAGGCTTATTTCTCTGGCTGTAATTAGTTCTCTTTGGGGCTCCTCTTCGAGTTTTCGATTACTTACTTAGCTGCAAAACCAGGACCAATTCTCGATCCCTTCTTAATTAAGTATCAAAACAGGGGAAAGAAAACCTAATTATTGCTGCAAATTCAACATACAGTAAAAAAAAGGAGAGAATTTAAATTAGCTAAGAAAAGAATTTAAATTAGTCATTCCGTGTGTTTTGTATATTCCATCAAAGTTGTATTCTCCAAGCACTGTTCTATTTCACGGGGCACTTTGTTTAATATAATGATGAGTATATTAAAATTACTTCACCTGTTTATTTTTATTGCAGATTAGTATTAGATAACGATCGATATAATTAAGAATCCATGATTTAAACGCGTGCACTTAAGAGTCAAGAACTTGCCTAACACACACACACACAAACACACATTATTTAAATAAAATTATATAATATTTAGATATGTATTATATATCACTTTTAATTTAGCGGGTGTATTTAAGAAGGCACGGACTGGAGCTCTTGTGTTTAGACACTTGAGAAAGGTTTAAACAACACAACATTTCACCCGATAACTATTTTATCAACAAGACATCAACAAGTTGAAAACAAATCTTCCATATTGATAAATTGATACTATACTTTCATATGATAAAGGGAGAAAACAACTCTGCGAAAATGTTATATTACTTTAAACTCTCGATACTCGGAAAGGGACTGGATATCGATGGAAATTGGCGAACATTATTGACTGAGAATTAATGCTTCATAAGGAAGTTCGCAAAGGTGAGCCGAAACGAAAAATTTCTTAGCTTTAAAATTTATTTAATTTTATCACAGAGTTATGAACTCGAAAATAGTTTTTAACAAGCTATATTGTCTCGATGAAATCTATGCTCTCATCTACCTCTACCGACCTCTAGCCAACGGATTTTTATAATTAGGGTGGATTCACTTAAATTATTCACTCTAAGAGCCAGATCACCTTGCTTGGCGCAGAATGACCATTGTTGTCCTTGCGCCATAAAAATACAACCAACTAACCAACCTAAGAGCCAGATATAAAAGGAATGCTTTTCCAGTTGGCTGGAGGAAATGGCTCACGTATACGTACACTAAATCCATGGTATAATTTGAAGCTCATGATATGCTGGAATTCTCCTCATGTAGTAAAATAGTTAGTTTGTTGTATAATAAAAAAACCTTAAAGATCGCAGAGAACATTAAAACATTTTAAAAGCATAAGCACTTGAGGTCTTCTTTCTGATTATATAATTTTACACTATGCGTTGATAAAATCTCTACAAATTAGATCCATGTAACACCATTATTCTCGTAAGACAGCTTTTGATGATTTTAAGAAAAAAAATTAAAAAATCTCAACTCTCATAGAGAATAAAATACTTAATTATAAAATATAAAGCACAGTATTTTTGTCGCTGACTTATAACTAACCACAAATATTGGTATTAGCTGTTCTTAGCTTTGAAAATATTCGTTGCATTCATATTTGACATCATTGACTGAAGAACATTAAAATTCATCGTCTTGAAATTAACTTGACAAGTTTGACATTTATTTTCTTGACATTGACAGGTAACTTATACTGAAGCAAGGAATCCAAGAAAACAAATATATAAACACAACTGTTAATTTACCAGTCATTTTAAATATTCCAAAAGATTTTTTAATGCAAGTGCGAGATAATTTTTTAAAATTCATTATGCAATTAAAATTATTATATGTACAGAAGTAAGCTTACAAATGTTCAGATAAATGAATTAAAATTATAAAAATACTAAAGTATTAAAAAAATTCATAAGAGTCAAATAAAATTAATAAAAACAAATAAAAATTAATAAATATTAAAATATTAAAAATTAAAAATATTCATATAAATCAAAAGTTATATCAACTTCAATAGGTAGAGTTACTTATTAAAAATTTAACAGGAGGCGTAATTGCTGAAGTAGATGTGTGTTTATTACATTTATTTGTGCAAAGGACTGGAATGATTTTTTTTTCAAATCGAAGAAAAATAGATGAATAATATGACAAACTGCTCGAACTGGGGAACTATAAAAACAGTACGAATTTAATTACTTAGCAAACTTGCCAAGAACAAAACTAACCAAAAAACAGTGTTTCAAAAAAAAAAGTGTCAAAATTAATGAGAATGCAAAGAGCGTGAAAATGACTTGTGATAGCAAAAAGAGAGCGCCCCCAAAAAGACGAGGAAAAAATCCGCAAAGAATAAATATTCTCGCCGGATAAATTTTGCCAAATTTTATAATCTTTTTTTTTTAAATTTACATCATGAATTTTATAAGATAGTAAATTAAAAAGTAATTTTTCGATATTTTAGAAATGTAAATTTAATTTAATTGGAGCAAATACACGTTGAATTTAAAACCTAAATGGAAGCACTCTACATTGATATTATATAACTAGTTGAAATATTTTGTGTTATGTCACTTTATCTAAAAAGAATATGCTACATTAAAAACATTATTAAAGATTATTTGTTTTTGTTTTCCAAATGCACCTTAACAATGAATCTCATTTCAAATAAACTACCGGTTTCATTAAAGTATTTCAATTCACTGTCATATTTTATATATATTAAACATTTTTGTTTACATTTTCTAATTACAATTTTACCAAAATTTTTTTTTAAGGGTTATTCGAATTTTTAACTATGGCGGTGTTTCGTAGAGACGAATTTCCTCAACAATCGTGCAATAACGTAGAAGTAACGCGCCGTGTGAAAAATCCCAATATGATTGGCCGTGCGAAAAATCTCAATTAAAAGCCTCTTGGTTGAACAATCTGTATTCCTCTGTTTCATTCCATAAACAAGAGCGGTTCTAAATCCTCAGAAAACTGTCGATCTCGACGAAGAACGATTTTAACTGTCTGTTAGCCGCCTAACTTCTGGAGCCATATATATATGTTTTGCTAAACCCTTGTTTTTGTATCTAACCAATTAATATGTAGTTTTTATTCATAAACGCCTTTCTTACGCAAGTATAAAGCCAATTGTATTACATTTGAAAATTCATTAGATAATATAACTTCGAAAGCAAACGCGCATGCGTAACTGTTTTCCTCAGGCAACCTAAACTTCGATATCGTAATTCTTCCTGATTTAAGCTTGGTAAACGTTACACTCCTTACACCTCAAATCCAGTTTTTCACACTAAATGTGGTTTGTACGCAAAACAACCCATTTTTTTAACCCAATGGAATACTCGAATTTCTGTTAAGCATTAAATTTGGTAATAGAGTTTGTTTCATTGGTCTGTAAATGGCTGTTTCGAAGAAATGGTAAGAAAAGTCTCCTTTTGTTAGTTACGTTAAGAGAAACGGGTAGAAATGGCGGGAGGTTAGGTGATTAGAAACTAAACCATCTAGCGGCAAAATAAGCTATCTGGCAACAACCAAACTAGTTCTAACTAGAAGGAAATCAAATATAAAAAGTCCATATTACTCTGAAGATTAGGCACAACGCTTGGAAGACGGATAACGGAACCTTGTTCCCATATCGCACTCCTCGCTTCAGAAGGGGACACAACTCAGAAATTTTCAAATTCCAGCTAAATACGTCATTAAGATAAGTATCGTCATATTTATCCTCAGAAGGAATGACATATCTAACATTCCAATAGTTTCGTCGAGAAATGTATGAGCCCAGGTTGTTTCACAATAGTTCATCCAGCATTATGTCATTTAAAATTGCTCAAAACCCAAATCGACAGATTTGGACTTGTGTCACTTCTGAAGCGGGAAAGCGATATGTATGTACACAGTGGAACGTAATTTCCAAATTGAGAGAAAAGCGTTTAAAGCATGCAATTAGCGGCAGTGTCCCCAATATCTTTAGGTCAATGGCGGCTCGTGACTTCAAGAATGTGTGAAGCGGCGAGCCCCTCCTCCACCCCCCAAAGAAACACGAAAAGTGGTTAATAAATTTCCGTTTCCTAGCAAAATAATTATATTTATTATGATATATATATATATAATGATCTAATGGTACTACATGTTGTGCAGACAGAGATAATATGTGGAGACAACAAGCAAAATAAAAATATGCAATATATGCTTACCCAGTCTTTATTTTTTGAATATAAGTTCGATTCTTTTAGACTTGCAAACTTGTCGATGATGTGAAAAAATGGTTGAGTTTCTATTAACTCTTTTAATAGTTCCTTTTCAATTGAAATTTTTAACAAGTTTCTATGTCTGTCTTCAAACATCGTATTACGTAGACTGATTTTGATTCTGTTTAAGCAAGAAAAACTCCGTTCTACGGAAATACTAGTGGACGGAATAGTCACTATTAAGCAAAAAAGTTTATAAGCTTCTTTAAAGATGTATCTGTTTTCTGTTAAAATTTCCATGAATGTTTGTAATTTCATATCTCTATACTGCTTATCCAGATATATGTGTTTTAATTCATTTTTCAATCTTTCGAAGTCAGTAAATATATTGGGGTAGTACACATTTAAATTATTTATTACTTCCGTAGGAAATTTATAGGAATACTCCGCAAATTTTGAAGTATCCATTAATGTAATAAAATGAAGCTTTTCCATATCTTGAAAACGTGTAGTAATCTGTAATGAAATGTATCTAATATTTCATAAAATATGAATTTTATATTTTGCAAGAACTTTATTTTGTGTGAGCGTCACTTTTTTTTTGTCCCTCACGGTGTTCAGTTGGAACTGTTGTTTTCGAAATCACTAATTCGAAAATTTCTATGAACGTATCCTCATTTAGTTTGCTGTTTAAGACCATTTGCGTATTTTTAATTTGTGAGATGCAAAAATTAATGTCAAATGACTTATTTTGTAGTACATTGAAGAGAACATCTGTAAGTCCAAAAATATGGTTAAAATCAACAACCAAAAGTGAAAATTCAAAGTCGTTAAATATATTTAAATAGCCGACACTTTGC
>QLNU02015360.1:79830531-79858901 GCA_006491805.2 Dysdera silvatica
TTAAAGCGCTGACTTAAAAACGTAGCCTTCTGTTCCTGAATGTAATTCCAATTATATTAAAGAAATTAAATTAAAAAAAAAAAAAAAATAGTGGGCTCAAAATAAAATTTCGAATTTTATTTTTCTAATCAAATTTTAAATTTGACAAAAAAATAAAAAGGATTTGGAATTTAAATGAAAAACAAAACTGTTCGTCAGCCCAATATTTTTAGGTGAAGTGCCGTTTCACTCGCGTCATCTGAATAGCCGCCACTGTTTTAGACTAGCCAAAAAGTTTTTTTGTGAACATTATAGGGATAATCAAGATTTGTTTTTAAGTATTCACTGCGTATTAGTCTAAAGAAAATTTCAAAAAACCATTCATCACTGCCCTTGTACCATAAAACGTAAACGGACACTTCCAACAGCACAGATGCGAAACTGGAGGTTTAAAATGATATTAGGGTAGGAGAGAGCGGATTAATGTTATTGTTATAGTTCTATAACGAGTACACAAGTTTAAGAAACAAGTAATCAAAAACAGTATAGGTTTTAGTGAAGAAGACAATGACAATGCCGTGTTCACACGTTCGTTGATTAGGGTGTTAACCTGGAAAAAAACGGTAAAACTCACAGACTAACTGTTCACAATAGTTAAGAGAACGGTTCCCTAGTCCTTAAGAAGTTAAGATTGCTCGGAAAACTGTAGGTTGCAGTGCAGCACAACTTTTACTGTCCTTGCTCTGTAACCTACAAACAAACGAAAAGGACGGTTTCATATATTTTAGCAAAAATAACAAATAACTGAAGAATAACTTGAATAATTTATTAAGTTTTAGCGAAATTGCGTTCAGGAAGTTAAACTTCTTCATTTCTACATAGATGTAAAAATTAGGGAATATTCTCAAAATATTTTGTAACGTGCTGTATACAAAAATTGTAAAGGAGTATCCAAATGAAACCTGCGGTCTCTAGATTTTTATAATATATTTCAATGCAATCACAATTAATGAACGCATGGAGTTGACAAATATTTGAAGTACTGGGTTCTGAACTATACAGAGTGATGGAGGCCGACTAAGAAATAACTACATAGCGGTATTCCTTGAAGAATTTTGAGCTAAAATCGTTAATGCGAAAATGCTGAGAAATCAATATATTTGTACTGATGACAAAGTACAGCCAATTAAAATCTAGCTTGCATTTACAAACGCTTTTCGTAGTCAGTTTAAACCGCTTGCACCTAAAACACAGGCGTGGTTTAATAATCTAGCCAATACATTCTACAATTTAGGTAGAAATCGAAGACGCATGCGTGAAGCTTTCGCTCAGCAAATCTAAGTGTTGGTTACGTATAGTTCGTTCGCGGAAAGTTGACCGATGGTACCTTTAGAATTCACGGGAGCTGACGTCACAAACGGGCTAGTTCATTACAGCAGAGGAGAGGTCCTCGTTTCAGAACTGGCTTTTGACGCAAACAAACGTTCGCTAAAACCGAGTTCCGAAATGACGTCCTCCCCTCTGCTGTAATGAACTAGTCCGTTTGTGACGTCAGCTTCCGGGAATTCTAACAGTACCATCAGTCAACTTTTCGCAGAGGAACTATAGTTTCCGATGCTTTAAATTTTGTCACCCATGTAAATCACCAATGGTCTTGCCAAACATTGATGTACAAAGTGCGTAGTAATTTTTTTGTTTTTTCGTAACATTGACGTAATATCAATACTTCATAATAAAGTTAAAATTAATTTTGCTGCTATTAAAATGTATGGGAAGTGAGGGGCAATGGAAATTCCCTGAGTAGATATTTCTGAAAACGAAATACGGTAAATATAAAAAACAATTTTGGTTGCAGCTTTGGGCTAATTTCATCGAAATATATTTTAGAAAAATAAATTTCTTAAACCAATATTAAGTTGCTACTATATTGGAAACCTGGTAATAAAAAAATTTCTGTACAGCATTCCTCAAAATTAAAATACATATGGCGCTGTGTGGTAACGCGTTCGCCTAGTGTGCCGTTAACCCGGGTTCGACTCTCAACAATGCAAAGAACGCTTACTCCGATATCTCATAAAGATCGCACTGCTCACCATAGTCTGGGGTTTGGTTCCCTATGCCTTAAGAGGTTCAGATTCCTCGGAAAACTGTAGGTCCAAGAGGTTCGGATTCCTCAGAAAATTGTAAGTCCAGAGGTTTGGATTCCTCGGAAAACAGTTGGTCGCTGCACAGCATGACCACTGTAGACCTTGAGCCGTAAAACCACAAACAAAACAAAGAAACAAAAAAAATATAGTACATATCATAATAGGCTCTGCTATATTGTAGGGGTCACGAGTTCACCTAGCCCGCCGCTATCTCAATATCGACTGCCAACGGTGCCCCCCAGAAAAAAGCGCTTACTGACAAACTGTTCACTTTAGTTCGGGGCTCCATTCCCTAGGTCTTAAGTAGTTCGAAGTCCTCGGAAAACTGTAGATCCAAGTACAAGATGACCCTTGCTGTCCTTTCGTCATAAAACTCACAAACAAACACATCATAATACTCATTTGTGTTCAGTGTCAATAGTACGGCAAACGTACTGCATCATTTCTCATGAAACACGAACAGGAAAAAAATGTAGTCTAGTACGCTTCTTGCATGCTTGATCTTGAACACTCTTCATTTCTCATACTTTGGAGTAATCAGGGGTGGTTTAGCGCCGCCTAGAACAAATTTAGCCCCGCTCCACCCCCCAGAAACTGAACGAATGCTTTGTGTGAAGCATTGGCCCCGCCTAAAATAAAACTAGACCACTTTAGACATCCACGCTGGTTACACCAATGTTTTCCTATTGGTCTTACTGGGTATTTTTACAACCGTTCACGTTACCCCTTCTTGTTTGGCGCAGAGTAATTCTTGCTGCCCTGGCGCCATAAAAAGTCCACCACCAACCATTTTACAACCGGGTGTATTTTCCATAAATTTAACAGATTTAAATTATACTTCCTGTACAATAAAAACCTGCGAACTATTATGAGTATAAGCATGTACTGTAGCCACACTATCTAATTTCAGAAAATGTGTGTGGTTTGTAAATCTTATTCCTAAAGATATAATTTCCTTTGCATTGCCTGTCTTCTCGCGTTTTAATACTGTGGACGCTGAACTCAGAGACTAATGAGACTGATATCAAGTAGTATGCACAAAACTAACGTTGTGGTGTGTATTTAAATTTTAGGAATGCCGTGATAACGTAACAGCTATTTATTTTTATTATATTGTTGATAACTTCGAAGCTAAGCAATTCGGTTTTTTATTGTTATTTTTATTTGTCATATTGCAATTTACTATGTAATAGTCATATAAGCTCAAGTTGGTTGAAAATGATTTTTAAACATGTGCATTCACTTTCAATATTTAAATAAGGAATATTTTGATTACGCCTGTATAAAGCGGGCATTTAAGAAATGGATGTCCTGTAATTGATTTTTAACTGACTCTGAAAGCAGCGGCGGCTCGTGGCGCTATTTTAGTAAGGCAAAACTAGGCTAACTCACCAAAATAATTTGCATTGCGGTCTATATTCGCCAAGAAACCGGTTTCAATTACTGAGTAAATGTGTAGGTTAATGTATTTTGGTAAATTGGCTTAATTCCTGCCTTACTAAATTTTCGCCATGAGCCGCTGATGTCTGAAAGGCATTAACAAATGCAAACTGTGTGGTAATTTGTTAGACAATCATCGTAATTTGTACACAAAATATAAATTTTCCACCATTTTCAATATTATTCTTTTTGTGCAAAATTTCAAGGAATATCACTATGTGGTTTCTTCTACAGTTAAAATAACCTGTATAAGCTTAATAATCTGCAAAACTTAAATATTTTATAATTCAGGAATGGAATATATATATAATCGAATATTTTGTATAAAATAAACACGGGAATATTTAATCAAAATTAAGGTGGGTTTCGTAAAACATCTTTTAGCTATTATTAAAACTTTCATGTTTCATGTGTTTTCAGAGTTAATAGGTTTACCTATGGCTTTCGTTCTGTAATTATTCTTCAATAAATACGGATTATTTCCGGTACAGAGACGCAGAAAATGACAAGTGATCAATTTCCCGGAACATTATTGCTATCGGAGCGTTTGTCCGAATGAATATATTTTCTCCTTAACTGCTCCGCATGCTGCATTGTCTCATACTATTTGCGTAAACATTAATATATGTCTTGTTTGCTGATATGTATGTACCGAGCTCAACTCACAGCTATTCCACAAGGTCGAGGTCGGGTATTGCTGCTATTGCCCCCCCTTGCATTGCACCCCAACACTAATATCTCTTGTTTACTCTTCTCCTCGGTGTATTCAAATATATTGATCGTAATAAATAAAGCAATTATAAGGAATTTAGGATTAGAAGGAAGATGGAGAGAAATAATCGAAAAGAGAACGACTTCGTAGTTTGGCAGATTATTTAATAAATATACAGGGTTTCAAGGAAACTCAGAATGCGGCCAATAACTTTTGAACCAAGACAGATATTGCAAAGAAAGTTAGGTATTGGTATAGTAAAATATTTATTCACTATCTGATGAGTTGAAGAGCAGCGCCCTTGGCGGTGAATTGAGGAAATTAATAATTATATTTCAAAAAATAGTAAAGGTAGCTAAATATTTTCAATTAGAAAATTGTAGATCATTCATTAATTAATAAGAAAAGACATACGGCTCACATACAGTGTGTAAACGTATTGCCACAAAGTGAGGTATTTCAGAAATTTTAATGTATCGCTTTCTGTTAATGCTTTCTGATGTTTTAAAAGTTGAATTGAAGTTCTTATAGGAAAGAAATCACGATCTCTCTCCTATTATCTATCCTACTAAAATTTTAACTTCTTTAATTCGCCACCAAAGGCGCTGTGTTTATCTCATCATAGTGCATCGACATTTTACTATACCAATGCCTAACTTTCATTGCAATGTCTGTCTTGGTTCAAAAGTTATTGTCCACACTCGGACTTCCTGTGTACAATCAGATTTGAATCAAAGAAGCAGGAATTTCGGCTTAGATTTTATGTGAATTATTTAGATACTTTAGTAATCTTTTTTCAATTAGTTTAACACGCAAATATAATTTATTTTATTGGAATTTTACTCAAAGAAATAATTTGTTAAATGAAATTGAAGTTAAAATTGATGCAAAACGTATAGTTGACCGTTAATTTGTTTTTTAACGGAAATTACAAGCAGTTCTAATTTTTCTAACTTGATAATTATTCACACACTTCCATTTAAAACAATTAGGAAAGTAAGTATGTAAACAATTAGTAAACAAGTAATGATTTCTTCGAAAACAACTACCAACTTTAAGAAAAATAATAAATACGAATAAAATTATCAAAATATTTAAGAAAAAGAGAAGAGAAATGATATATAGATGTTAAGTACTAATATGTTTATGTGCATCTGATTTAAAGCAAAGCTCATCCAACTATTTTCTGCATAAACTATATAAAATTTATTACGTTTTACTATGAAAATGATATAGTAATATGAAATCCCATCATTTATAGATAAATTTGAATAAAATTGTCCTTGAAATTAGACGAATCCTCCTTGTTACAAATTGTGCTATTAAAAATATGGTGTTTTCGATGCGGTTTTTCAACTTACTGTTTGTTTGTTTGGCTTTTTTATGGCGCAAGAGCATCTGGGCTATACTGCGCTATTTTTTTTTCAACTTACATTAGTGATCTTTGCATCAGTGATCAACCTGTAAATTCATTTTTCCTTTAGCTTACTTTGGGTATTGCTTTATATATTATTACTTTAAATATTGATTTGTATTATTTTAAGTATTGTTTCATGACCTATTTTGGGTATTGATTTACGTATTTTATTAATTTAGGTATTATTTTATGAAATTTTGGTGTAATAATGACCCTTGCTGTCCTTGCGCCATAAAAATACAACTAACCAATTCATGAAATTTGTGTACAAACAAGTTGTAATTAATTTAGTTTTATTGAAATTGTGTGATGTTTTCACATATCGTAATTTAAATGTCCAAAAAACATTAATTTTGTACATATTCGTTGAGAAGACGTCGAAATTTCCTTTTGTCTAAATACATTAAATGTTAATGTGTGCTTGTGTCACTTTGTACCGATGCTCATGTGTCCTTAATTTTTTTTCAATTTTCCTTTAAATGCGGTATGATGAAGCCATTCATCAAGGTAGAGTATTGCTAACGCAATACAGATAAATAAGGAAATTAATGTCCGAGTTAAGGAAATTTATAATTTTGGAAATTAGTCCAAGATCGCTGAGAATAGCTTGAGGGTGTACAATGCGAAGATTCTGATGAAAAATAACAAAAAGTCCGATTTTTTGATTGTTATCTTCAAAAAAAAACTTAAAATCTTTCTGAACATCTTGATACTAAATTTATAACCATACGATTTTTTTCTTCATTTACAAATTCGAATTATAAATATTGTCGATTAAAATTTAAATTGGCAGAATTCTCGTAAACAAACACTTTCTCACCTTCTTTTTCGACTTATTAAAAAGTGCACAATGCAAAATTTTGATTTATTTGGTTCGCACCTCACACACGCAAAATGTTACACTCAAAATGCCAACATGTCTTTACGTAGTCGAATATGGGCAAAATGTCCTAAAATATGCAACAGTTTATTGCGACGTGTGGAAATGGCAACTGCCGAAGCAGTCAGTCCATATAACTTTTGTTATAAAAAAAAACTATACAAATACAGTCTGCTGCAACATACAGCATAGGGTCTAATACGTTGAACTATTCTCTTCGTATGGACAAATACAGAAAGTGACGAACTCAGTCTATATCAACCACGGCATATGCTAAATATCCTAAAATCTTTTACTTGATTAAATTAAAAGCCCAAAATGGATAAAAATTCAAGGAAAGTATTATATATAAAGCAGGTGGTTTTTAGGCAACAATTGATGAGCTTAGAAGCAGTGTAAATAAAGAATTTTTCCCTTCGATTTTAAAGCTCGTTTTCTCGGTTCAGCACTTTTAAACTTTTCCATATGATTATGTGTTAATAACTTTATAAACGCTATAGCTACATATATAAAATTCGGCAAGAAAAATGAAAATGATATTATCTTGAAATTCGTCAAGGGGATTTTTCATGTTTGTTCAAGTTTTTAAATACGAGTTTTTAAATTTCTTTGTGTGTTTTGTAATTCGATATTGAAAGTTTAAAAATTTTTAATTCAAAATCTGGGCAAAATTTTAGAAATCCCTTGATCAAAAGTTGTATTGCATAATTTTCTTCATAAAAATATTTTCCTTGAAGGCATAAATTAAAAATTGTTTAAAAAATAACAAAAAATATAGAACCACATTTTTATATATATTAATATTTTCATATGACATTTTTAATTTTTTCACCTTCTTATGTCTAATGTGGATATGCTATTTCAGTAAAAAAATTTCAAGTCTTTACTTTAAAAAACAAGAGAAAGTGCAAAACCTTACCCGTACTCCCTTAGCTAAGTCCAAACCTTCAGAATAACTAACTAATCCATGAAAAACAGTGTGGTAGTACAGTGCTGAATTCTATTTTCTCAAAACTATAGAGCAAACTGAAAAATACATTGGGTTTAAGGATTTTTTTTCCTAAATTTCCTCGAGAGCCGGTTTCTTCTTTTTCCCTTTTGTTGGGCAAGAGAATACAAACGTTAAATTTTCTGTACCCGTACACGAATCCCAGGATCTAAGAAAAGATTGACGAAAGAGTTTGGGCGAGAAAAGAACGGGAAGGCGATATCTCCCTGGAGATTCCAACGGATTAAGTGAAGGCAAGAAGAATTCTTACCATCATCCATCTGGGAGGAATCGGACTGCACATGTTGCAAGAAATCTAAGGATGGTGACGCTATTCCCCTGATCGTCTCTTCCGTTTGTCCCTAGATTTTACGACTTTTTCTATCTTTCATCCGCATCTTCGCCTACTTAGCTTAACGGTTAGCCGTTGCTGCCTTTTGGCAACTTGTGGGAGGTTGTGGAAACAAAGAAGATGGTATTTGGAAATACGGGTCGACGCAATCTCTCCAAAATTATTATAAACTTGGAGTACTAGGGTTTTCGTTTTACTCATATTGCAAGTTCTTCAGGAACACTGAAAGAAATAAAACTTTCATGAAATTGCAGGATCATTTACAAGTGAAAAGAGGTATGTATATTCAGAAGCCTCCTCTTTTCGATGAAATTTGTTTGTCAGAGGAAGGCCCATGTTACTAAACTGAAATGAGGGTTCCGTTTACGGGCTGAAATTGAGGGTTCCATTCGTTGTTAAAAAATCACTGCGTTCGTAAAACTGGTCACTATATTTTTGTATCTAACTGTATGTAAGTGGTAGCGTAGGCTACCACTTACAGTTACTTGTGTTAAGTGCAGTCTTTACTTACTGTGTTAGTTTTACTGTGCCCAGTAGTTTAAATCATATTTCTAGTATGGGCAGAGAAAATGGGGTTCAAGTCAGGAGATCCTAGTAAGTCGCTGATTTTCTTCATCAGATTTTCTGAGAGAATTTGTGTTATAAGGAATTACATAAAATATTCCTAAATCCAGTAGATGCATATCTCTTCTACCGAGGCAGAAGAAAGGATGAGAAATAATAAATCCTTGTTTGGCGCAGAATGACCCTGCTGTCCTTGCACCATAAAAATACAACCAACCATAAATAATAAACTCTCATTAAAAATAAGTGTCACCATATGAATTGATCCTACAGCCATAGCTCTTGATATGATTTGTTTGTTTGGATTTTTATGGCGCAAGAGCATCTGGGTTATACTGCGCCAAGCTCTTGCTATGAGCAAAGTAGTTTAAAAAGAAGTATGCAATGGAAATATATAGTAGAAATCATGAAACAAACTAAGTAAAAAGAAATCATTTAATAAGACATTATTAAATGGCACAATCAGTAAGAAGCCATTCAATGGTAGAATATGTAAGAACCCATTGAATGGCAGAATAGGTAAGAAAATATTCAATGGCAGAATTCATCAGAAAGCATTGAACAAGACAACACGTTTCATCAGAATATACTAATAAACACACAAACAGCTAAATATTAGGAAATGTGTAGCATATGTATTGAAACGGCCTATTTCAAAAACTGATGATGTAAATAAGCGCATCTTTATGAAATGATTACTAGGCGCTATGTTATACATAAATTGTCCATTGAAGTTTACAGAAATTGAGTACATTTTAACTTGAAATGAAAAATGAAAAATTAAACCTTGAAAGTACTAATAACTACAGAGTGATCTGTTGAAGCGGCGACAAATTTAGAGGACTAATAATGAGCATCAACAGGAACAAAAATTACCATTTAACATGCTATCAAAATAACCATGTTTAGGAAAGAGCGAGTAAAAAACAACAAATTATCATTGTTTAATTGCACTGTTGATAGCTATTTCGGTGGCTAATCCGCCACCATCCTCAGAACAGTTATGACTCTGTTTACATACGTGGGTGTGAGGCCTCACGTCCACATATGTAAACAGAGTCCTCTGAATGATGTCTTTATCAACTGATAATAAACTGCGATTATTTGTTGTTGTTTACTCGCTCTTTCATAACTTTACGCAGCGTGTTGCAATAGCTCAAGTAAACCATGTTTAGTTGGTGAAAACCGCGAAAATACTTATGCAAGATCTGACATTGAAATGAGAGAGAAGGCTGCTGTTGGTTGATCGCTGAGTTTGTTCGTAACTTGGCTCACCATGCCTGACGTAATCTGCGGGTGATGGAAGGTAACGACATTATGGCGGTTGATTGGGTTCGCCGAACCCGTTGCTCGGCCTCCCCGGCGACCGCACCTCAATCCCTTGGACCTTTCTGGTGACAACTTAAATCACTCTTTTACGAGACGCTTGTAGAGGCGCCGGAGGATCTCATAGTGTGGATCGTCGTCGCTGCAGCGTATATCAACAACACCCGATATCTTCGAGCACATCCAAAAACCGCTTCTCTGTCGTTGTGGACTGTGCAATGATGTCCACGGCTGCTAATTCAAATGATGCCTATAATAATTTATCATCATCCTCTTTCCGCCATTGTGCTCTACGTCACTGGCTGTGATTTAAATATGCTGTCAAATACCTGTTTCTTGTACTGATTATTCTACTTTTTGCCGTCCCTGCGCTACGTCAGATTCTGCATAAATTTTCGTGATTTTCACCGAATAAGCGTGGTTTGTCCCATAGCATGTTCGATGACAATTTTTGTTCCTCTTGATGCCTACTATCACATCTGTGTGTGTGTGTGCTTCAGCTTTAATAGAACACCCTGCATATCTTAGATACGAAGTGAAATGCAAATATCTATAGTATTCTTTAGAAAATCCTGCAATATATCATCAAAGTAGATTATTTTTTATTAAAAGAATATGAGAGGCATTTCTTCTGTAGAGCATATTGATCGTTAATATGCTCTACAGAAGAAATGCATCTGTAGAGCATATTAACGATCAATAGGTTCTACAGGAGAGCATATTTTTCGTCAATTTCACTAAATATGATAATTATTTTGTAGCGATGATTGGCTTAGTTTCGCTATATTTGTATTACATTTTCCATGTCTGCTAAGTCTGGAAGTTCCGGCGAGCATTTAATATTTTACGAATTTTGTTCTGTTAAAGTTAGACAAAAGTTAAATAGCAATGCAGTAATAGCATTTTCGTCAACTAAATCGCTGTCGCGAATCGTGAGAAAGATGCGAATATATTGTAGACTACGAAGGAGAGAAAATTCACTACGGATTTATCTTGACTTATTCGACAGCTTTTCGTAGCCTGTTTTGCTAGCTTTCAATCAGATTCCTATACGATAGTTAGGGGGGGCGTTGAAGTTAGCAGACGGGCTAGTCGTGTGGGCTTCAATCTTTCCAAATTCACCATTTTTTCCTGGTTCCGTGTACTTTGGGGATTTTTTCTCGTGAAAAATGGGTCTGCGTAATCCTTCCTACAAACAATTGATGTTTCCACGGAGGAAGTGTGGCTTGTGCGGGCTTTCTGGTAAAAGAGGAGGGGGGCGTGCTTTTTGTAGACAAAATATCCTGCGCCCCAAGTTGGATTTGTAGCGGATTTTTGAACGAATCTAAAATATACAGTATGTTCATACATCTTTCCCCTAAATCTGTGTCATACAAGATTAAGATAGATAGATAGATAGATAGATAGATAGATAGATAGATAGATAGATAGATAGATAGATAGATAGATAGATAGATAGATAGATAGATAGATTAGATAGATAGATTAGATAGATAGATTAGATAGATTAGATAGATAGATAGATAGATAGATAGATAGATAGATAGATAGATAGATAGATAGATAGATAGATAGATAGATAGATAGATAGATAGATAGATAGACAGACAGACAGATAGATAGATAGATAGATAGATAGATAGATAGATAGATAGATAGATAGATAGATAGATAGATAGATAGATAGATAGATAGATAGATAGATAGATAGATAGATAGATAGATAGATAGATAGATAGATAGATAGATAGATAGATAGATAGATAGATAGATAGATAGATAGATAGATAGATAGATAGATAGATAGATAGATAGATAGATAAATGGATAGATAGATAGATAGATAGATGGATAGATAGATAGATAGATAGATAGATAGATAGATAGATAGACAGATAGATAGATAGATAGATAGACAGATAGACAGATAGACAGATAGATAGATAGATAGATAGATAGACAGATAGATAGATAGATAGATAGATAGATAGATAGATAGATAGATAGATAGATAGATAGATAGATAGATAGATAGATAGAATCTAAAATATACAGTATGTTCATACATCTTTCCCCTAAATCTGTGTCATACAAGATTAAGATAGATAGATAGATGGATGGATGGATGGACGGACGGACAGACAGACAGACATATAAACGACATTCTGTAAGTAAATACACCTAGATTGCAGTAAGGAATCCTTTAAAATTTGCGTTAGAGATAATTCAATGCATAAACGCTGTTGCAACTGCAGTGCAGATTGACCGTGCTGTTTTCGAAGGACCGCATCAATTCCTGCTTTATACGCGTTAGGAAAAAGCCAGTTTAATGCGTCTTGTAATATTGACAAATATGTTTGACAATAAAAACTGGAGGAGCTGTTTCATTTTAAGTTACTGTAAATCAAACATATGACGCTGAACATCTTGTGAAAAATGTATTTTTTCATCAAATTGTATTAATAAACGAGAATAATCAGTGAATTTTTGTTGTGGACCATATGCTGAGCTAGCAGGCCGATATTCAACGCTTATTTCACATTTTTCCAATGTGAAACATAAAATAAAATAACTTCGTGGCTAAAATTAAAACCAACACTACGCCTTAACCTATTAACTATTGGTTTCAGCTATGAGTTCACAGATCGTTTGCCTAACTCGCTTACGAAATGTATCCTTCCGCAGCATGAAAAGTGGCTTCAGGTGCCGCTGTGCTTTAGAACAGGGAATTTGCACTCCAGTTATAATACAGCTCCCTGTGCATAACATGCCAAAACTTGCATATTTTCCTGCAGTTGTAAAATGTGTGTTAAATTTGAAGCTAAAATTTAGATAATCGCACAGCAAGGAAAAGATGTTATAAAAACGTAAAAAACAACTAAATACATTCTATTGTAGATAGTTTAGATAATAGACAAACACCCTCCATATTTAATTCCTTAATAAGCATACTACATAGAATAAGATATATCAAAAATATTGTCACTAGTGCTGTTTTGGGTGGTCCCGTATATCACAAATAACCGTATGCCGAACGAACACTATATTTTTTTTATCTTCCTTTGTGTACGCTTTATGCCACAATGGCGGCTGAGGTTACTAAAGTTCTTATTCCTCTCCGGGTAATACTGAATAAGTTTCGTCTTATGGTAATACTGCATTGTCACTGCTCGGAGTTGTCCAGTCTTCTATCGTTTCTGTAATTAGCAGAAGCATACGATGTACGGAAAGACATCAAACCGAGAGATTCTGGGACAGGTATAAATTTCACCTGTTAGTCGAAATAAAATCTTAAATCCAAACAAACGGGTTTCATTTGAAAATGTTCATGCAGCTAGTGGACTAGTGTTCAACAAATTTCGATAATCAAAATATTTTGGTGGTAAGGGAAAGTTGTACCTTAGTAACCAAATTTCCCCATACGTCCAAGATACCTAAAATTAATACAAAGCTAATGCTCATAATATAGTGTACATAACAAGTTTTCCAAGTTAAATTTGATCATATTTCTCTCGCTTTCGAAGCATTAATCTATACGCAACGTAACTTCTGCCTTGTCTGAAAATAGAATTGAGGTCACCGATGATCCCTTTGCAGAAATCGTAGAAAACCTATTTCCTCGTATGGAATCATAATTTCTTTTAAGTTGAACTTGAACATGTTTCTGATGATTTCCGAGCATTTTCCTAAGCTTGAAATAATTCGCTGCATACATGCTCTATGAAACTACTGAAAAGCATTAAAATAACTATTTTATTGAAATTCTAGAAAGTGCGCAATCAAGAAGAAATGGTCTTCGATGGCGATGCTACAAACAAAGTTTCAGGTGTAACACATTTTCTGTTTAACCATTTGTAACTTATAACTTTGTGAAAGAAGTAACACAATAGATATATAAAGTAAAGTATTCACGTTCTGTTCAAAATATGCTAAATTTTAAATTTTCACTTGAATCATGGTACTGAATAAACTACAGATAAATATTCCGTAACTGCAGAAACAGCACGATTCAGATAGCCTCGAATGGTTGGTCTTCATGAAATATTACTGGAGGAGTCTCAAAGGCGTGAGCCCGGACCAGGAATTACGCAGTATGAAATATTTGCAAATAGATATTAGTGGCGATCAATAAATTTCAATTTAAAAAAAAACTGAAGGAATTAAGAAATTAATGATTCCTGTTCCAAAAAAGTATTTATTAATTATAGTTGTTTGAAGTACTAAAATTCTGAATTACCAGAAGGTAATCACTTTAATTTAGAGGTCGAAAATTACGTTCACTTATTGATGAGTGAATATTTTTGAGCATATCATTATATGATGATCAGTCGCTTAATGCCCGATTCTACCCACCTTCATTTCACCTAATAGATTCGATTCAGAATTTAAATATTATTACACTATGTCCTTGCGACTTTTGTAACATTTTTTATAAAAAAAATAATATAAGTTAATGCCAGTACTTGTAAATTATTACAAAATTTTCGTCATACTTTTATAACATATTTGTCAGTCCTTCTATTATGCTTGTAATTTCTTGTAAATTTTCTATTGGTCTCTTGTTAAGGAAGTTGACATATTTGCATATTAAGCAAGTTCCACGAATCCTCCCATGCGCGGTGAATTAAGTGTGGCTAAATATATTGTCCTTTAATTTTGAGCGTCGATGTGGGAAGTGCAGTGCACTTTTTCTGCCCTCGACAGCTTTAATTTGCTTTTGCTACAGAAATGATTTATGGAGCTTTGAATTTTGAACTAAAAAAATTCCAAGGAATTATTTAGCAGGAATGAGCACTTTTCCTCTATTCTTTTTCTGTTTCATGGTTGACGTTGCTAAAAGTTAAAAATTTCCTCTGTTCGGCACAGTGCTAACATCGAACCTTTCATACATCTTCAAATTTCGTCTGCGTGAAAGATTTCTTTCCTCTTGTCCGATTTATTACATAAACGCCTTTGTAGCGTTATAATCCATGTTTACGACCAACGCTTGCCTAAAGCAATTTTTTTTTTGCCTTCACCAAAGTCTAATCGATCATACCTCAACTCTCATATAGCTATCATACCTCAACTACTACACAGTTATCATACTATTGTGCTTGTTTTATAGTCCACCATTGACATTTTTTTGTGATAGCTTAAGCGCATACAATCTTATCCGAAGAAGAAACTACTACAAGTGTCCTGCCAGTGCAGGATTCGAAAGAACGGGCCTGCATTTGACATACCCTTCGAAACGTATGAGCAATGTTTATAATTAAATAATATTTATTTTATATAAATCGAACACTACGCAGATTAAATCAAACAACAATATCAATCAACGTTTATTGGCCAAATTGCAACCAAATTGCAAAGAGACTGGTATTAAATTGATCGAAATGCACGTTGCAGCATATCTTTATATATTATATATTGTCCTTCGTAGCTTAGTGGGTAGAGCATCCGCCCGGCAAGTGGAAGAAAGGTCGTGGATTCAGGTCCCACCGAAGGCAGAAATATTTATTTTCTTTCGAACGTTTCACCATCTAATCACGCCATACCATCGGCGTTGGTATCACTACGCCAATAAACGTTGATTTATATTGTTGTTTGATTTAATCTGCGTAGTGTTCGATTTATATAAAATAAATACATATGCTGCAACGGGCATTTCGATCAATTTAATACCAGTCTCTTTGCAATTTGGTTTAAATAGTAGTCTATGTACTACACCATTCTGCGAAATAACTGGCAACAATATATATACGTTCGTAAAGAGATTATATATTGTCCTTCGTAGCTCAGTGGGTAGAGCCTCCGCCCGGCAAGTGGAAGGTCGTGGGTTCAGGTCCCACCGAAGGCAGAAATATTTATTTTCTTTCGAACGTTTCACCATCTAATCACGCCATACCATCGGCGTTGGTATCACTACGCCAATAAACGTTGATTGATTGACATTGTTGTTTGATTTAAATAATAACCCAAAACTTATATCTCCCGAATAATTTATCAACAAGAAATTTAAAATCCGAAACTGTGTGAACTCCACAGATAAAACAAACTCCGATTTACTTATTTCGAATGGTTCTATTGGATATGAGATATAGCTTCCCATTAAATTTTTAGCTTTATTGAATTTCCGATATTGTAGAATGTTGAAGTTTTATAATGGTTAAGTTTCTTTTATTGAAAATAGTAATATCAATTATTATACTGTTAGAGAAGCGTGACATTAGACAGAAGAATTTTGTTATAGGGGTAAATAATTGGCGTAGGGCAAGGCAGAATACCCAATATTTTGCTGGCGCTATCGTGAAATGGAAACACTTCAGTTTGTCTGTCGTCCCCTGGTGATTGGTTGCTTCCTGTTGGAAACGCATCGGAACTTTTTTTAATACCTCACTAAAGCTTGCTTTCGTTACATTTTTTTTTTCTTTTTTGCGTTATAAAAACATTTTTATAATTCAGTGATTGCCTCCTAATCACTGTTTCGTCATGTTCTAATAATATAAAATAACTTTGAAATTATAAGCAATAAAAAAATGCTTATTAAGTATTATAAGAAACCAAATAAGTACAAAAATACTTTATGGTAAGTGTTCTGAAATAAATTTCCAGACGTTTAACATACGGGATGCTGTAAACTGTATTATAAAAGTCAAATGGAGGAATCGAGCAAGGCGACCTTAGTTTTGGAGAAATATAAAGTAAAAGAAATAGTAGAATCCGTACACCGTTTAGGACTTGCAAAAATTACACAAGAAAAACCCAGAGCATTTCATATATTAATAGGGTGATATCATTTATCTACTCCATTATCTTACCATTGTCAAAATATTTCATGCAGTTTTTAATAAAAAAATATTTAAGAGCTTTTGGATATTATCTTTAAAAATTGAAACATATTGTTTTTCCTATTATATGCACCTTCGAAATATAGTTCGGACGTGATGGTTCGGGATCTGAGAAGCACTGCTTTGTCCATTCGTAAACAAATATATCATGATTTCTTTCCCCGAAAGCTACTACAATAAACCGTATAACCCTCTGATACCATTTTCTGCGGGCAACGTATAAATTTCTATTTAGTGGACAAATACATTTAATAAAGAGAGACGGCTTTTATGACTATTAAAAGAAATAGAAGTCTAGCGTTTCAAACTCCGCATTTGAGGATTCCAAGGGTAGGCCCTTTCTTTGGAGAATGGCAAAGGGACATTTATCCAGACGCGACTCCCATATAAGATAGAAATTCCACTCCAACGGCACTCTCTAGTGAAAGCTATCCAGTCTGCAAGAAAAAGTAGAGATTCTAAAAAACATTTCAACATCGAGCAACTTAAAAACATTTTTTCTTCGTTGTCCAGAAAGAGGCGATGTAGAGTTTTCATGGAGGTATCTTATCCAACCATCCAAAACTAAACCGACTTTCAAACAATGCACTCTTCGAAAAATGCAGCGGGGATACATTTTCAATGATGGGGTCCAGGGCGGGAAGAATTCTACAGTGAGTCTTTTATTTCTTGGGAATAAACGAGGAATGGGGGGGGGAAGCTAAAGGCATATACAAGGAAGATTCGCTCAACGTTACAGAAGTACCGCTCTGATATGGTTTCCATATTGCATTTTTATTTTCTATGCTTCAAACTCTAACTGAGGAGAATATCTTATCCATCTCTGCCATCATCTCCAGAGAAAAATATTTAGATTTCCAATCTCGGTAAGAAAAAAAAGGGAAAAGAGCATGCAAGATCGAACGCTGACGATACCGGAGCCACAGAAATTTTCAGTTTATTTGATGTTGCTTTTTAAAGTTGCGGTTGAGCACTTGAAGTTGAAAGATGTTGTTAAAATCTTAATACTCAAGCAAAGATATATACAAATTGCAAATTCCTTTTCAGATTACGTTAGCTTGTTGGATGACATATTTTACTACCCTTTTCACTTACCTCTTCTAACTTCTAAACTGACCCTGTTAAATATAGATTAGATACTGTTAAAATTTCAACTGCTTTCTTAATAAAATATTATAGGAACGCGAACAGAAAAGTAGGGTGCATGTTTTTGATAATTAAAACGTGCTGCAGGTGCAAATGTATAGATGTCTGTGTGTTTTGTACCACTTTTATTAGTTTATTTTTGTGTCTCATTCACATCTATTTCCTCTTCAAGTATAATTTTTTTGAGAAATTCTGATACAAGAATTCTGCTATACATTTTATTTTACACATGAAATTTTACATATAATACATGTATAAATTTCCATTTAACGTATCATTTACAATATACTGCTATTACATATCACATAGAGAATTGGCTTCAACGTATCATTAATTGCCTATGCGTTACGAAGTGTATTATATTTTATATTTTGTGACTAAAATATTAACTAATATCATTTATAATATGTAAGCTACTGTATGAGTTACATACATTTGAAAATTTAACGTCACTTATTCTTCAAAGACGAAAACGTTAGATATTAAACCCAAATTTTTAATTAACATGATAACAACTGAAAAACAATGTTCAAATACATGTTACAGGTTTGATTCATCAAAATTTTCAATCAACTAATCTACGAAATATTTAAATTTCCTCAACACGCAAACACGCGGTTACCATTACAAAGATTATGGAGAATATATACATAATGCTGTATAGAAGGATTCGTGAGACTACGTGTAAATTCGATACGATTAATATATCCATTTGGTCGTTCCAATTTAACTAACGAAATAATGCTTTCTCTTCAAATAAATTTATGAAATTGATTTACGTTCGATAAATATAAAACTGTAACTTTTAATTCGATGAATGTCCCACTTTTCATCAGTTAAAATATAAAAAATTATTTTTTTACAATAAAGAAAAATTTACTTATTTACTTTATTATGGAATTAAGTCATACATACATTTATTTTCCGTTCTTCTGTAATAGTCAAAATTTCACTTGATACATTTTTTTTTAAAAATAGCAGGTTTCTCTTCTGAATGTACTCGTATTAACACCAATTTTTATGTATTGTGAATATAGTCTCACCAAGTAAGCTGTTTCGCTTTTAAACTGAGAAAGATATTTTTTACAATTAATATTATTTTGATTTCTGAAACAACGTGCAATGAAAATAGCTAGATTTTAAGTTGTTTGAAGCTTTAATTGGTGCTTGTAAAAATATTAAAATACTACATTATTAAGAAGATGGTTTCTTTAGTGAATGACTCTGCCGTGGCGCTGTTGGGACGTGTTTTCCCCTGGCATTCCGTTAATCTGGATCAGGCTTTCAAAGGTGTCAAAATAAAGGTTTAGCGTCTAAAAGTTTGCTGTAGCCTGGGGGTTGATTATTTAGATTTTAAGAGATTCGGATTCCTCAGAAGACTGTAGATTCCGGTGCCGCACGACGTCTTCTGTCCTTGAGCTAGAAAAAGGCATTAAATTGTAAGTGAATTAATTCTTCGAATATTTAATCAAACCTCAAAAATCTTAGGAATTAGAAATGAGCTTGCCGTTAAGAAAGCTAATCAATTTTACAGAATGTTCTTTTTGGTGTAGCGTTTTTTCAATGAAGCATGGACCCAGAGGGTAAATAAAATAGGGCGTCCCTCTGAAATGCAATATCTGTTGGACAGCAACGCTATTTAGGCTAGTTCTCAAATTCATAAAAGATAATTTATAAAAGCAAATGTAGTCCACGATTTTGCCAAAGAAACATAATACTGTGAATTATACATATAAAATGGTTTATTATTGTAGTATATAATTTTAGAAATCCCAAGTAGATACAATCATATAAACATATATTTTATGTGAACTGTACAGATGGGAGGAATATGCGCAGAAAATCAAAATATTTGATGCAGAATTCTTAAAACGCTAATTATTTTTTTTTTAATTTTTCAATATTAATACATAATGGAGAGATAATTCACATAATAGTAACTTTATAGCTTTCCTAGGTATTCGAAAGATAGACTATGTACAAATACCGTTGTTTGTAGATACAAGTAATTAAGGCCGTGGGTAATGTTATTTTTCTATTAGGGCGTAATATATCATTAGAACATCGGTATCGACGCAGCGATGAAATGTATTTATTAATCGATTTCTCGACATAACACTGCTGAAGCAGAACAGGAGATGACAAAACGAAGACATCGTCAATCATGAAACAACTGTTTCCGTTCTCATTGTAATCTGTTTCACCGTCGAGTGCAAAAACGATATATCGATTTATCTTCTCCATATACGCTGCAGAAGGTGAATTACACCCTCTTTAATCGTAGTATGAATTGACGAGAGAGGTGGACAATTAAACGAAAACTTGCATGAATTGGCGAGAGACAGAGAGATAGTGAATTAAACGACTATTGAGCTAACGTGTTCATAAAACTTTGGTCATTTATCAAGGACCGATCAATTTCATGGCAATGTCCGAAATGAGCTATTTGTTTATCTCGCATTCCGTTTTTTCGAAAGCAATTACATTTCCACAATTACTACAAACGCCAATTTTTATTAGTTGTCGTATTTTGTTTCGAAAGTGGCCGCCCTTACTCTTTAATCATTTCAACCTACACCCCCTTCTTCAAATTTGCACCATTCCGAAAATTAAGCCTACTTTGTTTTCTTTAATACTCCTGCCGACGTTATTCCAAAGTTCAATGAATAAGTACAGTGTATTTATAACTGACAGAAGCAAGCATTTCCCATTCTCCCCTTCGGTATTCAGCATTCGTATAGAGATTTTGTTAGGCAAATACTAATTAAGATATTCTTTGTATGATGTTTCCCGTTTAAAATGCACGGTTCATTACTAGTTTTTTCAGGTTAAGGTTTAAGAGAGGAATTTCAACAATTTCTTACATGAAAATAGTTGTTATTTTTCAAATTTATGCTCTTCTGCTAATAGAATAAAGTGTATTGACTTTTTTTATAAACGTCCTTGTAACAGATTTGTAACCAACTAGATCTTGGCTAATTCAGCATCGTAAAATTAAATGCTAGTCCCATCCTGCATAGTAGATAAAGATAAAAAATTATTTTACTACATCCTCAGGTTTATTTTTAAGGACGCAATATTATCCAAATGGGTGTTTTTCTACATACATATCCCCATGCAAGATAATATTCATTCATGAGAGAACGGGAGTAATAATTCGTGGAATATTTACATGACTCATACAAAAGTGTAAAATCTTTCACAAGTGATTGCTGTGCATCTGAGCGGCGAAAACGTTAAAAACATAATTAAGGTCATACAACTGGTCAATCTATTGAGTCACAAATTCTCGATGTTGGGGGCATTGATTACATTTCAATAGGCTCACAGCACTCGTCTCCTAGCTATTACATCTTAAATGTACATAGTTTAAAACTGTGCCACAGATACCGCATTGACTAAAGAGTTATGTAGATTCGTGGTAGCTGGTCTATAATCATGCGATTTATATAAACGGAATTTGATACTCGAAAATCCTTGTAGTTTGAATTGGGAGCATAACTACCATTACTTCATGCCGCGTTTTTTATCTGTATATATAATAATACGTTTTTATGTAAAAATAAATAAAAATCTTTATCTGTAGCAAAAACTTTCATGTTCATTCCATTTTCATGCAAACATTTTTATTAGCAGAGGTCATTAGATTTTAAGCAAAATAATTTTTAACTTCGTGACATTTTATGCGATTCTTTTAATCACAAAATCATTTTTATTTTTTTTTTATCTGATACGGATTTTTACCCTAATATCTGATTTTTAATATCAATCGCTTTCAATTTGTATATTGCAATTTTTGACTATGTAAAATATTTAATTTGCATCTTTTGAAAAGATGTGAGCAGACTCACCGAGTTTTATTCGCAGAAGGATATTCGCTATCCTTGAGCCACTAAAATCCAACCAACTAACGATCTTATAAATGGGATTATTTATAATATGTTTTTATGTAAAACTAAATAAAGAGCTGTTATCTATACAGCCACGAATTAATATAGTACTTCAACGAGATTTTGAATTAAATGCATTTTGTATATCTTTATAATATATATTTTGAGCTTACGTTTGATAAAAATAAGCTTAGGTACATATTTCAACATCCTCATATAATGAACTTACAGATATATCTTCTTATTACCGATCCCACCTCTAGAATAGTACCGAATATTATATTGCTTTTCGCCAACTGGAGTAATGTAAAATGCGCGGTGTAAAATACCGAACTTTTATTGGGTTATATATTTTAGTAGCGCCTGATTTACGCAGTGGCATGCGGGGCAGCTGCCCGGGAACCCGATTCAGAGGGGCCCCCTGAATTCTAAATTTAGTCCAAGATATTCATAAAATATACAGGAACAACGCAAGCGATGAATTTTTTTTTTGGTTAATTTATTGATGACGTAACAAGCTAGTCAGTCGAGGCTAGGCAACGTCTCGTTTCTTAGTCATAGGTGGTACTGGTCTAGAGCAAAAAACAGGGGCGCACCGGCCGGTGGGCCAGTCTGCCCCTGAGCAAAGTATTTTGAATTCGCTCAAGCTTAGCTGGCTAATTAATGTTGTTTTATACTTACCTTGGTCTTATAAATAAAAGTCATTCGCTCATACCTATAATAAACATAGCAATCAGAAATCTGTCGTGGGTACAGGAGGGGTTGGGGCCCCTTCATGGTTGCCTGCCCCTGGCCCTAGAATTTCTAAGTCGAGTCCTGTATTTTAGATTATAAACGGTATAATATAGTCATAGATTTATATATTTTGAGGATATAATAAACTGAAATTCGTATAGTAGCTTCAGCGATATTACTCAGTGTTTATATACAGGGTGTCCGATCTAAAGGTATCCAAAAGTAATGGCTTATACTGAGAGAAACACGCATGACTAGTTATGGAAGTGCTGTGCCAATGATAGGTGATTGCTCCAAGTTTGCTATGGTCGCGCATGCGCATTGTTGACAGTTGCGTTGAGCTGCTTTCCACAGCAGTCGTATGCTGACTTGTGGTAAGGAATGCTTAGAAATGGAATCATCGGCACATTTTGTTTCGCAGAACCGATAGTGACATTGACTTGTTGGAGAACTTTGATGTTCCAGATATTCGATCAAATCTCATATTTCAGCAAGACAGTGCTCCACCAAACTTTCATAGAGATGTTACCGAGTTTTTGAATAAGATCTTTCCTGGATGCTGGATCGAAAGAGAAGGCCCTACAACTTGGCCTCAGAGATCTTTGGACATATGGCCGTTGGACTTTTTTGCTTGGGGCTCCAATAAAATTATTGTGTACCAGAAAAAGTTCGTAATTTGGATGTTTTGAAACAGAGTATCTATGCAGCAGTATTGGTTTAATAATACCTCACATGTAACTAAATACCTGGCAAGAGATCGAATAATATTTGGACATCCGCAGAGCCACTAATGGTGATTACATTAAAATTCGTTAATCTGAAAAGAAACTTAAGGAGTTGCCATCTTTAATGCAACTGAAATTTATAACTAACCCTGTGTCATTCTCCCAGTATAAGTCATTACTTTTCTATACCTTTAGCCCAGACACCCTGTATAATAACTGACGTAGATTGCCATCATTCATGCAAACTGTTCTAAAGACTGTTTATTTTCTCACAAGTGCCTCACGCCTTGTTATAAACAAATAATCGCACTTTGACAAATTGCTATACGATTACGTAAGAATATACTTTAGTTAAATACCCCAGAATTCGCCTTTTACGCGCAGAGAACAGAGAAAAACATATATTCCATTATACGTTTGTAAATGAACCTATACATACATTCACAGTTATACAGAAACTTAAACCTTTTAATAAGAAGGCATGTGCAAGTACATAAAATTGAAAGGATGAAAGAACTGGAAGTTGTCTCATCTTGGAAATTCTGCGGAATAAATCACGAATAAAATAGTCGGATGACCGTACGAAGAAATTGTTTCAGATGAAGAATTTAAGGGCAACAGATTCTTCGGTAATATAAAATAACGACGGGCTGTTCACTCTGTTGCCAATTTTTGACTCTGAAAACTATACTCGGGAAGTCTGCATGATGAAAAAAGATAGCTATTTGAAGCCATTTTCTTCACATTCTGACAGATATCGTAAAATGCTATGTGATGTGGCGCATGCATTATGCAGGCGGTAGATTTATCGTGGATTATCCACGTGTTGTGGTAGTGTTTTGGCGGAAAGGCAGCGATAAAACTGCCATATATGACGGTTTGCTTCAACGCTCGGTAAATTTGTTTTTTTAAGAGTTTCGTCTACCTTGGGTATGAGAGTAAGTCTATTTCTTTGATGGAGTGTTTCAAATCTTTTATTCACTTCCTTCGACCATCTTTGCGTAAAATCTTTGCGCATCACGCAAGAGGATGAAGCCAAAATTTCAAAGTTTATGGGGATGATATTTAAATTCTGGTCCTCTTCGTCTTCCAATTTGGGAGTAAGAGATTTCGATGGTGTGAATTGTATACGTTTATTGTATGACATTTTAATATTAGACTTCTCTTAATATTTTAAATGGGGCAGCGACTAATTTTGCGTTTTTTATTCCACACGTAATATGAAATTAATTGAAATCTAGGCATTTTAAAATAGATTAATTCCATGGGGCTGGAATATTATTTACAACACGATGTACATTTTATGATTGTTGATATTGAGAATTTGAATTCAAATTATAATGAAGGGATAATATTACACCTGACGAATTTCTGTCTCAACCTAAATTTTACAGTTAGTTAATATATTTCACATTATTTGGTGTAGCATATTCTAGTTTTCTGGAACCAAGACATTGGAAACAAAGCAAATAGAGATAGCGGAGGAGTTCAAATTTTAACCATTGGCCAGTAGTTACTATAATTAAAGGTTTCTATAACCGAATTAGTTTATGTTATGCTTTATTTCGCGGCAAGTTTATTTGAATCATAGTGTTTTTAACTCAGAAGGCTTTTTATTGTTTATTTAATATATGTATATATATATGTAAAAAAAAAGCCAGCGTTACTACGCTCATGGCGCGATGTCTTGATCGGTGAAAGTATTAATAATGAATAAAAATACCATTGGGCCATTAAAACCGGATTTGTAGCCTGCTGACGACATGCCAGCATCCGGAACGCCGTTGGGATAACTATCGGTAACCCAGCGACGTGAAAAAGGCTATCTCAGACTCTGATGATATGAACCATAATGAAAATATGAATGGAGCATCGGTTGTCTCGCTCTTAAATCAGAACCGCGTTCGGACTTTAAGCAGAGGGGCCAGTTCGAAAAATATGCAACAGTCTCTCCTTGGAGGTGTCGGCGGTTGTAGCGGCGCCTCCAACTGTACGGCTACTAGAACCAACACAGCCCAAAGTGCTTTGCAGCCTAGTATAGGTGCAACCACTAGGGCTGAAAGACCACGCCAGCGCATGTCATGGACAATAGATATGAACACCTACATCATGCGCACCTACTATACGATTACAAAGCTGGAAACAGACATGACAAATTACAGACCCACACTTCACGCCAAATTCGCACAACAGTACCCACACCTGGACATCAGTATAGAAAGGATAACAACCCAACGCAGGAACATAATAACCAGAAATCTCTTAGCAGAGCCCATACTACAAAGGTTAAGAGATGAAGTCGCCAATGACCTGGCAAACACTTCAACCAGTGTGGCCAACCCTGAAGCACCAGCTAGTAGCGCAAGAGAACCGCTCCAACCAAGCATAGAAGAAGAAGAGAGGAGGGACGTGGAGAAAATGGAAGAAGGTTTCCAATGTGCCCTGGCGGAATATGAAGGCTCGGATGCCGCAACAAGGCCAAGAATACCACGCCAACCGGCATCTTGGAAACTCTGCAAAGCAACCAAGATCCTCAATGAACATACTCTACCACTACACCTACAGAACCACAACTCCCTACAGGAAATACACACCGCCATATACTGTGCAGCAGTAGCGGCATCACGCGCCAATGGGTACGAAGTAAGGAACGAAGGCCGAAGTAACAGAGGAAACAAAGCCCAACCACCATGGCAAGTGAGACTGGAGAAAAGAATAGAAGAGCTCCGCAGCAGCATAGGGCGAATAACCCAGTACATGCAGGGAAATAGGGGTAAGAAATTAGTGAGGAAAGTGAAGATGGCCCTTAAGAGAAATAGGATTCATACAAGACACGAAGAGCCCAATAAACACATCAGCGAATATCTGGATACCCTCAAACAAAAACTGGGTGTATACGCCAGAAGACTCCGAAGATACAAAGACTATACCAACAAAAAACAACAGAACATGCAATTCCAAGCAAACCAGAAGGCCTTCTACAGGAAGCTTCGAGAGACCCCAGCGAACAAAGACAAGTACGAAGCCCCAAAGCCAGCAGAAATAGAGACCTTCTGGAAGACACTATGGTCCAATGAAGTACAGCACAAAAGCGCCCCCTGGATTCAGCAAGAAATGGAGGCTACGAGAGGAATAGAGGAGATGGAGTACACGGGCATCACGATAGAGGAACTCCAGCAGGTAATCCAACGTACGCACAACTGGAAAGCACCCGGTATTGACGGCATACACAACTTCTGGTACAAGAAATTTACCAGCGCCCATGGCCCATTAGCCAAGGAACTTACGGCGATAATTGAAGACCCCAGCAAAATGCCTGAATTCCTCTGCAAGGGAATAACTTACCTCCTACCGAAGGACCAGGATACCAGTAACCCAGCGAAATACCGACCCATTACGTGCCTTAACACCCTGTACAAGATACTCACGGGGTGCATCTCTGAAAAAATAAGCCGGCACAGCGAAAGCAACAACTTAATGACGGAAGAACAAAAGGGATGCCAGAAAGGGACTCTGGGATGTAAAGAGCAGCTTACCATCGACTCAGTTATCCTGGAACAAGCAAGAAAACAAAAGCGAAAACTCAACACCGCATACATAGACTACAAGAAGGCTTTCGACTCTGTTCCGCACTCGTGGCTCCTTGAAATACTCAGCATATACAAAGTGCATCCCTCAATCATCCGATTCCTACAGAGCAGCATGAAACAATGGAGAACCCGGTTACAGCTAAACACGCCAGACAGTAAAATAGAAACGGCCGAGATCCCCATCCGCCGCGGAATCTTTCAAGGAGACGCACTAAGCCCCCAGTGGTTCTGCTTGGCGTTAAACCCCTTGTCAAGGATGCTGAACACAAGTAAATACGGATACATGCTGAAGAAAGACAAGAGAAACCTACATAAAGTCTCCCACCTCATGTACGTAGATGACATCAAGCTATACGCGCCAACAATCACCCAACTCCGACAACTCATCAGTATAACAGAGACATTCTCCAAGGACATAGGAATGGAATTCGGCCTCGATAAGTGCAAAATACAGAAGAATAGCAAAGAAGATTTACCAGGCATCGAACTCGAAGACGGGAGACTACTGAAGACCTTGGACGAGGGCGAAACCTACAAATACCTAGGGATAATGCAAAAACGGCAGCAGGAGCACAAGAAAGTCAAAGTCCAGCTCACGCAAGCATTCCAAGAAAGACTTAGAAGCATTGTGAAGACGAAACTGAGCGGGAAGAACACCACGCAAGCAATTAACGCATATGCGGTACCAGTGCTCACCTACTCCTTCGGGATCATCAAATGGTCCAACACTGAACTAGAACAACTCCAGCGGAAAATGAGAACCATCCAGAGAAGAGCCGGACAACTACACCCTGCAACGGCAATTGAACGGCAAACACTACCCCGGGAAGAAGGAGGACGCGGACAAGCGGACCTCAAAGACTTACATGACAAGCAGATCCAGAGCATGAGGCAATACTTCCAGTTGAAGAGTCCCCGATCGCCACTCATCCAAGCCATAATACAAGCAGATGCAAATTACACGCCACTAAACCTGTGTAGTACCGAAGAGCGTGTCCTCGAAACAGCCAACGAACAGAAACTGAGAACTTGGGCCGGAAAACCATTACATGGCAGGCACTACAATGACCTGCAACAACCACACGTTGACAAAAAGGCATCAAATTCTTGGCTGGCCAAAGGCACTCTCCAGCCAGAGACAGAAGGATTCATGCTAGCCATCCAAGACCAAGTGATCGCAACAAGGAACAATCAGAAATTCATCCAGAGAAAAGACATAGAAAGCGACAAATGCAGACACTGTCATGCGGCATCGGAGACAATCCAACACGTGATGGCAGGATGCAAGATCCTTGCGCAGTCAGACTACAAACATAGACACGATCAAGTAGCGAAAATAGTCCACCAGAAATTGGCAGCGAATGCTGGCTTTCTGACAGAAAAATGCCCGTACTACAAATATGAGCCAGAGACCGTGCATGAGAACGAAACACACAAGCTTTACTGGGATAGAGCAATCATAACAGACAAGACAGTCCCACATAACCGTCCTGACATAACCCTCGTCGATAAATCGAATAAGACCACGTACTTAATCGACATAGCAGTACCCAACACCAATAACATACAGACAACCTACACAACGAAAATCACCAAGTACCAAGATCTCAGACATGAAGTCCTCAACATTATTAAACACCTACATT